>CAKOBJ010000004.1:0-306029 GCA_932527185.1 Ecliptopera silaceata | reverse complement strand
CGGGCATCACATACCCAAGTACACCGCGGGCATCACATACCCTAGTACACCGCGGGCATCACATACCCTAGTAAACCAAGGGCATCACATACCCAACTACACCGCGGGCATCACATACCCAACTACACTGCGGGCATCACATACCCAACCACACCGCGGGCATCACATACCCAACTACACCGCGGGCATCACATACCCAAGTACACCGCGGGCATCACATACCCTAGTAAACCACTGCACCACATACCCTAGTACACCGCGGGCATCACATACCCAACTACACCGCGGCATCACATACCTAAGTACACCGCGGGCATCACAACCCTAGTAAACCAAGGGCATCACATACCCAACTACACCGCGGGCACCACATACCCTAGTACACCGCGGGCATCACATACCCTAGTAAACCAAGAGCACCACATACCCTAGAACACCGCGGGCATCACATACCCAACTACACCGCGGGCATCACATACCCAACTACACCGCGGGAATCACATACCCAACTACACCGCGGGCATCACATACCAAACAACACCGTGGGCACCACATACCCAACTACACCGCGGGCATCACAAACCCTAGTAAACCAAGGGTGCGGCAGCTCGCGGCGGTGGCCGGCTCGGCGCCGCGCGCGCGCCGCGTCGTGGTGCGGCTGGCGCGGCGCCACCTGCGGGACCAGCTCCTGCAAGCCGCGCGAGTGCGCCGCTCGCTGACCGCCGCCGACGCTGGCGGGCCGCCGGTTGCTTCGCAGCGAATCTTCGTCAACGAGCGGCTCACGCGCGCCAACCGGGTGCTGTTCTTTCGAGTACGCGAGGAATGTCGGAGGGTTCAGTGGAAGTATGCGTGGACCCAAGCGTGGTCGAGTGTACGCCCGCCGTGGGGATGGCGAGCAAGCCTATCCCATTAGGTCTGATGCGGATATAAAACGTGTTTTTGGGCCAAATCTGGTTTGATTGTATCACCTGTAAAATAAATCCTACAGTAATCTGTTCTGCATATCTTTTTCTGCTTAATATCTGTTTTATGTCTAATATTTTTAATATCTTAAAATTATTTTTGTTGGTAACTTATTATAAATTATGCTACACCATGTCTTTTCTTATATTTTACTTCTTGTTACATACATCACAACAACTCCATATGTGCCCACTGTAAATAATTTGACTCAAACCAATTTTTTTAATCGACATTTACTTTGCTCGACATACATATCTCATGACTATAAGACTGACTTGAACGGACTCAATCACATTATTCATAGTTTATGTGCCACATGCTGCAATAAGCATTTTCTTTTTTTGTCAGCCAATTGGAAATTGTTGTACATATCTTCTAAATCTTCTACCAAACATTTATTCATTTATTATTATAATTTTGCTACAAACCTTTTAACCGATACCATTATTCCCGACTGTGGTATTTCTATCTTGTCACACTTCCTTTAAACCACTTAAAAGTTGGTATTTTTAATCCTGGCTCATTGAACACTGGTCACGATGAGTTTGTGGTGGCAGTGGGAGAATTAATCCCTGATATTCTTGCAATAAATGAGACTTGGATGAAGGAGGGTGAGGAGTATAAGGCACTAACATACCGGGTTATCGAATGGTGCACCTGCCGAGGCCAGCCTGTATCAAGAATGGGCGAGGAGGAGGGGTCGGATTCTACATAAGGAAGGGAGTCAATGCTCGTGTGTGTTCCCACCCACCTGTTCCTACTGTGGAACAAATGTGGTTGCGCCTGAGTATAATTGGTAAGAGTGTCATTATAGGAACTGCATACCGAGCCCCCTGGCAGAGTGCTGTTGAGCATCTTGATGCTGTCACCGACTCCATTGTCTCTTTCCCTAAATGTGATCATTTAATACTACTGGGAGACTTCAATATTAATATGCTTGATCCTAACAACAATAAGTACTTATTGATTCAGCAATTCCTGCATACTTTAAGTCTAAAACAGATCATTTGTGAACCAACTCATACTGCGGATGAGCATTCTAAGACTTTAATAGACATTGTATGCACCGATACCCCATTCCGGAAGATAGCTATGAAACATACTGAGGACCTGGGCCGGCATGCCATGATAGTGGTAGAATTTAATATAAAAAAAGAAAAACCACCCCCGCGTTTAGTTACTTACCGACCACTTAAAAATATAGTTAGTGATTTGTTCAATAAAGATCTTAGCATCATCTGCTGGGATTTCTTTCATACAATCGCAGATTTGAATGAGCTAGTATCTGTTTTCACATCTACAATCGTGGCACTGTTTGACTTGCACGCTCCACTTAAAACCACTAAGTTTAAGGGTCCACCCCATCCCTGGTTAACTGATACAGTAAAGACCATGATTAGGATTCGGGATGGTTATCATGCTAATTACAAATTACTCAAAACTGAGTGCTCGAAAAAATCTTATAAATTTATGAAAAATATAGTTTTGGCTGCTATTGAGAGTGAAAAAGAAGCATATTTTACTGAAAATATTAATGCAAATTATAAAAACCCAAAACAGCTGTGGAAAAGTTTAAAAAATAATATACTTCTACCAAATAAAAAGGAGGCACTAGTCCTACCGCCCCAGTTCAATGACCCCGACCAGATAAATTCACACTTTCTCAACATACCTGGAGATGGAGCGATTGATATCCCACAGCTCAACTTTTTTGAGGAAAACCGATACAGTTCAGCAACTTTCTCCTTGATCCCTGTAAGCGAAGACATTGTTAAAAAAATAATCAATAATTTTCAATCTAACGCTCAAGGAATGGATAGTATATCATTGGATATGTTGCTATTGACTTTACCTTATTCATTGCCAGCTTTAACTGTTATAATTAATAGGTCGATAATAACAGGGATTTTTCCTGAAGATTGGAAGACTGCCGTAGTAAAACCAATACCCAAAGCTGGAGCACCCTCTACCCTGAGTGAACTTAGGCCCATCAGTCTGCTTCCACTTGTCTCAAAAGTTTTAGAAAAGGTTGTATGCCTGCAACTTGTGGAATACCTTGAGGCCCATAGCATACTACCTGAATTCCAGTCTGGATTTCGAAAAGGCTTGAGCACATCCACAGCTCTCACTGATGTAGTCGACAACATACTTGCAGCACACGACCAGGGGATGTGCAGTGCCCTAGTATTACTGGACTATTCACGGGCTTTTGACTCAATCAGCATTCCACTCCTTATTTCAAAGCTGATATTCTATGGTTTTGACTCTGTGACAGTGAAATGGTTTTCCAGTTACCTGTATCAAAGGCAGCAATGTGTGGAGTTGAAGCAGGTCAACGGGAGCACCATCAGATCATCCTTGCAGCCAGTTTTGAGAGGAGTCCCGCAAGGATCAATCCTCGGTCCAATTCTGTTTATCCTCTATAGTGCAGACATCATCAAAGTAATCACGCACTGTAAGTTTCATTTGTATGCAGATGATCTTCAACTGTACCATTCTTTCCCGCCTTTGGAATTTGACAATGCTGTAATAAAAATTAATAATGATTTAGAGCAGGTTCTTTGCTGGTCCAAATCTAATTCTCTAGTTCTAAACCCAAAAAAATCAAAGTATATGCTTTTCGGCACAAAGGCTGGGTTAAATAAACTACATATGACACAAAACCTGGCCAGCATCCGGTTGGGAGGCGAGGATGTTGAAAGTGTCACAGAAGCTAAAAGCCTTGGACTCACTCTTGATAGTAGTCTTCATTTTGAAAGTTATGTAGCTGAGTGTGTGCGAAACTGTTTTTACAGGTTGAAATTATTATATAAGATACGCCCATACTTAAGTGAAGCTGTCAGAGTAAACCTGTGTGAGTCATTAGTCTTATCAAAATTAAATTATTGTGATGTTGTATATGGTCCATGTCTTCTAGTAAGAACAGAGAAATTGATTCAACGCGTCCAGAATGCTTGCGCAAGGTTCTGCTTTTATATTCCTGCACGCACACACATTACTCCCTACCTTAATAGCAAAAAAATATTAAAAATGAAAGCTCGTAGAAACCTTCATCTAGCGACCTTGCTTTTTGGTGTGGTGAATAATGAGAAGCCTTCTTATCTTTTTCATAAGCTAAAATGGGCGAAGGAGTATTCTCGCTTCGGGAAGAGAGAGTGTACTCACGTTTTTGTATCACCGAGACACAAGACGGTTGCGTTTCGCGGTTCCTTCAGGTTTGCGGCGTCTCGGTGTTGGAATGACTTGCCACCACCAATTCGTGCTTTGAGTACGGTCGGCACATTCAAACTCAACCTCAAGAAACTACTCTTAGCGTTCCAGATATCTACGTAACTTAGCTTACTTTTGTGGGATCAGTGTGGATGGCACTGGCTCGATTCCACACGCCTAAAATTAAAATATTATAGCTTGAAGGACTTACCTTGTTCCTGCGCATTTTGCACACTTCTGGATCATATTTTCCAACCATTTGTTTTTGTCTTCTTCACCTTCGTGGAAGTTCCTCAGTTACAGTGTCACTCACAGTTTGATTTGTGATAAAAGTACTTATTTAAATTGTCCGCGCGTAACACAACACAACACACCACACAACCATCGCTCACAGCAAAATCATAGATAAGAGAAGGAAGAGACACGAACGGCCGACGCCATTTTTGTTGTTTTCTTTGACATTTAGCGAATTGACTGTTGAGATTTTTCTGAGTTGACTAACTGACTGATTTTAAACTGATGTGAATGAGTCTCTATTGTAAATAGTTTGGAAGTACCTATTTTGTTCCTTAAGTACTCGATTATATTGGTTGAACTACTGAGGGATATAAGAATTTTTAATTTTATTATTTGTGTGTCTTCCTAGGTATTCACACACGCTAGTTTATCTTGCATCACAGGGTTCAGCCGATCAGATACTGTAGATATGAGTACTTACTTAGACTTAAATTGTATGGATTGTTTAATTTGTCTAGTATGTGAACAACTTATGTTATCTGTGGTGCAGTGTTGCCAACAATGCTTGTTAGTTTTCGTCTTTTTGTAATGATTGCTATCTATTGTTTATTTGTTATGTAATATTATCGTTTAATTCTTTAACTATATCTACCAAAGTGATGTTATTACCTTCTTATTCTCTAAAATTGTGTACTGTGTATTTGTCTACCTATCTATAACTTTTTTGAAACTGTTAATGTACTTATCTACCTATTATTATTATCTAGCATTATTATCTATTTACAAAGTGCTCTGTGTCTATCCTGTATTGACGTCACCCGTCTTTTCTGGCTCAGTCTGAAAAACAGCGCTGCTCTGCCTTTTGCGGGGCAGCAAACAAGCTGAGACTGAGCCTTTTTGACATTCTATCTTGTTAATTCTATTGTATTTGTATTCCAATATTATGTTGCTTTTCTTTTATGTTCTGTACTATCTCTGTGTTGTTTTTGTCAAATAAATATATTTCATTTCATTTCATTTCATTTCAAGGGCATCACATACCCAACTACACCGCGGGCACCACATACCCTAGTACACCGCGGGCATCACATACCCAAGAACACCGCGGGCACCACATACCCAACTACACCCGGGGCACCACATACCCAAGTACACCGCGGGCATCACATACCCTAGTAAACCAAGGAAATCACATACCCAACTACACCGCGGGCATCACATACCCAACTATACCGCGGGCATCACATATCCAACCACACCGCGGGCACCACATACCCTAGTAAACCAAGGGCATCACATACCCAACTACACCGCGGGCATCACATACCCTAGTAAACCAAGGGCATCACATACCCAACTACACCGCGGGCATCACATACCCAACTACACCGCGGGCATCACATACCCAACAACACCGCGGGCACCACAAACCCTAGTACACCGCGGGCATCACATACCCTAGTAAACCAAGGGCATCACATACCCAACAACACCGCGGGCACCACATACCCTAATACACCGCGGGCATCACATACCCTAGTAAACCAAAGGCATCACATACCCAACTACACCACGGGCATCACATACCCAAGTACACCGCGGGCATCACATACCCAACTACACCGCGGGCATCACATACCCTAGTAAACCAAAGGCATCACATACCCAACTACACCGCGGGCATCACATACCCTAGTAAACCAAAGGCATCACATACCCAACTACACCGAGGGCATCACATACCCAACAACACCGCGGGCACTACATACCCTAGTACACCGCGGGCATCACATACCCTAGTAAACCAAGGGCATCACATACCCAACAACACCGCGGGCACCACATACCCAACTACACCGCGGGCATCACATACCCTAGTAAACCAAGAGCATCACAGACCCAACTACACCGCGGGCATCACATACCCAACAACACCGCGGGCATCACATACCCAAGTACACCGCGGGCATCACATACCCTAGTAAACCAAGGGCATAACATACCCAACTACACCGCGGGCACCACATACCCAACTACACCGCGGGCACCACATACCCAAGTACACCGCGGGCATCACATACCCTAGTAAACCAAGGGCATCACATACCTAACTACACCGCGGGCATCACATACCCAACTACACCGCGGGCATCACATACCCTAGTAAACCAAGGGCATCACATACCCAACCACACCGCGGGCATCACATACCCAACTACACCGCGGGCATCACATACCCAACTACACCGCGGGCATCACATACCAAACCACACCGCGGGCACCAAATACCCAACCACACCGCGGGCATCACATACCCAAGTACACTGCGGGCATCACATACCCTAGTACACCGCGGGCACCACATACCCTAGTACACCGCGGGCATCACATACCCAAGTACACCGCGGGCATCACATACCCAACCACACCGCGGGCATCACATACCCAACTACACCGCGGGCATCACATACCCAACTACACCGCGGGCATCACATACCCAAGTACACCGCGGGCATCACATACCCTAGTACACCGCGGGCATCACATACCCTAGTAAACCAAGGGCATCACATACCCAACTACACCGCGGGCATCACATACCCAACTACACTGCGGGCATCACATACCCAACCACACCGCGGGCATCACATACCCAACTACACCGCGGGCATCACATAACCAAGTACACCGCGGGCATCACATACCCTAGTAAACCAAGAGCACCACATACCCTAGTACACCGCGGGCATCACATACCCAACTACACCGCGGGCATCACATACCTAAGTACACCGCGGGCATCACAACCCTAGTAAACCAAGGGCATCACATACCCAACTACACCGCGGGCACCACATACCCTAGTACACCGCGGGCATCACATACCCTAGTAAACCAAGAGCACCACATACCCTAGTACACCGCGGGCATCACATACCCAACTACACCGCGGGCATCACATACCCAAGTACACCGCGGGCATCACATACCCTAGTACACTGCGGGCATCACATACCCTAGTAAACCAAGGGCATCACATACCCAACTACACCGCGGGCATCACATACCCAACTACACTGCGGGCATCCAGACCCAACCACACCGCGGGCATCACATACCCAACTACAACGCGGGCATCACATACCCAAGTACACCGCGGGCATCCCATACCCTAGTACACCGCGGGCATCACATACCCTAGTAAACCAAGGGCATCACATACCCAACTACACCGCGGGCATCACATACCCAACTACACTGCGGGCATCACATACCCAACCACACCGCGGGCATCACATACCCAACTACACCGCGGGAATCACATACCCTAGTAAACCAAGGGCATCACATACCCAACTACACCGCGGGCATCACATAACCTAGTAAACCAAGGGCATCACATACCCAACTACACCGCGGGCATCACATACCCAACTACACCGCGGGCATCACATACCCAACAACACCGCGGGCACCACAAACCCTAGTACACCGCGGGCATCACATACCCTAGTAAACCAAGGGCATCACATACCCAACAACACCGCGGGCACCACATACCCTAATACACCGCGGGCATCACATACCCTAGTAAACCAAGGGCATCACATACCCAACTACACCGCGGGCATTACATACCCTAGTACACCGCGGGCATCACATACCCAAGTACACCGCGGGCATCACATACCCTAGTAAACCAAGGGCATCACATACCCAACTACACCGCGGGCACCACATACCCTAGTACACCGCGGGCATCACATACCCTAGTAAACCAAGAGCACCACATACCCTAGTACACCGCGGGCATCACATACCCAACTACACCGCGGGCATCACATACCCAAGTACACCGCGGGCATCACATACCCTAGTACACCGCGGGCATCACATACCCTAGTAAACCAAGGGCATCACATACCCAACTACACCGCGGGCATCACATACCCAACTACACTGCGGGCATCACATACCCAACCACACCGCGGGCATCACATACCCAACTACAACGCGGGCATCACATACCCAAGTACACCGCGGGCATCACATACCCTAGTAAACCACTGCACCACATACCCTAGTACACCGCGGGCATCACATACCCAACTACACCGCGGGCATCACATACCTAAGTACACCGCGGGCATCACAACCCTAGTAAACCAAGGGCATCACATACCCAACTACACCGCGGGCACCACATACCCTAGTACACCGCGGGCATCACATACCCTAGTAAACCAAGAGCACCACATACCCTAGAACACCGCGGGCATCACATACCCAACTACACCGCGGGCATCACATACCCAACTACACCGCGGGAATCACATACCCAACTACACCGCGGGCATCACATACCAAACAACACCGTGGGCACCACATACCCTATTACACCGCGGGCATCACAAACCCTAGTAAACCAAGGGCATCACATACCCAACTACACCGCGGGCACCACATACCCTAGTACACCGCGGGCATCACATACCCAAGAACACCGCGGGCACCACATACCCAACTACACCCGGGGCACCACATACCCAAGTACACCGCGGGCATCACATACCCTAGTAAACCAAGGACATCACATACCCAACTACACCGCGGGCATCACATACCCAACTATACCGCGGGCATCACATATCCAACCACACCGCGGGCACCACATACCCTAGTAAACCAAGGGCATCACATACCCAACTACACCGCGGGCATCACATACCCTAGTAAACCAAGGGCATCACATACCCAACTACACCGCGGGCATCACATACCCAACTACACCGCGGGCATCACATACCCAACAACACCGCGGGCACCACAAACCCTAGTACACCGCGGGCATCACATACCCTAGTAAACCAAGGGCATCACATACCCAACAACACCGCGGGCACCACATACCCTAATACACCGCGGGCATCACATACCCTAGTAAACCAAAGGCATCACATACCCAACTACACCACGGGCATCACATACCCAAGTACACCGCGGGCATCACATACCCAACTACACCGCGGGCATCACATACCCTAGTAAACCAAAGGCATCACATACCCAACTACACCGCGGGCATCACATACCCTAGTAAACCAAAGGCATCACATACCCAACTACACCGAGGGCATCACATACCCAACAACACCGCGGGCACTACATACCCTAGTACACCGCGGGCATCACATACCCTAGTAAACCAAGGGCATCACATACCCAACAACACCGCGGGCACCACATACCCAACTACACCGCGGGCATCACATACCCTAGTAAACCAAGAGCATCACAGACCCAACTACACCGCGGGCATCACATACCCAACAACACCGCGGGCATCACATACCCAAGTACACCGCGGGCATCACATACCCTAGTAAACCAAGGGCATAACATACCCAACTACACCGCGGGCACCACATACCCAACTACACCGCGGGCACCACATACCCAAGTACACCGCGGGCATCACATACCCTAGTAAACCAAGGGCATCACATACCTAACTACACCGCGGGCATCACATACCCAACTACACCGCGGGCATCACATACCCTAGTAAACCAAGGGCATCACATACCCAACCACACCGCGGGCATCACATACCCAACTACACCGCGGGCATCACATACCCAACTACACCGCGGGCATCACATACCAAACCACACCGCGGGCACCAAATACCCAACCACACCGCGGGCATCACATACCCAAGTACACTGCGGGCATCACATACCCAACTACACCGCGGGCATCACATACCCAAGTACACCGCGGGCACCACATACCCTAGTACACCGCGGGCACCACATACCCAAGTACACCGCGGGCATCACATACCCTAGTAAACCAAGAGCATCACAGACCCAACTACACCGCGGGCATCACATACCCAACAACACCGCGGGCACCACATACCCAAGTACACCGCGGGCACCACATACCCTAGTAAACCGCGGGCATCACATACCCAAGTACACCGCGGGCATCACATACCCAACCACACCGCGGGCATCACATACCCAACTACACCGCGGGCATCACATACCCAACAACACCGCGGGCATCACATACCCTAGTACACCGCGGGCACCACATACCCTAGTACACCGCGGGCATCACATACCCAAGTACACCGCGGGCATCACATACCCAACCACACCGCGGGCATCACATACCCAACTACACCGCGGGCATCACATACCCAACAACACCGCGGGCATCAAATACCCTAGTACACCGCGGGCATCACATACCCTAGTACACCGCGGGCACCACATACCCAACTACACCACGGGCATCACATACCCAAGTACACCGCGGGCATCACATACCCAACTACACCGCGGGCATCACATACCCTAGTAAACCAAAGGCATCACATACCCAACTACACCGCGGGCATCACATACCCTAGTAAACCAAGGGCATCACATACCCAACTACACCGCGGGCATCACATACCCAACTACACCGCGGGCATCACATACCCTAGTAAACCAAGGGCATCACATACCCAACTACACCGCGGGCATCACATACCCAACTACACCGAGGGCATCACATACCCAACAACACCGCGGGCACTACATACCCTAGTACATTGCGGGCATCACATACCCTAGTAAACCAAGGGCATCACATACCCAACAACACCGCGGGCACCACATACCCAACTACACCGCGGGCATCACATACCCAACTACACCGCGGGCATCACATATCCAACCACACCGCGGGCACCACATACCCAAGTACACCGCGGGCACCACATACCCAAGTACTCCGCGGGCATCACATACCCTAGTAAACCAAGAGCACCACATACCCTAGTACACCGCGGGCATCACATACCCAACTTAACCGCGGGCATCACATACCCAAGTACACCGCGGGCATCACATACCCAACAACACCGCGGGCACCACATACCCAAGTACACCGCGGGCACCACATACCCTAGTAAACCGCGGGCATCACATACCCAAGTACACCGCGGGCATCACATACCCAACCACACCGCGGGCATCACATACCCAACTACACCGCGGGCATCACATACCCAACAACACCGCGGGCATCACATACCCTAGTACACCGCGGGCACCACATACCCTAGTACACCGCGGGCATCACATACCCAAGTACACCGCGGGCATCACATACCCAACCACACCGCGGGCATCACATACCCAACTACACCGCGGGCATCACATACCCAACAACACCGCGGGCATCACATACCCTAGTACACCGCGGGCATCACATACCCTAGTACACCGCGGGCACCACATACCCAACTACACCACGGGCATCACATACCCAAGTACACCGCGGGCATCACATACCCAACTACACCGCGGGCATCACATACCCAACTACACCGCGGGCATCACATACCCTAGTAAACCAAGGGCATCACATACCCAACTACACCGCGGGCATCACATACCCAACTACACCGAGGGCATCACATACCCAACAACACCGCGGGCACTACATACCCTAGTACATTGCGGGCATCACATACCCTAGTAAACCAAGGGCATCACATACCCAACAACACCGCGGGCACCACATACCCAACTACACCGCGGGCATCACATACCCAACTACACCGCGGGCATCACATATCCAACCACACCGCGGGCACCACATACCCAAGTACACCGCGGGCACCACATACCCAAGTACTCCGCGGGCATCACATACCCTAGTAAACCAAGAGCACCACATACCCTAGTACACCGCGGGCATCACATACCCAACTAAACCGCGGGCATCACATACCCAAGTACACCGCGGGCATCACATACCCTAGTAAACCAAGGGCATCACATACCCAACTACACCGCGGGCATCACATACCCAACTACACTGCGGGCATCACATACCCAACCACACCGCGGGCATCACATACCCAACTACACCGCGGGAATCACATACCCTAGTAAACCAAGGGCATCATATACCCAACTACACCGCGGGCATCACATACCAAACCACAACGCGGGCACCAAATACCCAACCACACCGCGGGCATCACATACCCAAGTACACTGCGGGCATCACATACCCAAATACACCGCGGGCATCACATACCCAAGTACACCGCGGGCATCACATACCCTAGTACACCGCGGGCATCACATACCCTAGTAAACCAAGGGCATCACATACCCAACTACACCGCGGGCATCACATACCCAACTACACTGCGGGCATCACATACCCAACCACACCGCGGGCATCACATACCCAACTACACCGCGGGCATCACATACCCAAGTACACCGCGGGCATCACATACCCTAGTAAACCAAGGGCATCACATACCCAACTACACCGCGGGCACCACATACCCTAGTACACCGCGGGCATCACATACCCTAGTAAACCAAGAGCACCACATACCCTAGTACACCGCGGGCATCACATACCCAACTACACCGCGGGCATCACATACCCAAGTACACCGCGGGCATCACATACCCTAGTACACCGCGGGCATCACATACCCTAGTAAACCAAGGGCATCACATACCCAACTACACCGCGGGCATCACATACCCAACTACACTGCGGGCATCCAGACCCAACCACACCGCGGGCATCACATACCCAACTACACCGCGGGCATCACATACCCAAGTACACCGCGGGCATCACATACCCTAGTACACCGCGGGCATCACATACCCTAGTAAACCAAGGGCATCACATACCCAACTAGACCGCGGGCATCACATACCCAACTACACTGCGGGCATCACATACCCAACTACACCGCGGGCATCACATACCTAAGTACACCGCGGGCATCACAACCCTAGTAAACCAAGGGCATCACATACCCAACTACACCGCGGGCACCACATACCCTAGTACACCGCGGGCATCACATACCCTAGTAAACCAAGAGCACCACATACCCTAGAACACCGCGGGCATCACATACCCAACTACACCGCGGGCATCACATACCCAACTACACCGCGGGAATCACATACCCAACTACACCGCGGGCATCACATACCAAACAACACCGTGGGCACCACATACCCTTTTACACCGCGGGCATCACAAACCCTAGTAAACCAAGGGCATCACATACCCAACTACACCGCGGGCACCACATACCCTAGTACACCGCGGGCATCACATACCCAAGAACACCGCGGGCACCACATACCCAACTACACCCGGGGCACCACATACCCAAGTACACCGCGGGCATCACATACCCTAGTAAACCAAGGACATCACATACCCAACTACACCGCGGGCATCACATACCCAACTATACCGCGGGCATCACATATCCAACCACACCGCGGGCACCACATACCCTAGTAAACCAAGGGCATCACATACCCAACTACACCGCGGGCATCACATACCCTAGTACACCGCGGGCACCACATACCCTAGTACACCGCGGGCATCACATACCCAAGTACACCGCGGGCATCACATACCCAACCACACCGCGGGCATCACATACCCAACTACACCGCGGGCATCACATACCCAACTACACCGCGGGCATCACATACCTAAGTACACCGCGGGCATCACATACCCTAGTACACCGCGGGCATCACATACCCTAGTAAACCAAGGGCATCACATACCCAACTACACCGCGGGCATCACATACCCAACTACACTGCGGGCATCACATACCCAACCACACCGCGGGCATCACATACCCAACTACACCGCGGGCATCACATACCCAAGTACACCGCGGGCATCACATACCCTAGTAAACCAAGAGCACCACATACCCTAGTACACCGCGGGCATCACATACCCAACTACACCGCGGGCATCACATACCTAAGTACACCGCGGGCATCACAACCCTAGTAAACCAAGGGCATCACATACCCAACTACACCGCGGGCACCACATACCCTAGTACACCGCGGGCATCACATACCCTAGTAAACCAAGAGCACCACATACCCTAGTACACCGCGGGCATCACATACCCAACTACACCGCGGGCATCACATACCCAAGTACACCGCGGGCATCACATACCCTAGTACACTGCGGGCATCACATACCCTAGTAAACCAAGGGCATCACATACCCAACTACACCGCGGGCATCACATACCCAACTACACTGCGGGCATCCAGACCCAACCACACCGCGGGCATCACATACCCAACTACAACGCGGGCATCACATACCCAAGTACACCGCGGGCATCCCATACCCTAGTACACCGCGGGCATCACATACCCTAGTAAACCAAGGGCATCACATACCCAACTACACCGCGGGCATCACATACCCAACTACACTGCGGGCATCACATACCCAACCACACCGCGGGCATCACATACCCAACTACACCGCGGGAATCACATACCCTAGTAAACCAAGGGCATCACATACCCAACTACACCGCGGGCATCACATAACCTAGTAAACCAAGGGCATCACATACCCAACTACACCGCGGGCATCACATACTCAACTACACCGCGGGCATCACATACCCAACAACACCGCGGGCACCACAAACCCTAGTACACCGCGGGCATCACATACCCTAGTAAACCAAGGGCATCACATACCCAACAACACCGCGGGCACCACATACCCTAATACACCGCGGGCATCACATACCCTAGTAAACCAAGGGCATCACATACCCAACTACACCGCGGGCATTACATACCCTAGTACACCGCGGGCATCACATACCCAAGTACACCGCGGGCATCACATACCCTAGTAAACCAAGGGCATCACATACCCAACTACACCGCGGGCACCACATACCCTAGTACACCGCGGGCATCACATACCCTAGTAAACCAAGAGCACCACATACCCTAGTACACCGCGGGCATCACATACCCAACTACACCGCGGGCATCACATACCCAAGTACACCGCGGGCATCACATACCCTAGTACACCGCGGGCATCACATACCCTAGTAAACCAAGGGCATCACATACCCAACTACACCGCGGGCATCACATACCCAACTACACTGCGGGCATCACATACCCAACCACACCGCGGGCATCACATACCCAAGTACACCGCGGGCATCACATACCCTAGTAAACCACTGCACCACATACCCTAGTACACCGCGGGCATCACATACCCAACTACACTGCGGGCATCACATACCCAACTACACCGCGGGCATCACATACCCAAGTACACCGCGGGCATCACATACCCTAGTAAACCACTGCACCACATACCCTAGTACACCGCGGGCATCACATACCCAACTACACCGCGGGCATCACATACCTAAGTACACCGCGGGCATCACAACCCTAGTAAACCAAGGGCATCACATACCCAACTACACCGCGGGCACCACATACCCTAGTACACCGCGGGCATCACATACCCTAGTAAACCAAGAGCACCACATACCCTAGAACACCGCGGGCATCACATACCCAACTACACCGCGGGCATCACATACCCAACTACACCGCGGGAATCACATACCCAACTACACCGCGGGCATCACATACCAAACAACACCGTGGGCACCACATACCCTATTACACCGCGGGCATCACAAACCCTAGTAAACCAAGGGCATCACATACCCAACTACACCGCGGGCACCACATACCCTAGTACACCGCGGGCATCACATACCCAAGAACACCGCGGGCACCACATACCCAACTACACCCGGGGCACCACATACCCAAGTACACCGCGGGCATCACATACCCTAGTAAACCAAGGACATCACATACCCAACTACACCGCGGGCATCACATACCCAACTATACCGCGGGCATCACATATCCAACAACACCGCGGGCACCACATACCCTAGTAAACCAAGGGCATCACATACCCAACTACACCGCGGGCATCACATACCCTAGTAAACCAAGGGCATCACATACCCAACTACACCGCGGGCATCACATACCCAACTACACCGCGGGCATCACATACCCAACAACACCGCGGGCACCACAAACCCTAGTACACCGCGGGCATCACATACCCTAGTAAACCAAGGGCATCACATACCCAACAACACCGCGGGCACCACATACCCTAATACACCGCGGGCATCACATACCCTAGTAAACCAAAGGCATCACATACCCAACTACACCACGGGCATCACATACCCAAGTACACCGCGGGCATCACATACCCAACTACACCGCGGGCATCACATACCCTAGTAAACCAAAGGCATCACATACCCAACTACACCGCGGGCATCACATACCCTAGTAAACCAAAGGCATCACATACCCAACTACACCGAGGGCATCACATACCCAACAACACCGCGGGCACTACATACCCTAGTACACCGCGGGCATCACATACCCTAGTAAACCAAGGGCATCACATACCCAACAACACCGCGGGCACCACATACCCAACTACACCGCGGGCATCACATACCCTAGTAAACCAAGAGCATCACAGACCCAACTACACCGCGGGCATCACATACCCAACAACACCGCGGGCATCACATACCCAAGTACACCGCGGGCATCACATACCCTAGTAAACCAAGGGCATAACATACCCAACTACACCGCGGGCACCACATACCCAACTACACCGCGGGCACCACATACCCAAGTACACCGCGGGCATCACATACCCTAGTAAACCAAGGGCATCACATACCTAACTACACCGCGGGCATCACATACCCAACTACACCGCGGGCATCACATACCCTAGTAAACCAAGGGCATCACATACCCAACCACACCGCGGGCATCACATACCCAACTACACCGCGGGCATCACATACCCAACTACACCGCGGGCATCACATACCAAACCACACCGCGGGCACCAAATACCCAACCACACCGCGGGCATCACATACCCAAGTACACTGCGGGCATCACATACCCAACTACACCGCGGGCATCACATACCCAAGTACACCGCGGGCACCACATACCCTAGTACACCGCGGGCACCACATACCCAAGTACACCGCGGGCATCACATACCCTAGTAAACCAAGAGCATCACAGACCCAACTACACCGCGGGCATCACATACCCAACAACACCGCGGGCACCACATACCCAAGTACACCGCGGGCACTACATACCCTAGTAAACCGCGGGCATCACATACCCAAGTACACCGCGGGCATCACATACCCAACCACACCGCGGGCATCACATACCCAACTACACCGCGGGCATCACATACCCAACAACACCGCGGGCATCACATACCCTAGTACACCGCGGGCACCACATACCCTAGTACACCGCGGGCATCACATACCCAAGTACACCGCGGGCATCACATACCCAACCACACCGCGGGCATCACATACCCAACTACACCGCGGGCATCACATACCCAACAACACCGCGGGCATCACATACCCTAGTACACCGCGGGCATCACATACCCTAGTACACCGCGGGCACCACATACCCAACTACACCACGGGCATCACATACCCAAGTACACCGCGGGCATCACATACCCAACTACACCGCGGGCACCACATACCCAAGTACTCCGCGGGCATCACATACCCTAGTAAACCAAGAGCACCACATACCCTAGTACACCGCGGGCATCACATACCCAACTAAACCGCGGGCATCACATACCCAAGTACACCGCGGGCATCACATACCCCACAACACCGCGGGCACCACATACCCAAGTACACCGCGGGCACCACATACCCTAGTAAACCGCGGGCATCACATACCCAAGTACACCGCGGGCATCACATACCCTAGTAAACCAAGGGCATCACATACCCAACTAGACCGCGGGCATCACATACCCAACTACACTGCGGGCATCACATACCCAACCACACCGCGGGCATCACATACCCAACTACACCGTTGGAATCACATACCCTAGTAAACCAAGGGCATCACATACCCAACTACACCGCGGGCATCACATAACCTAGTAAACTAAGGGCATCACATACCCAACTACACCGCGGGCATCACATACCCAACTACACCGCGGGCATCACATACCCAACAACACCGCGGGCACCACAAACCCTAGTACACCGCGGGCATCACATACCCTAGTAAACCAAGGGCATCACATACCCAACAACACCGCGGGCACCACATACCCTAATACACCGCGGGCATCACATAGCCTAGTAAACCAAGGGCATCACATACCCAACTACACCGCGGGCATTACATACCCTAGTACACCGCGGGCATCACATACCCAAGTACACCGCGGGCATCACATACCCTAGTAAACCAAGGGCATCACATACCCAACTACACCGCGGGCACCACATACCCAAGTACACCGCGGGCATCACATACCCTAGTAAACCAAGAGCACCACATACCCTAGTACACCGCGGGCATCACATACCCAACTACACCGCGGGCATCACATACCCAAGTACACCGCGGGCATCACATACCCAAGTACACCGCGGGCATCACATACCCTAGTAAACCAAGGGCATAACATACCCAACTACACCGCGGGCACCACATACCCAACTACACCGCGGGCACCACATACCCAAGTACACCGCGGGCATCACATACCCTAGTAAACCAAGGGCATCACATACCTAACTACACCGCGGGCATCACATACCCAACTACACCGCGGGCATCACATACCCTAGTAAACCAAGGGCATCACATACCCAACCACACCGCGGGCATCACATACCCAACTACACCGCGGGCATCACATACCCAACTACACCGCGGGCATCACATACCAAACCACACCGCGGGCACCAAATACCCAACTACACTGCGGGCATCACATACCCAACCACACCGCGGGCATCACATACCCAACTACACCGCGGAAATCACATACCCAAGTACACCGCGGGCATCACATACCCTAGTAAACCACTGCACCACATACCCTAGTACACCGCGGGCATCACATACCCAACTACACCGCGGGCATCACATACCTAAGTACACCGCGGGCATCACAACCCTAAAAAACCAAGGGCATCACATACCCAACTACACCGCGGGCACCACATACCCTAGTACACCGCGGGCATCACATACCCTAGTAAACCAAGAGCACCACATACCCTAGTACACCGCGGGCATCACATACCCAACTACACCGCGGGCATCACATACCCAACTTCACCGCGGGAATCACATACCCAACTACACCGCGGGCATCACATACCAAACAACACCGTGGGCACCACATACCCTATTACACCGCGGGCATCACAAACCCTAGTAAACCAAGGGCATCACATACCCAACTACACCGCGGGCACCACATACCCAAGTACACCGCGGGCACCATATACCCAACTACACCCGGGGCACCACATACCCAAGTACACCGCGGGCATCACATACCCTAGTAAACCAAGGACATCACATACCCAACTACACCGCGGGCATCACATACCCAACTATACCGCGGGCATCACATATCCAACCACACCGCGGGCACCACATACCCAAGTACACCGCGGGCACCACATACCCAAGTACTCCGCGGGCATCACATACCCAACTACACCGCGGGCATCACATACCCAACTACACCGCGGGCATCACATATCCAACCACACCGCGGGCACCACATACCCAAGTACACCGCGGGCACCACATACCCAAGTACTCCGCGGGCATCACATACCCTAGTACACCGCGGGCATCACATACCCTAGTACACCGCGGGCACCACATACCCAACTACACCGCGGGCATCACATACCCAAGTACACCGCGGGCACCACATACCCAAGTACACCGCGGGCACCACATACCCAACTACACCGCGGGCATCACATACCCTAGTAAACCAAGGGCATAACATACCCAACTACACCGCGGGCACCACATACCCAACTACACCGCGGGCACCACATACCCAAGTACACCGCGGGCATCACATACCCTAGTAAACCAAGGGCATCACATACCTAACTACACCGCGGGCATCACATACCCAACTACACCGCGGGCATCACATACCCAACTACACCGCGGGCATCACATACCCAACTACACCGCGGGCATCACATACCAAACCACACCGCGGGCACCAAATACCCAACTACACTGCGGGCATCACATACCCAACCACACCGCGGGCATCACATACCCAACTACACCGCGGAAATCACATACCCAAGTACACCGCGGGCATCACATACCCTAGTAAACCACTGCACCACATACCCTAGTACACCGCGGGCATCACATACCCAACTACACCGCGGGCATCACATACCTAAGTACACCGCGGGCATCACAACCCTAAAAAACCAAGGGCATCACATACCCAACTACACCGCGGGCACCACATACCCTAGTACACCGCGGGCATCACATACCCTAGTAAACCAAGAGCACCACATACCCTAGTACACCGCGGGCATCACATACCCAACTACACCGCGGGCATCACTTACCCAACTTCACCGCGGGAATCACATACCCAACTACACCGCGGGCATCACATACCAAACAACACCGTGGGCACCACATACCCTATTACACCGCGGGCATCACAAACCCTAGTAAACCAAGGGCATCACATACCCAACTACACCGCGGGCACCACATACCCAAGTACACCGCGGGCACCACATACCCAACTACACCCGGGGCACCACATACCCAAGTACACCGCGGGCATCACATACCCTAGTAAACCAAGGACATCACATACCCAACTACACCGCGGGCATCACATACCCAACTATACCGCGGGCATCACATATCCAACCACACCGCGGGCACCACATACCCAAGTACACCGCGGGCACCACATACCCAACTACACCGCGGGCATCACATACCCAACTACACCGCGGGCATCACATACCCAACTACACCGCGGGCATCACATATCCAACCACACCGCGGGCACCACATACCCAAGTACACCGCGGGCACCACATACCCAAGTACTCCGCGGGCATCACATACCCTAGTACACCGCGGGCATCACATACCCTAGTACACCGCGGGCACCACATACCCAACTACACCGCGGGCATCACATACCCAAGTACACCGCGAGCACCACATACCCAAGTACACCGCGGGCACCACATACCCAACTACACCGCGGGCATCACATACCCAAGTACACCGCGGGCATCACATACCCTAGTACACCGCGGGCATCACATACCCTAGTAAACCAAGGGCATCACATACCCAACTACACCGCGGGCATCACATACCCAACTACACTGCGGGCATCACATACCCAACCACACCGCGGGCATCACATACCCAACTACACCGCGGGCATCACATACCCAAGTACACCGCGGGCATCACATACCCTAGTACACCGCGGGCATCACATACCCTAGTAAACCAAGGGCATCACATACCCAACTACACCGCGGGCATCACATACCCAACTACACTGCGGGCATCACATACCCAACCACACCGCGGGCATCACATACCCAACTACACCGCGGGAATCACATACCCTAGTAAACCAAGGGCATCACATACCCAACTACACCGCGGGCATCACATACCCTAGTACACCGCGGGCATCACATACCCTAGTAAACCAAGGGCATCACATACCCAACTACACCGCGGGCATCACATACCCAACTACACCGCGGGCATCACATACCCAAGTACACCGCGGGCATCACATACCCTAGTAAACCAAGGGCATCACATACCCAACTACACCGCGGGCACCACATACCCTAGTACACCGCGGGCATCACATACCCTAGTAAACCAAGAGCACCACATACCCTAGTACACCGCGGGCATCACATACCCAACTACACCGCGGGCATCACATACCCAAGTACACCGCGGGCATCACATACCCTAGTACACCGCGGGCATCACATACCCTAGTAAACCAAGGGCATCACATACCCAACTACACCGCGGGCATCACATACCCAACTACACCGCGGGCATCACATACCCTAGTAAACCAAGGGCATCACATACCCAACTACACCGCGGGCACCACATACCCTAGTACACCGCGGGCATCACATACCCTAGTAAACCAAGGGCATCACATACCCAACTACACCGCGGGCATCACATACCCAAGTACACCGCGGGCATCACATACCCAACCACACCGCGGGCATCACATACCCAACTACACCGCGGGCATCACATACCCAACAACACCGCGGGCATCACATACCCTAGTACACCGCGGGCATCACATACCCTAGTACACCGCGGGCACCACATACCCAACTACACCACGGGCATCACATACCCAAGTACACCGCGGGCATCACATACCCAACTACACCGCGGGCACCACATACCCAAGTACTCCGCGGGCATCACATACCCTAGTAAACCAAGAGCACCACATACCCTAGTACACCGCGGGCATCACATACCCAACTACACCGCGGGAATCACATACCCAACTACACCGCGGGCATCACATACCAAACAACACCGTGGGCACCACATACCCTATTACACCGCGGGCATCACAAACCCTAGTAAACCAAGGGCATCACATACCCAACTACACCGCGGGCACCACATACCCTAGTACACCGCGGGCATCACATACCCAAGAACACCGCGGGCACCACATACCCAACTACACCCGGGGCACCACATACCCAAGTACACCGCGGGCATCACATACCCTAGTAAACCAAGGACATCACATACCCAACTACACCGCGGGCATCACATACCCAACTATACCGCGGGCATCACATATCCAACCACACCGCGGGCACCACATACCCTAGTAAACCAAGGGCATCACATACCCAACTACACCGCGGGCATCACATACCCTAGTAAACCAAGGGCATCACATACCCAACTACACCGCGGGCATCACATACCCAACTACACCGCGGGCATCACATACCCAACAACACCGCGGGCACCACAAACCCTAGTACACCGCGGGCATCACATACCCTAGTAAACCAAGGGCATCACATACCCAACAACACCGCGGGCACCACATACCCTAATACACCGCGGGCATCACATACCCTAGTAAACCAAAGGCATCACATACCCAACTACACCACGGGCATCACATACCCAAGTACACCGCGGGCATCACATACCCAACTACACCGCGGGCATCACATACCCTAGTAAACCAAAGGCATCACATACCCAACTACACCGCGGGCATCACATACCCTAGTAAACCAAAGGCATCACATACCCAACTACACCGAGGGCATCACATACCCAACAACACCGCGGGCACTACATACCCTAGTACACCGCGGGCATCACATACCCTAGTAAACCAAGGGCATCACATACCCAACAACACCGCGGGCACCACATACCCAACTACACCGCGGGCATCACATACCCTAGTAAACCAAGAGCATCACAGACCCAACTACACCGCGAGCATCACATACCCAACAACACCGCGGGCATCACATACCCAAGTACACCGCGGGCATCACATACCCTAGTAAACCAAGGGCATAACATACCCAACTACACCGCGGGCACCACATACCCAACTACACCGCGGGCACCACATACCCAAGTACACCGCGGGCATCACATACCCTAGTAAACCAAGGGCATCACATACCTAACTACACCGCGGGCATCACATACCCAACTACACCGCGGGCATCACATACCCTAGTAAACCAAGGGCATCACATACCCAACCACACCGCGGGCATCACATACCCAACTACACCGCGGGCATCACATACCCAACTACACCGCGGGCATCACATACCAAACCACACCGCGGGCACCAAATACCCAACCACACCGCGGGCATCACATACCCAAGTACACTGCGGGCATCACATACCCAACTACACCGCGGGCATCACATACCCAAGTACACCGCAGGCACCACATACCCTAGTACACCGCGGGCACCACATACCCAAGTACACCGCGGGCATCACATACCCTAGTAAACCAAGAGCATCACAGACCCAACTACACCGCGGGCATCACATACCCAACAACACCGCGGGCACCACATACCCAAGTACACCGCGGGCATCACATACCCTAGTACACCGCGGGCATCACATACCCTAGTAAACCAAGGGCATCACATACCCAACTACACCGCGGGCATCACATACCCAACTACACTGCGGGCATCACATACCCAACCACACCGCGGGCATCACATACCCAACTACACCGCGGGCATCACATACCCAAGTACACCGCGGGCATCACATACCCTAGTACACCGCGGGCATCACATACCCTAGTAAACCAAGGGCATCACATACCCAACTACACCGCGGGCATCACATACCCAACTACACTGCGGGCATCACATACCCAACCACACCGCGGGCATCACATACCCAACTACACCGCGGGAATCACATACCCTAGTAAACCAAGGGCATCACATACCCAACTACACCGCGGGCATCACATACCCTAGTACACCGCGGGCATCACATACCCTAGTAAACCAAGGGCATCACATACCCAACTACACCGCGGGCATCACATACCCAACTACACCGCGGGCATCACATACCCAAGTACACCGCGGGCATCACATACCCTAGTAAACCAAGGGCATCACATACCCAACTACACCGCGGGCACCACATACCCTAGTACACCGCGGGCATCACATACCCTAGTAAACCAAGAGCACCACATACCCTAGTACACCGCGGGCATCACATACCCAACTACACCGCGGGCATCACATACCCAAGTACACCGCGGGCATCACATACCCTAGTACACCGCGGGCATCACATACCCTAGTAAACCAAGGGCATCACATACCCAACTACACCGCGGGCATCACATACCCAACTACACCGCGGGCATCACATACCCTAGTAAACCAAGGGCATCACATACCCAACTACACCGCGGGCACCACATACCCTAGTACACCGCGGGCATCACATACCCTAGTAAACCAAGGGCATCACATACCCAACTACACCGCGGGCATCACATACCCAAGTACACCGCGGGCATCACATACCCAACCACACCGCGGGCATCACATACCCAACTACACCGCGGGCATCACATACCCAACAACACCGCGGGCATCACATACCCTAGTACACCGCGGGCATCACATACCCTAGTACACCGCGGGCACCACATACCCAACTACACCACGGGCATCACATACCCAAGTACACCGCGGGCATCACATACCCAACTACACCGCGGGCACCACATACCCAAGTACTCCGCGGGCATCACATACCCTAGTAAACCAAGAGCACCACATACCCTAGTACACCGCGGGCATCACATACCCAACTACACCGCGGGAATCACATACCCAACTACACCGCGGGCATCACATACCAAACAACACCGTGGGCACCACATACCCTATTACACCGCGGGCATCACAAACCCTAGTAAACCAAGGGCATCACATACCCAACTACACCGCGGGCACCACATACCCTAGTACACCGCGGGCATCACATACCCAAGAACACCGCGGGCACCACATACCCAACTACAACCGGGGCACCACATACCCAAGTACACCGCGGGCATCACATACCCTAGTAAACCAAGGACATCACATACCCAACTACACCGCGGGCATCACATACCCAACTATACCGCGGGCATCACATATCCAACCACACCGCGGGCACCACATACCCTAGTAAACCAAGGGCATCACATACCCAACTACACCGCGGGCATCACATACCCTAGTAAACCAAGGGCATCACATACCCAACTACACCGCGGGCATCACATACCCAACTACACCGCGGGCATCACATACCCAACAACACCGCGGGCACCACAAACCCTAGTACACCGCGGGCATCACATACCCTAGTAAACCAAGGGCATCACATACCCAACAACACCGCGGGCACCACATACCCTAATACACCGCGGGCATCACATACCCTAGTAAACCAAAGGCATCACATACCCAACTACACCACGGGCATCACATACCCAAGTACACCGCGGGCATCACATACCCAACTACACCGCGGGCATCACATACCCTAGTAAACCAAAGGCATCACATACCCAACTACACCGCGGGCATCACATACCCTAGTAAACCAAAGGCATCACATACCCAACTACACCGAGGGCATCACATACCCAACAACACCGCGGGCACTACATACCCTAGTACACCGCGGGCATCACATACCCTAGTAAACCAAGGGCATCACATACCCAACAACACCGCGGGCACCACATACCCAACTACACCGCGGGCATCACATACCCTAGTAAACCAAGAGCATCACAGACCCAACTACACCGCGAGCATCACATACCCAACAACACCGCGGGCATCACATACCCAAGTACACCGCGGGCATCACATACCCTAGTAAACCAAGGGCATAACATACCCAACTACACCGCGGGCACCACATACCCAACTACACCGCGGGCACCACATACCCAAGTACACCGCGGGCATCACATACCCTAGTAAACCAAGGGCATCACATACCTAACTACACCGCGGGCATCACATACCCAACTACACCGCGGGCATCACATACCCTAGTAAACCAAGGGCATCACATACCCAACCACACCGCGGGCATCACATACCCAACTACACCGCGGGCATCACATACCCAACTACACCGCGGGCATCACATACCAAACCACACCGCGGGCACCAAATACCCAACCACACCGCGGGCATCACATACCCAAGTACACTGCGGGCATCACATACCCAACTACACCGCGGGCATCACATACCCAAGTACACCGCAGGCACCACATACCCTAGTACACCGCGGGCACCACATACCCAAGTACACCGCGGGCATCACATACCCTAGTAAACCAAGAGCATCACAGACCCAACTACACCGCGGGCATCACATACCCAACAACACCGCGGGCACCACATACCCAAGTACACCGCGGGCACCACATACCCTAGTAAACCGCGGGCATCACATACCCAAGTACACCGCGGGCATCACATACCCAACCACACCGCGGGCATCACATACCCAACTACACCGCGGGCATCACATACCCAACAACACCGCGGGCATCACATACCCTAGTACACCGCGGGCACCACATACCCTAGTACACCGCGGGCATCACATACCCAAGTACACCGCGGGCATCACATACCCAACCACACCGCGGGCATCACATACCCAACTACACCGCGGGCATCACATACCCAACAACACCGCGGGCATCACATACCCTAGTACACCGCGGGCAACACATACCCTAGTACACCGCGGGCACCACATACCCAACTACACCACGGGCATCACATACCCAAGTACACCGCGGGCATCACATACCCAACTACACCGCGGGCACCACATACCCAAGTACTCCGCGGGCATCACATACCCTAGTAAACCAAGAGCACCACATACCCTAGTACACCGCGGGCATCACATACCCAACTAAACCGCGGGCATCACATACCCAAGTACACCGCGGGCATCACATACCCCACAACACCGCGGGCACCACATACCCAAGTACACCGCGGTCACCACATACCCTAGTAAACCGCGGGCATCACATACCCAAGTACACCGCGGGCATCACATACCCAACCACACCGCGGGCATCACATACCCAACTACACCGCGGGCATCACATACCCAACAACACCGCGGGCATCACATACCCTAGTACACCGCGGGCACCACATACCCTAGTACACCGCGGGCATCACATACCCAAGTACACCGCGGGCATCACATACCCAACCACACCGCGGGCATCACATACCCAACTACACCGCGGGCATCACATACCCAACAACACCGCGGGCATCACATACCCTAGTACACCGCGGGCATCACATACCCTAGTACACCGCGGGCACCACATACCCAACTACACCACGGGCATCACATACCCAAGTACACCGCGGGCATCACATACCCAACTACACCGCGGGCATCACATACCCTAGTAAACCAAAGGCATCACATACCCAACTACACCGCGGGCATCACATACCCTAGTAAACCAAGGGCATCACATACCCAACTACACCGCGGGCATCACATACCCAACTACACCGCGGGCATCACATACCCTAGTAAACCAAGGGCATCACATACCCAACTACACCGCGGGCATCACATACCCAACTACACCGAGGGCATCACATACCCAACAACACCGCGGGCACTACATACCCTAGTACATTGCGGGCATCACATACCCTAGTAAACCAAGGGCATCACATACCCAACAACACCGCGGGCACCACATACCCAACTACACCGCGGGCATCACATACCCAACTACACCGTGGGCATCACATATCCAACCACACCGCGGGCACCACATACCCAAGTACACCGCGGGCACCACATACCCAAGTACTCCGCGGGCATCACATACCCTAGTAAACCAAGAGCACCACATACCCTAGTACACCGCGGGCATCACATACCCAACTAAACCGCGGGCATCACATACCCAAGTACACCGCGGGCATCACATACCCTAGTAAACCAAGGGCATCACATACCCAACTACACCGCGGGCATCACATACCCAACTACACTGCGGGCATCACATACCCAACCACACCGCGGGCATCACATACCCAACTACACCGCGGGAATCACATACCCTAGTAAACCAAGGGCATCACATACCCAACTACACCGCGGGCATCACATACCAAACCACAACGCGGGCACCAAATACCCAACCACACCGCGGGCATCACATACCCAAGTACACTGCGGGCATCACATACCCAACTACACCGCGGGCATCACATACCCAAGTACACCGCGGGCATCACATACCCTAGTACACCGCGGGCATCACATACCCTAGTAAACCAAGGGCATCACATACCCAACTACACCGCGGGCATCACATACCCAACTACACTGCGGGCATCACATACCCAACCACACCGCGGGCATCACATACCCAACTACACCGCGGGCATCACATACCCAAGTACACCGCGGGCATCACATACCCTAGTAAACCAAGGGCATCACATACCCAACTACACCGCGGGCACCACATACCCTAGTACACCGCGGGCATCACATACCCTAGTAAACCAAGAGCACCACATACCCTAGTACACCGCGGGCATCACATACCCAACTACACCGCGGGCATCACATACCCAAGTACACCGCGGGCATCACATACCCTAGTACACCGCGGGCATCACATACCCTAGTAAACCAAGGGCATCACATACCCAACTACACCGCGGGCATCACATACCCAACTACACTGCGGGCATCCAGACCCAACCACACCGCGGGCATCACATACCCAACTACACCGCGGGCATCACATACCCAAGTACACCGCGGGCATCACATACCCTAGTACACCGCGGGCATCACATACCCTAGTAAACCAAGGGCATCACATACTTAACTAGACCGCGGGCATCACATACCCAACTACACTGCGGGCATCACATACCCAACCACACCGCGGGCATCACATACCCAACTACACCGTTGGAATCACATACCCTAGTAAACCAAGGGCATCACATACCCAACTACACCGCGGGCATCACATAACCTAGTAAACCAAGGGCATCACATACCCAACTACACCGCGGGCATCACATACCCAACTACACCGCGGGCATCACATACCCAACAACACCGCGGGCACCACAAACCCTAGTACACCGCGGGCATCACATACCCTAGTAAACCAAGGGCATCACATACCCAACAACACCGCGGGCACCACATACCCTAATACACCGCGGGCATCACATACCCTAGTAAACCAAGGGCATCACATACCCAACTACACCGCGGGCATTACATACCCTAGTACACCGCGGGCATCACATACCCAAGTACACCGCGGGCATCACATACCCTAGTAAACCAAGGGCATCACATACCCAACTACACCGCGGGCACCACATACCCAAGTACACCGCGGGCACCACATACCCAAGTACTCCGCGGGCATCACATACCCTAGTAAACCAAGAGCACCACATACCCTAGTACACCGCGGGCATCACATACCCAACTAAACCGCGGGCATCACATACCCAAGTACACCGCGGGCATCACATACCCTAGTAAACCAAGGGCATCACATACCCAACTACACCGCGGGCATCACATACCCAACTACACTGCGGGCATCACATACCCAACCACACCGCGGGCATCACATACCCAACTACACCGCGGGAATCACATACCCTAGTAAACCAAGGGCATCACATACCCAACTACACCGCGGGCATCACATACCAAACCACAACGCGGGCACCAAATACCCAACCACACCGCGGGCATCACATACCCAAGTACACTGCGGGCATCACATACCCAACTACACCGCGGGCATCACATACCCAAGTACACCGCGGGCATCACATACCCTAGTACACCGCGGGCATCACATACCCTAGTAAACCAAGGGCATCACATACCCAACTACACCGCGGGCATCACATACCCAACTACACTGCGGGCATCACATACCCAACCACACCGCGGGCATCACATACCCAACTACACCGCGGGCATCACATACCCAAGTACACCGCGGGCATCACATACCCTAGTAAACCAAGGGCATCACATACCCAACTACACCGCGGGCACCACATACCCTAGTACACCGCGGGCATCACATACCCTAGTAAACCAAGAGCACCACATACCCTAGTACACCGCGGGCATCACATACCCAACTACACCGCGGGCATCACATACCCAAGTACACCGCGGGCATCACATACCCTAGTACACCGCGGGCATCACATACCCTAGTAAACCAAGGGCATCACATACCCAACTACACCGCGGGCATCACATACCCAACTACACTGCGGGCATCCAGACCCAACCACACCGCGGGCATCACATACCCAACTACACCGCGGGCATCACATACCCAAGTACACCGCGGGCATCACATACCCTAGTACACCGCGGGCATCACATACCCTAGTAAACCAAGGGCATTACATACCCAACTAGACCGCGGGCATCACATACCCAACTACACTGCGGGCATCACATACCCAACCACACCGCGGGCATCACATACCCAACTACACCGTTGGAATCACATACCCTAGTAAACCAAGGGCATCACATACCCAACTACACCGCGGGCATCACATAACCTAGTAAACCAAGGGCATCACATACCCAACTACACCGCGGGCATCACATACCCAACTACACCGCGGGCATCACATACCCAACAACACCGCGGGCACCACAAACCCTAGTACACCGCGGGCATCACATACCCTAGTAAACCAAGGGCATCACATACCCAACAACACCGCGGGCACCACATACCCTAATACACCGCGGGCATCACATACCCTAGTAAACCAAGGGCATCACATACCCAATTACACCGCGGGCATTACATACCCTAGTACACCGCGGGCATCACATACCCAAGTACACCGCGGGCATCACATACCCTAGTAAACCAAGGGCATCACATACCCAACTACACCGCGGGCACCACATACCCAAGTACACCGCGGGCATCACATACCCTAGTAAACCAAGAGCACCACATACCCTAGTACACCGCGGGCATCACATACCCAACTACACCGCGGGCATCACATACCCAAGTACACCGCGGGCATCACATACCCTAGTACACCGCGGGCATCACATACCCTAGTAAACCAAGGGCATCACATACCCAACTACACCGCGGGCATCACATACCCAACTACACTGCGGGCATCACATACCCAACCACACCGCGGGCATCACATACCCAACTACACCGCGGAAATCACATACCCAAGTACACCGCGGGCATCACATACCCTAGTAAACCACTGCACCACATACCCTAGTACACCGCGGGCATCACATACCCAACTACACCGCGGGCATCACATACCTAAGTACACCGCGGGCATCACAACCCTAGTAAACCAAGGGCATCACATACCCAACTACACCGCGGGCACCACATACCCTAGTACACCGCGGGCATCACATACCCTAGTAAACCAAGAGCACCACATACCCTAGTACACCGCGGGCATCACATACCCAACTACACCGCGGGCATCACTTACCCAACTTCACCGCGGGAATCACATACCCAACTACACCGCGGGCATCACATACCAAACAACACCGTGGGCACCACATACCCTATTACACCGCGGGCATCACAAACCCTAGTAAACCAAGGGCATCACATACCCAACTACACCGCGGGCACCACATACCCAAGTACACCGCGGGCACCATATAGATAGATAGATAGATAGATAGAAAATACTTTATTGCACACCACAACTTAAAAATAAACATGTAAAAATTAACTAAAACTAGAGTATGACATACAATGGGCGGCCTTATCGCTAAACAGCGATCTCTACCAGACAACCTAGTATGGACAGGATCATAAAGAACAAAACATGGGGCTGATAGTGTGCTTAGTAAAATGTTAAATTAAATAAACAAAAATTGATGTGTAACTAAATATGTACCTACTAATAATTATATAACATACATAAACCTACATACCAATATAATATAAATAATTATGTTATATACCTACATACACCTAAAAATAAATATAAATAATTACTTACTCCTAATATAAATGTAAAGAACCAAGCACGAATTAGTGACAACAGGACAGATAGTGTTCCTTGAGCATTGATTTGAAAATTGGTAGTGATTTAGCACGTCTGATAGCAACAGGCAATGCATTCCAAAGACGAGCAGCCTGCACTGTAAAAGAATGGTCATAGTAGGAGGATGAATGAACAGGAGTCTTAACCCAGTAATGCCCGAATTATTTTTTTTTTGTTTTTCTTTAGTTTTGCCTTGGAATATTGTTCAATTAAGGGTTCTTAATGACATTATTAAAGTCATTTTTTTTTAAACATATGGGAAGTTAGAAAAAAACCATGTGTCCAAATGGACACACTAAGCGCTTACAGTAGCTAAAAAGTTGAGAAGATATAATTTATATTGTAGGAGTTATTAGATAAAAAAAACACGATTTATCTAATGAAAACATTTATTATTTTTTATGATAGTCAGCAAAACATGATACGCAAAGGCCGACGTCACACTTCATACATTCAGTTCGAACCGACGAACTTTTCGACTTACAGTATGGACCGACACAACGCCTCTTTTTCATACATTTTTTTACATAATGGTTAAAACCATCGAATCGCCCAGAATCAGCTAACTTGGAGGTGGATGGTCTTCCTCCGCCCTTGACTGCTATTCCAAAGGATTTGAGATAAGTAAGCACGATTTCCCTCCGGAACTCCAGTTGTGGGATTTTATCATTTTTCCTATGTAGTTGCCAAGCATTGTGTACACACGTATCTAGCATCCAAGTAATAAGGGACCAATACCATTTCTTTCCTCTAATATGTATTCTGTACATATTTACATTTTCGTCCATCCTGTCAACACCACCCATATATTTATTGTATTCACCCAAAAGAAACGGTCGTGGCACTTGAGTAATAGCTTTATTTTTTTGGGAGTAACGTTTCACCATAGATAATGGTTGCACGCCCAAATTATTTGATGCAATAGATACTATAGAATTATCCATCCATTTAGCCACAATAACTCCATCTTCCTTGCTAATTGCGGATTCATGGTAACCCCTCTGTTTCTTTTTCATCATTTTGTTTGATGTCAGCTTCTTGCACTTTTGCAGGCGGTTTTCTCGTACCGTTCCTGTAGCACCGTATCCCTGTTGTCTGAAGTAGTTTAGGAGGTTCAAGCTGGTAAAAAGATTGTCAAAGAAGAAATGGTAAGGCATTCGCTTTGTTTCATTAGGCAATTCATCGATAAGAGTAAGAAGAGGAGCAGCACATTTTCCAAAATGTTGTTCATAAGCCGAATTAGCATTTGGAGATTTACCTTGATATACGTCGAAATTGATCAGATATCCATCTGGAGTACATAAGCTCCAAACCTTGTAGCCAAAACGGATGGGTTTCCCTCTGATAAATTGTTTACAGGAATGCTGGCCATAATACTTTACCATGGTTTCATCAAATGATAAATTTTGTTCAGGCACAAAATACTTCATGAAATTCTCTTTTATTCTATTCATAAATGGACGCAACTTCCACATCTTGTCATTTACATCTATTTCATTATTATCAACACAATGCAGATAACGTAGTATTTCCTGGAACCTATTTCGGCGCATTGAATCGCAAATAAGTTCATTACGGGTATCTATCTCGGTGCTCCAAAAAAGACGTCTGTTTGCGTTATTCGAATACCCGCTCAAAATAAGAATAGCAAAACAGCATCGCATTTCAGCAGCAGTGATTTTAGGATCAGGACAGTTTTTCCATAAAGCATAGCGATTTGACTGTAGAACAAACATGTCAATAATACCGTCATCGATAAAAAGCTCAAATAAATCAACAGCAGATTTTACATTATTAGTAGAAGCAACCTCGGGAAACGGCCCCAAGAAAGGTTCTAAATCTCCAGCAATCCATGTCCTAGGTTTTTTACCGCAAAGATCGTCAAAGCGAGGGGCGTTTCTATTAGAAGCTTGGTATGACTGGCTAAACGTTACCTCAGCTTGAGCTGTCAACTGACGAGCATTCAAATTTTCGGCTCTTCCACCACTTTCTTCGTCACCTGAATCTTCGTCTGTCAAAACAGCGGGATCAGGAGGGGCGACGTAAATTGACTCTGGTATGGGCAGGTCTCCAGATTCTTCATCATCCTCAAATAAAATGTCCAAGAGCTCATTTAGGGTCCCAGTTCCCCGGTACTGGTCAAAATCGAAGAATCTAAAAACAAAAACAATTTTATATAATGACATCCCAAGTGCTTAGCGTGTCCATATGGACTCACCAACATTAGGCGTATAAATATAGTGCTAAAATACAACTAAACTATCGTTGACCTATTTCAACATATAAATACATTATTTGAGAATAATATTACACGAAAATAACATAAGTAAATAAAATAATTTAAAAGTTATGTTACTTACTCTCGTGGCGGGTCCATTTTTCCGCCGTTTTTGACTTTGGTGAGAATTGAATGAATTTACCCGCGAATTGAGATTTATAAATGACATAACAATGACATGTAAAAAAACTTTGACATTTGATAGCACAGTATGACAAGTTAAATATTTCTAAACAAATAATGGTTTGCCACAAAAAATATTTTAGCAGACCCATATTTTTGTGTCCATATGGACACGCTAGGCATTACTGGGTTAAGTTGAAGGGTGTCAGAAGAACGCAAAGATCGAGGATTGGATTGATGAAGGAATTGAAAGCGAGATTTAAGATAGAGAGGAGAAGTCGGATTAAAAAGGATGTTGTACAGCAAACTAAGAATGTGAGTATTCCGGCGAAGTCGTATCGGCAACCATTTGAGCTTTCTGCGAAACTCGGAAACGTGGTCATATTTACGTAAGCCAAATATGAATCGAATTCCGAAATTTTGCATACGCTCCAGTTTACTGAGCTGCTGTTCAGTAAGGTCTAAATAGCAAGCATCTGCATAATCGAGGATAGGAAGTAAGAGTGACTGAGCTAGCGCAATTTTAGTGGCAATCGGGAGAAAGTTTCGCAATCTTCTAAGAGATCCTGCTGATGCAAACATTCTACGGCTGACTTCAGATATTTGTGGTCCCCAAGACAGTTGCCTGTCAATAAGAACGCCTAAATTTTTCACCGTTTCACTACACTTAATAAGCATGCCATCAAAAACTATTTGTGGAAGGATACCCCAATTAATTTTTGACACCATTCGCGAGCCACCAACGATGATAACTTGTGTTTTAAGTGGGTTTACACTGAGACCATATGCCTTGCTCCAGTCTAAAATTTGTCCTAAATCAGAGTTTATGGTCTGCATAGCCTCTGGCAACAGTTCAACAGTAGACTGTGTATATATCTGGAGATCGTCTGCATAGAGGTGGTACGCTGAAGTAAGTTTTTGAGAAATAGTATTAATGAAAATTGCAAAAAGAAGAGGTGATAGGACGCCGCCTTGTGGAACGCCAGCAAATATATTGGACCACAATGAATAGGAATCATCGAGGCGTATACGCTGCCGACGCCCAAACAGATAACTGTGAAACCAATCAATCACTGTTGGAGATATGTTAAGAGAGCGTAAGATTTCTAGAAGGATGTCAAAGTCAACATTATTAAAGGCATTGCTGAAATCCAATAGCACTAGGACAGTGACTCGTCCATTGTCCATACCTTCACGTATATCATCAGTTATGTTTACCAATGCAGAAACAGTGCTGTGGCCAGAACGGAATCCGGATTGGAAAGGATTTAGGAGATTGTTTGATGAAAGGAAGCTGGTAAGTTGCCAATGGATAAGGCGCTCCATGACTTTAGATAGAAAAGGAAGAATGGAGATTGGGCGGAAATCTGAGAAAGAAACTGGATTAGACTTTTTAGGAAGAGGAGTAACTTGAGCTTCTTTCCAGAGGGAAGGGAACGTGCAAGAGGAGATGGAGAAATTCAGGATATGGCGGATTATTGGAACAATTTGATCAAGAATAGGGACAATCATATTCCGACTTATACAATCGTTACCGATGGCTTTAGACGAAATAGATGTAATGCTCTTCTTAACATCACAATCAGTGAAATGACAAAATTTGAAAGATGGATAGTCAGGAATCGGGATTGATGAAAGTTGATGTAGTGTTTGAGATTTTAAATTAGAGTTAACGTTTGAAGCTGGAGTAAAATATTGATTTAATGAATTAGAGTCTATATTATGAGGGAGTTTATCTGGTTCTCGTGATTTCCCGATTCCTAATGACCGTAGAAATTTCCAAACCTTCGCAGGATCGGAATCTTCAACTGAATTGTGGATATGACGGCGTAGTGCGTCACGACACACTCTATTACAGCGATTCCGGCAGTCCAAATACTTATTTTTATAACGTTCGGTTGGCTTACTCTTGAATTGTGCTTTGGCTACTATTTTTTTATTCATAATAGATCTAAGTTCAGGTGTGATCCAAGGTGCTGGTAAATGTTTTAACTTGATTTCCCTAAGTGGAGCATGCTTGTCGTACAGTTCAATTAAGGCAGTATTAAAAAGCTCCACTTTAGTATCCATTGAGGTTTCGGCAAAAAGTTGCGACCAGTCAATAGCGCTCGCATCCTTTATTAATTCCTCCAAGTCCATGCCACCAAAATTACGCTGCTGAATTTTTTTGGGCTTTACTTTGGGAGGGCGGATTTTATACGAAAGATATAGTAAGTCGTGGTAAGAAAAAGCTCCCGCAGCACATTGACCATGCTTGGCAACTAAAGCTGGGGAAGAAACAAAAATTAGATCTAACAGAGAAGGAATAGAGTGAGGATAGAAGTGAGTAGCAGACAGGGGAAGAATATCTAAGTTGCAAGCCCTTGCAAGTGATTTCAGTGAAGCTGAACGGGAGTCTTGCTTAAGCATGCACGTATTAAAATCACCCATTATTATGGTATGATCATACGAAGCAACTAGGTTTTCTAAAAGTGTCTCGAGAGAAAGAAAAAAAATTATGCTAGAAGAGGGACAATAGTACACTCCAAGGAGAATTTTGGTATGCGGAAGCTGAATTTCCAAAAAAAGGTGCTCACCCGCATTGGACGGTGGCGGTTGTGCAGACACACTGATAATAGAAAACGGCAAGTGCGCACGAAGGTATATGGCAACACCTCCGCCAACAGCACCAGTGCGGTCGTTACGAATGAGTTTAAAACCTGGAAGCGAATAAGAAGTGGAAGGAAGGCATGGTTTAAACCAGGATTCGGAAACCAGAATAGCATGTATATTTCTATTTTCGAAGGAAGCTAACAAATCAGGATAATGTGCCGGAATACTCTGTGCATTTATGTGAAGGATGTTGAGATTTTTAGGAACGTCATCAAGAAAGGAGTCAATTGAAGTAGATAACGAAGGTAGACTACAGAAGCTGTCGTCACTACCAGAATTACTATCTGAGAAAGAAGCATATTCACCACTATCAGAGCTATTATCACTAGTAGACATAATTATAATAAGATTTACCTACTTATATAAATTAAATATAAATATATATATATATATATAATAAACAATATAAAAACCAACTAAATAAATAAAGAAAAAAAAAAAATCTAATGTTCATTACACCTGCCAGCAGTGTAATATGCACATGGAAAACTAATAAAAACAATTAACCTACTAGTACACAAACAAGTACAAATTAAAACCTAAAACCAACCAGTGTTTTCTTAGACTATCTATGATAAAGAATATAAAAATAAATAGAAAACATTGCTACCTTATTTTACGTAAAACGGAACGCAACGCAACCCACTAATTATTGACTTGACTTAAACTTACATAGATGTCAATGTCAGTTATCTAAATTGACACTTGACAGTTAAAATGAATAAAAGGTTATTAAAAATAAAAATATGAAACTTTAGAAGCCGGTATAAAAAGAAAAATAAAGTGAAATGAGATTAATGTGGGTGGTCCAAATAAGATTCGACCGTTTGAATAAAAAGAAGAGAAAAAATAAAAAACCTGGTTGGCTGATTTTGCCCTACACACTGATCTAGTCGCGTCTTGATGTCGCTGCACGCTTCGATTTCCCTTCCTTTGGTACTGCTGCCTTGGCAGCTTCCGCTGACGGGCCTGCGGCGGACGACTCGAAGGATGCAAAGTCCTCAACGCCACGTACCCTATGACGTGCTCCATCTGCGCCCACGACGTACACGGTGCCCTCCATCGTCCAACACTTTGAGATGCCGAATCTTTCGCGTGCGGCCATGAAAACGTCATGCCTCGACTTCGTTAGGAACTCTGACATAGTGATGCCTGAGCCCTTTAAACTTATCTTAACCGACCAGATTTTGCTACGCATCGTCATGTCTCTGAGCTTGACCAGGATAGGCCGGGGTCGATCCGATGTAGACCATATACCCAACTACACCCGGGGCACCACATACCCAAGTACACCGCGGGCATCACATACCCTAGTAAACCAAGGACATCACATACCCAACTACACCGCGGGCATCACATACCCAACTATACCGCGGGCATCACATATCCAACCACACCGCGGGCACCACATACCCAAGTACACCGCGGGCACCACATACCCAAGTACTCCGCGGGCATCACATACCCAACTACACCGCGGGCATCACATACCCAACTACACCGCGGGCATCACATATCCAACCACACCGCGGGCACCACATACCCAAGTACACCGCGGGCACCACATACCCAAGTACTCCGCGGGCATCACATACCCTAGTACACCGCGGGCATCACATACCCTAGTACACCGCGGGCACCACATACCCAACTACACCGCGGGCATCACATACCCAAGTACACCGCGGGCACCACATACCCAAGTACACCGCGGGCACCACATACCCAACTACACCGCGGGCATCACATACCCAAGTACACCGCGGGCATCACATACCCTAGTACACCGCGGGCATCACATACCCTAGTAAACCAAGGGCATCACATACCCAACTACACCGCGGGCATCACATACCCAACTACACTGCGGGCATCACATACCCAACCACACCGCGGGCATCACATACCCAACTACACCGCGGGCATCACATACCCAAGTACACCGCGGGCATCACATACCCTAGTACACCGCGGGCATCACATACCCTAGTAAACCAAGGGCATCACATACCCAACTACACCGCGGGCATCACATACCCAACTACACTGCGGGCATCACATACCCAACCACACCGCGGGCATCACATACCCAACTACACCGCGGGAATCACATACCCTAGTAAACCAAGGGCATCACATACCCAACTACACCGCGGGCATCACATACCCTAGTACACCGCGGGCATCACATACCCTAGTAAACCAAGGGCATCACATACCCAACTACACCGCGGGCATCACATACCCAACTACACCGCGGGCATCACATACCCAAGTACACCGCGGGCATCACATACCCTAGTAAACCAAGGGCATCACATACCCAACTACACCGCGGGCACCACATACCCTAGTACACCGCGGGCATCACATACCCTAGTAAACCAAGAGCACCACATACCCTAGTACACCGCGGGCATCACATACCCAACTACACCGCGGGCATCACATACCCAAGTACACCGCGGGCATCACATACCCTAGTACACCGCGGGCATCACATACCCTAGTAAACCAAGGGCATCACATACCCAACTACACCGCGGGCATCACATACCCAACTACACTGCGGGCATCCAGACCCAACCACACCGCGGGCATCACATACCCAACTACACCGCGGGCATCACATACCCAAGTACACCGCGGGCATCACATACCCTAGTACACCGCGGGCATCACATACCCTAGTAAACCAAGGGCATCACATACCCAACTAGACCGCGGGCATCACATACCCAACTACACTGCGGGCATCACATACCCAACTACACCGCGGGCATCACATACCTAAGTACACCGCGGGCATCACAACCCTAGTAAACCAAGGGCATCACATACCCAACTACACTGCGGGCACCACATACCCTAGTACACCGCGGGCATCACATACCCTAGTAAACCAAGAGCACCACATACCCTAGAACACCGCGGGCATCACATACCCAACTACACCGCGGGCATCACATACCCAACTACACCGCGGGAATCACATACCCAACTACACCGCGGGCATCACATACCAAACAACACCGTGGGCACCACATACCCTATTACACCGCGGGCATCACAAACCCTAGTAAACCAAGGGCATCACATACCCAACTACACCGCGGGCACCACATACCCTAGTACACCGCGGGCATCACATACCCAAGAACACCGCGGGCACCACATACCCAACTACACCCGGGGCACCACATACCCAAGTACACCACGGGCACCACATACCCTAGTACACCGCGGGCATCACATACCCTAGTACACCGCGGGCACCACATACCCAAGTACACCGCGGGCACCACATACCCAAGTACACCGCGGGCACCACATACCCAACTACACCGCGGGCATCACATACCCTAGTAAACCAAAGGCATCACATACCCAACTACACCGCGGGCATCACATACCCTAGTAAACCAAGGGCATCACATACCCAACTACACCGCGGGCATCACATACCCTAGTAAACCAAGAGCATCACAGACCCAACTACACCGCGGGCATCACATACCCAACAACACCGCGGGCACCACATACCCAAGTACACCGCGGGCACCACATACCCTAGTACACCGCGGGCATCACATACCCAAGTACACCGCGGGCATCACATACCCAACCACACCGCGGGCATCACATACCCAACAACACCGCGGGCATCACATACCCTAGTACACCGCGGGCATCACATACCCTAGTACACCGCGGGCACCACATACCCAACTACACCACGGGCATCACATACCCAAGTACACCGCGGGCATCACATACCCAACTACACCGCGGGCATCACATACCCTAGTAAACCAAAGGCATCACATACCCAACTACACCGCGGGCATCACATACCCTAGTAAACCAAGGGCATCACATACCCAACTACACCGCGGGCATCACATACCCAACTACACCGCGGGCATCACATACCCAACTACACCGCGGGCATCACATACCCTAGTAAACCAAGGGCATCACATACCCAACTACACCGCGGGCATCACATACCCAACTACACCGAGGGCATCACATACCCAACAACACCGCGGGCACTACATACCCTAGTACACCGCGGGCATCACATACCCTAGTAAACCAAGGGCATCACATACCCAACAACACCGCGGGCACCACATACCCAACTACACCGCGGGCATCACATACCCAACAACACCGCGGGCACCACATACCCAAGTACACCGCGGGCACCACATACCCTAGTACACCGCGGGCATCACATACCCAAGTACACCGCGGGCATCACATACCCAACCACACCGCGGGCATCACATACCCAACTACACCGCGGGCATCACATACCCAACAACACCGCGGGCATCACATACCCAAGTACACCGCGGGCACCACATACCCTAGTACACCGCGGGCACCACATACCCAAGTACACCGCGGGCATCACATACCCTAGTAAACCAAGAGCATCACAGACCCAACTACACCGCGGGCATCACATACCCAACAACACCGCGGGCACCACATACCCAAGTACACCGCGGGCACCACATACCCTAGTACACCGCGTGCATCACATACCCAAGTACACCGCGGGCATCACATACCCAACCACACCGCGGGCATCACATACCCAACTACACCGCGGGCATCACATACCCAACAACACCGCGGGCATCACATACCCTAGTACACCGCGGGCATCACATACCCTAGTACACCGCGGGCACCACATACCCAACTACACCACGGGCATCACATACCCAAGTACACCGCGGGCATCACATACCCAACTACACCGCGGGCATCACATACCCTAGTAAACCAAAGGCATCACATACCCAACTACACCGCGGGCATCACATACCCTAGTAAACCAAGGGCATCACATACCCAACTACACCGCGGGCATCACATACCCAACTACACCGCGGGCATCACATACCCAACTACACCGCGGGCATCACATACCCTAGTAAACCAAGGGCATCACATACCCAACTTCACCGCGGGCATCACATACCCTAGTAAACCAAGGGCATCACATACCCAACTACACCGCGGGCATCACATACCCAACTACACCGCGGGCATCACATACTTAACAACACCGCGGGCATCACATACCCTAGTAAACCAAGGGCATCACATACCCAACAACACCGCGGGCACCACATACCCAACTACACCGCGGGCACCACATACCCAAGTATACCGCGGGCACCACATACCCAAGTACACCGCGGGCACCACATACCCAAGTACTCCGCGGGCATCACATATCCTAGTACACCGCGGGCATCACATACCCTAGTACACCGCGGGCATCACATACCCTAGTACACCGCGGGCACCACATACCCAAGTACACCGCGGGCACCACATACCCAAGTACACCGCGGGCACCACATACCCAACTACACCGCGGGCATCACATACCCTAGTAAACCAAAGGCATCACATACCCAACTACACCGCGGGCATCACATACCCTAGTAAACCAAGGGCATCACATACCCAACTACACCGCGGGCATCACATACCCTAGTAAACCAAGAGCATCACAGACCCAACTACACCGCGGGCATCACATACCCAACAACACCGCGGGCACCACATACCCAAGTACACCGCGGGCACCACATACCCTAGTACACCGCGGGCATCACATACCCAAGTACACCGCGGGCATCACATACCCAACCACACCGCGGGCATCACATACCCAACAACACCGCGGGCATCACATACCCTAGTACACCGCGGGCATCACATACCCTAGTACACCGCGGGCACCACATACCCAACTACACCACGGGCATCACATACCCAAGTACACCGCGGGCATCACATACCCAACTACACCGCGGGCATCACATACCCTAGTAAACCAAAGGCATCACATACCCAACTACACCGCGGGCATCACATACCCTAGTAAACCAAGGGCATCACATACCCAACTACACCGCGGGCATCACATACCCAACTACACCGCGGGCATCACATACCCAACTACACCGCGGGCATCACATACCCTAGTAAACCAAGGGCATCACATACCCAACTACACCGCGGGCATCACATACCCAACTACACCGAGGGCATCACATACCCAACAACACCGCGGGCACTACATACCCTAGTACACCGCGGGCATCACATACCCTAGTAAACCAAGGGCATCACATACCCAACAACACCGCGGGCACCACATACCCAACTACACCGCGGGCATCACATACCCAACAACACCGCGGGCACCACATACCCAAGTACACCGCGGGCACCACATACCCTAGTACACCGCGGGCATCACATACCCAAGTACACCGCGGGCATCACATACCCAACCACACCGCGGGCATCACATACCCAACTACACCGCGGGCATCACATACCCAACAACACCGCGGGCATCACATACCCAACTACACCGCGGGCATCACATACCCAACAACACCGCGGGCACCACATACCCAAGTACACCGCGGGCACCACATACCCTAGTACACCGCGGGCATCACATACCCAAGTACACCGCGGGCATCACATACCCAACCACACCGCGGGCATCACATACCCAACTACACCGCGGGCATCACATACCCAACAACACCGCGGGCATCACATACCCTAGTACACCGCGGGCATCACATACCTTAGTACACCGCGGGCACCACATACCCAACTACACCACGGGCATCACATACCCAAGTACACCGCGGGCATCACATACCCAACTACACCGCGGGCATCACATACCCTAGTAAACCAAAGGCATCACATACCCAACTACACCGCGGGCATCACATACCCTAGTAAACCAAGGGCATCACATACCCAACTACACCGCGGGCATCACATACCCAACTACACCGCGGGCATCACATACCCAACTACACCGCGGGCATCACATACCCTAGTAAACCAAGGGCATCACATACCCAACTACACCGAGGGCATCACATACCCAACATTACCGCGGGCACTACATACCCTAGTACACCGCGGGCATCACATACCCTAGTAAACCAAGGGCATCACATACCCAACAACACCGCGGGCACCACATACCCAACTACACCGCGGGCATCACATACCCAAGTACACCGCGGGCACCACATACCCAACTACACCGCGGGCATCACATACCCTAGTAAACCAAAGGCATCACATACCCAACTACACCGCGGGCATCACATACCCTAGTAAACCAAGGGCATCACATACCCAACTACACCGCGGGCATCACATACCCTAGTAAACCAAGAGCATCACAGACCCAACTACACCGCGGGCATCACATACCCAACAACACCGCGGGCACCACATACCCAAGTACACCGCGGGCACCACATACCCTAGTACACCGCGGGCATCACATACCCAAGTACACCGCGGGCATCACATACCCAACCACACCGCGGGCATCACATACCCAACTACACCGCGGGCATCACATACCCAACAACACCGCGGGCATCACATACCCTAGTACACCGCGGGCATCACATACCCTAGTACACCGCGGGCACCACATACCCAACTACACCACGGGCATCACATACCCAAGTACACCGCGGGCATCACATACCCAACTACACCGCGGGCATCACATACCCTAGTAAACCAAAGGCATCACATACCCAACTACACCGCGGGCATCACATACCCTAGTAAACCAAGGGCATCACATACCCAACTACAACGCGGGCATCACATACCCAACTACACCGCGGGCATCACATACCCAACTACACCGCGGGCATCACATACCCTAGTAAACCAAGGGCATCACATACCCAACTACACCGCGGGCATCACATACCTAACTACACCGAGGGCATCACATACCCAACAACACCGCGGGCACTACATACCCTAGTACACCGCGGGCATCACATACCCTAGTAAACCAAGGGCATCACATACCCAACAACACCGCGGGCACCACATACCCAACTACAATCAATATTTAAACGAAATGAATATCCTACGTAACAAATCTAAGTTGTTTAAGGATAACCAAACTCAAACTGATGACAGCTCTATTGCGAACAGTGAAACAGTTGAATGTATTGACAATGAATGTGACAAGGGACATCCTGAAGGCAAAAGTAGTTTATTTCGTGTATAACTGTATATATGCATTGCATCAGAACATAAATGGTCTTATAAATAAAACTGATAACCTGTTGATAGGCTTAGATACCCTTGCACGGGAAGGTAAAAATGTGGGAATACTTTGCGTAACGGAACACAACATGATATCCGATGATCTGGCTCGGCTTGCGGCTGCTAATTTTCGAATAGCCTCGGTATGGTGTCGATCTAGTCGTAGCGGGGGCTCTTGCATTTTGGTTCACAATAACCTTTGCGATGTAGAGAATGTTCAATGTGTAGTAGACGTTTCAATTGCGAACATAATAGAGGTATCAGCAATTAAATTAATTCAACATAAAATATATGTGGTGTGTATTTATAGGCCGCCAAAAACAAACAAGATTTCAATTGACTTATTCTTTACAAAACTAACCGACATTCTATCTAATTTAATAAATCTTAATTCCTACTTTAAAATTATCCTATGTGGAGATTTCAACATTGACATTTTAAAATCTAATCAAACTGTAACTGATTTCAAAAACATACTAGCGTTATACAGTTTAAAACTTGAATTTAACGAAATAACGAGACCAGATAGTGGTACCGGTATAGACAACGTAGCACACAATATTCGAGGAAGCAAAGGTGAACTGATTGATCTAGCGTTATCTGATCACCTAGCTCAATTGGTCAAAATGACAGTAAAGAGAACTTGCGCACTTAAATATTGGTATAGAAACAAAAGAGATTATTGTGAGGAAAATAGACTTAAGTTTTTAAGACGCATCGGCGAGCTTTCGTTCCAAGATGTTTATGAAATAGATAACCCTAACGAATCATTTAATGCATTTCATGAAATTTTCTTACTTATTTCTGTTTTCCGAAAGTTAGAGTTAAAGTATATACGCGAAGAAAACCAAAATGGATCTCAAAAGGAATTAGAACCTGCAGTAAAAAGATAAGATTTCTACTGTGGATATACAGGCTTAGCCGGAAAGCTTCAGACAGAGATATATTTAAAGCTTACTCGAAGAGATTAAACAAAGTTATAAAATTAACGCAAAAATCACAAAATGAGCACTACATCAATAATTCAAATAACAAGTCTAAAGCAACATGGAACATAATAAATAAGCACAATGGCAACCTACCGCGAGAAAATATTAGCAACATTAAATTAAACAACACTACTATATCTAATCCTCTTGACATGGCTAACGCGTTTAATAATTATTTCATTGACATTATAAAAACCAACGACAATATTCCTTTAACATACTCTATTAATCATAATAAATCGAATTCAATTTTTATTACACCTACTAATCCAACTGACATTTTGAACATTATTAAAACCTTAAAAAATACTAACAGTGTGGGTTACGATGACATAGACACTAAGATAATTAAAGATGTAGCATTCCATGTATCACCAGTGATGAGCCACATAGTAAATCTGTGTGTACAACAAGGAATTTATCCAGATTCACTAAAACTTACTATTGTAAAACCTCTATTTAAAAAAGGTAATAAATATGAGCTTGGTAATTATAGACCAGTGGCTCTCATTCCTGTATTCGCTAAGGTAATTGAAAAAGTGATGTATAATAAACTTTATAATTACTTTGAAGATAACAAAATACTTAGTGTGAATCAATATGGCTTTCGTAAAAATATGTCTATTAATAGGGCAATATATGATCATTTGTATAAGGTTATGACTAGTAGGGATCAAAATAAAACTACAATAGCACTATATATGGATATGACTAAGGCATTCGACCAAGTTCACCATAGCATACTGCTTAGCAAATTAAGTGGCTATGGAGTCCGAGGAACTGCTAACCAATTAATTGAGTCGTATCTTAAAAACAGAACACAGATTACCAGAGTCAACACCATATGTAAAGACACTAGCACCGATACAAACTTTGACTCTAATATTCGAGCGCTAAGACATGGTGTGCCACAAGGTAGTGTCTTAGGACCTCTTCTCTTCCTTATCTATATAAATGACTTACCACAAGTGACTAAACATTCTATGACTCTATTTGCTGACGATAGTACGATTATATTTGTAAATGATAAATCCCATGATTTTGAATATGACATTAATTGTACACTGACATCAATGATTAACTGGCTGACTTTGAATAATTTGAATATTAACTTATCTAAGACCTTTATTATGAATTTTAAACGTAAAAACTACACTAACATTGACATTAATATTAATTATAAAGGTACTAATGTAATAGAAGTTGACAACACAAAATTTTTAGGATTAACAATTGACAATAAACTGAATTGGAAAATCCACGTTGACAACATATGTAAGAAGTTACATCAGTTTGCGTATGCTCTTTTCAAACTCAGTAGATTAACAAACGAATCAGCAGTAATAACAGCATACCACGGTCATGTTGCTTCAATCATGCGCTACGGAATAATTTTTTGGGGCAATTCAACGGATAAATTAAAGGTATTCAGAGCTCAGAAGCGTTGCATAAGAGCCATGCGTAACCTAAAAAAAAGGGACTCTTGCAAGAAACATTTTTTTGACTTAAAAATTCTAACAATGGCCTCATTATATATAAGTGAAGTTGCGAATTTCGTCAAAACCTACCCTGAGCTGTTCGAATGGTTTGCGGTTGGAAGCCGACTAGAAAACAAAATACGCAATATATCTTGTAAAACACATTTACTGCGTTCAAGTGTGTTTGGCATGGCACCTAGTATATATAATAAAATACCACTGAGCATTCGACTTTTGCCTAAACATACTTTTAAATTAGAGTTGAATAAATTTTTAATAAGAAAGACATACTATACTGTGGATGATTTTTTATGTGACATGGATGTTTAGACTTTAGTTGTTTTTTAATTGTAATTTATAGGTAAGTATACTAGGTTTTTGACATTCATTTTATTTTATTTTTAATTCCGTCTATTATTTTATGTAACAATTAATTGAATTATATTTGCTGTAGGGACTTATTAATTGACATGTATAGCTTACTTAAATCACCACTTATTAATATGATTATAAAAATGTTTGTATACTAACAAGTAGAATCTAGAGAATCACAACACTACCTACTAACCACCACTTATGTACCTAGATTCACGAACAACAATAAATGATTTGATTTGATTTGATTTGATCACATACCCTAGTAAACCAAGGGCATAACATACCCAACTACACCGCGGGCACCACATACCCAACTACACCGCGGGCACCACATACCCAAGTACACCGCGGGCATCACATACCCTAGTAAACCAAGGGCATCACATACCCAACTACACCGCGGGCATCACATATTCAACTACACCGCGGGCATCACATACCCTAGTAAACCAAGGGCATCACATACCCAACCACACCGCGGGCATCACATACCCAACTACACCGCGGGCATCACATACCAAACTACACCGCGGGCATCACATACCCAACCACACCGCGGGCACCAAATACCCAACCACACCGCGGGCATCACATACCCAAGTACAATGCGGGCATCACATACCCAACTACACCGCGGGCATCACATACCCAAGTACACCGCGGGCACCACATACCCTAGTACACCGCGGGCACCACATACCCAAGTGCACCGCGGGCATCACATACCCTAGTAAACCAAGAGCATCACAGACCCAACTACACCGCGGGCATCACATACCTAACAACACCGCGGGCACCACATACCCAAGTACACCGCGGGCACCACATACCCTAGTACACCGCGGGCATCACATACCCAAGTACACCGCGGGCATCACATACCCAACTACACCGCGGGCATCACATATCCAACCACACCGCGGGCATCACATACCCTAGTAAACCAAGGGCATCACATACCCAACTACACCGCGGGCATCACATATCCAACCACACCGCGGGCATCACATACCCTAGTACACCAAGGGCATCACATACCCAACTACACCGCGGGCATGACATACCCTAGTAAACCAAGGGCATCACATACCCAACTACACCGCGGGCATCACATATCCAACCACACCGCGGGCATCACATACCCTAGTACACCAAGGGCATCACATACCCAACTACACCGCGGGCATGACATACCCTAGTACACCGCGGGCATCACATACCCTAGTAAACCAAGAGCATAACATACCCAACTACACCGCGGGCACCACATACCCTAGTACACCGCGGGCATCACATACCCTAGTAAACCAAGGGCATCACATACCCAACTACACCGCGGGCATCACATACCCAACTACACTGCGGGCATCACATACCCAACCACACCGCGGGCATCACATATCCAACCACACCGCGGGCATCACATACCCTAGTAAACCAAGGGCATCACATACCCAACTACACCGCGGGCATGACATACCCTAGTACACCGCGGGCATCACATACCCTAGTAAACCAAGGGCATCACATACCCTAGTACACCGCGGGCATCACATACCCTAGTAAACCAAGGGCATCACATACCCAACTACACCGCGGGCATCACATACCCAACTACACTGCGGGCATCACATACCCAACCACACCGCGGGCATCACATACCCAACTACACCGCGGGAATCACATACCCTAGTAAACCAAGGGCATCACATACCCAACTACACCGCGGGCATCACATACCCAACTACACCGCGGGCATCACATACTTAACAACACCGCGGGCATCACATACTTAACAACACCGCGGGCATCACATACCCAACAACACCGCGGGCACCACATACCCAAGTATACCGCGGGCACCACATACCCAAGTACACCGCGGGCACCACATACCCAAGTACTCCGCGGGCATCACATACCCTAGTACACCGCGGGCATCACATACCCTAGTACACCGCGGGCACCACATACCCAACAACACCGCGGGCACCACATACACAAGTACACCGCGGGCATCACATACCCAACTACACCGAGGGCATCACATACCCAACAACACCGCGGGCACTACATACCCTAGTACACCGCGGGCATCACATACCCTAATAAACCAAGGGCATCACATACCCAACAACACCGCGGGCACCACATACCCTAGTACACCGCGGGCATCACATACCCAACTACACCGCGGGCATCACATATCCAACCACACCGCGGGCATCACATACCCTAGTAAACCAAGGGCATCACATACCCAACTACACCGCGGGCATCACATATCCAACCACACCGCGGGCATCACATACCCTAGTAAACCAAGGGCATCACATACCCAACTACACCGCGGGCATCACATACCCTAGTAAACCAAGGGCATAACATACCCAACTACACCGCGGGCACCACATACCCAACTACACCGCGGGCACCACATACCCAAGTACACCGCGGGCATCACATACCCTAGTAAACCAAGGGCATCACATACCCAACTACACCGCGGGCATCACATATTCAACTACACCGCGGGCATCACATACCCTAGTAAACCAAGGGCATCACATACCCAACCACACCGCGGGCATCACATACCCAACTACACCGCGGGCATCACATACCAAACTACACCGCGGGCATCACATACCCAACCACACCGCGGGCACCAAATACCCAACCACACCGCGGGCATCACATACCCAAGTACAATGCGGGCATCACATACCCAACTACACCGCGGGCATCACATACCCAAGTACACCGCGGGCACCACATACCCTAGTACACCGCGGGCACCACATACCCAAGTGCACCGCGGGCATCACATACCCTAGTAAACCAAGAGCATCACAGACCCAACTACACCGCGGGCATCACATACCTAACAACACCGCGGGCACCACATACCCAAGTACACCGCGGGCACCACATACCCTAGTACACCGCGGGCATCACATACCCAAGTACACCGCGGGCATCACATACCCAACCACACCGCGGGCATCACATACCCAACTACACCGCGGGCATCACATACCCAACAACACCGCGGGCATCACATACCCTAGTACACCGCGGGCATCACATACCCTAGTACACCGCGGGCACCACATACCCAACTACACCGCGGGCATCACATACCCAAGTACACCGCGGGCACCACATACCCAACTACACCGCGGGCATCACATACCCAACAACACCGCGGGCATCACATACCCTAGTACACCGCGGGCATCACATACCCTAGTACACCGCGGGCACCACATACCCAAGTACACCGCGGGCACCACATATCCAAGTACACCGCGGGCACCACATACCCAACTACACCGCGGGCATCACATACCCTAGTAAACCAAAGGCATCACATACCCAACTACACCGCGGGCATCACATACCCTAGTAAACCAAGGGCATCACATACCCAACTACACCGCGGGCATCACATACCCAACTACACCGAGGGCATCACATACCCAACAACACCGCGGGCACTACATACCCTAGTACACCGCGGGCATCACATACCCTAGTAAACCAAGTGCATCACATACCCAACAACACCGCGGGCACCACATACCCAACTACACCGCGGGCATCACATACCCAACTACACCGCGGGCATCACATATCCAAACACACCGCGGGCACCACATACCCAACTACACCGCGGGCATCACATATCCAAACACACCGCGGGCATCACATATCCAAACACACCGCGGGCACCACATACCCACATACCCTAGTAAACCAAGGGCATCACATACCCAACTACACCGCGGGCATCACATACCCAACTACACCGCGGGCATCACATACCCTAGTAAACCAAGGGCATCACATACCCAACTACACCGCGGGCATCACATACCCAACTACACCGAGGCCATCACATACCCAACAACACCGCGGGCACTACATACCTTAGTACACCGCGGGCATCACATACCCTAGTAAACCAAGGGCATCACATTTCCAACAACACTGCGGGCACCACATACCCTGGTACACCGCGGGCATCACATATCCTAGTAAACCAAGGGCATCACATACCCAACTACACCGCGGGCATGACATACCCTAGTACACCGCGGGCATCACATACCCTAGTAAACCAAGGGCATCACATACCCAACTACACCGCGGGCATCACATACCTTAGTAAACCAAGGGCATGTAGTGCCCGCGGTGTTGTTGGGCATCACATACCCAACAACACCGCGGGCATCACATACCCAAGTACACCGCGGGCATCACATACCCTAGTAAACCAAGGGCATCACATACCCAACTACACCGCGGGCACCACATACCCTAGTACACCGCGGGCATCACATACCCTAGTAAACCAAGAGCACCACATACCCTAGTACACCGCGGGCATCACATACCCAACAACACCGCGGGCACCACATACCCTAGTACACCGCGGGCATCACATACCCTAGTAAACCAAGGGCATCACATACCCAACAACACCGCGGGCACCACATACCCTAGTACACCGCGGGCATCACATAATAATAATACTCAATACTCAATACTCAATATATTTATTGCTCATATGGTACATATCAGGTGTTACAATAGTTGGAAGTGTTAGTATCACACATGAACCCTATTCAAGGGTATTGCAATAGTGTTAAAGGCAGAACCTAGTCAAATTTAAAATTAAAATAGTCCTCAACCGAATAGAAACAATGATCCATCAATAAATTAAATAATTTTCTGTTAAATAGATTTCCTTTTAGTTCTTTTACATGATTAGGTAGTTTATTGTATATCTTAGTTGCCATATTATAACTATTACGACTATACAATTTTGTTTTATGCGCAGGTATCGCTAATCTGTTTTGATGCCTATTACTAAACTTGTAAACATGCTCAAAGGTCTCAAATAAATTCATATGTGATCTGACAAACTTACAAATCTCATAAATATACATACATGGCAATGTCATAATCTTATATTTTTTGAACAATGGTGTGCAAGGTTCCCAAGGTGGTTTATTGAATATAGCACGTAGGCACTTTTTCTGCGCAATGAATAGAGTCTTAGCGTTGACTGCGTTTCCCCATATTATAATATTGTACCTAAGAAGGGACGCTATATAACCGTGGTAGGCAAGTAGAGCAGTTTTTTGATCGGTTATATTTCCGATTTGCCATAAAGCGTATATGAAACTATTTATTTTCGATTGAATATGCTCAATGTGTGGCACCCATGAGCATACATTGTCAATTGTGAGACCAAGAAATACAGCATGGTCACATTCTTGTACTTCTTCATTTTGATAAGTAACCTTGAATGTGTTTCCTTTTTGTTTTTTATTAAAAAATTTAACAAACTTCGTTTTCATAATATTTACTTTTAGGTTATTTTTATTTAGCCAGTCAATGCAGGTTTCTACTAGATTATTTAAGTCTTGTATGTGTTCAGGTTCATTGTCATTAGATACTACTATAGAAATATCGTCAGCAAACAGTAATATATAGTACAATAATATAGTACAATAATATAGCCTTTTATTTCCACAACTCTTATGTCTATGAGATTACAGTAAATGCTAGCTTATAGTCTAGGTTAGTATTCTAGGTTTATTGTTATGTTAGTGGGTAGTTTATGAGATGTGGACCCCTTTTTGGGTATAGGCCTCCTCCATCCTCTTCCACATTTCCCTATCCGCTCCCGCTGTCATCCAATCCTTCCCAGCTATTTGGATAATGTCATCAGCCCACCGGCTGTATGGTCTGCCAACATTCCTTTTGCCTAGTGGTCCTTTCCATCTGGTGGTATGTATGGTCCATCTGCTGTCGTTAATTCTTGAGATGTGACCCGCCCATTTCCATTTCAGCTTTAGGGCTTGCGAAAGTGCATCTGTAACTTTTGTTTTATGTCTAATTATGTCGCTGCGCACTTTCTCGATTTTCCTGAGTTTAAGTATGCTCCTTTCCATTGCCCGTTGAGTGGATCTGATTTTTTGTTTTATTTTGTTTGTTAGTATCCATGATTGGCATCCATACAATAAACAAGGTAGGAGACATGTATCAATTACAACTTTCTTTAAATTTAGACTGTAGTTTCCCTTCATAATTTCTTTAAATGACCAGAACTTCTTCCAGGTCATATTCACCCTGCGTTCTATTTCTTCTTCGTTGCTTGTTTTATTGAATGATACTTTTTTCCCTAAATATATATAGTTATTGACGTATTCGATGATGTTTCCTGATACTCGGATAGGTATTTCGTAGCTATTAGTCATTAGTTTAGTTTTGTTTGCATTCATTTGCAAGCCTACTTTTAAACTTTCTTCATTAAGTGAGCAGATCATGTCTTTGAGTTTATCGGCTTTGTCTGATAGCAGCACAATGTCATCTGCGAACTGTAAATGACTAAGATAGCGTCCGTCTATTTTTATTCCTTCATTTTTCCAATCTAAGTTGTTAAATATATTTTCCAGCACTGCTATAAATAGTTTGGGTGACAAGGGATCCCCTTGTCTGACTCCCCGTTCTATTATTATCTTAACTCCTCTAGTCTCAAGCTTTACCTTGCTGTTGCTGAGTGCATATATAGATTTAATTATGTTGACGTATTTCCGATCTACTTTAGAGATATTAAGCGCCTTCCAGATCGCTGCTGCCAAGGGCATCACATACCCAACTACACCGCGGGCATCACATACCCTAGTAAACCAAGGGCATCACATACCCAACTACACCGCGGGCATCACATACCCTAGTAAACCAAGAGCATCACACACCCAACTACACCGCGGGCATCACATATCCAACCACACCGCGGGCACCACATACCCAAGTACACCGCGGGCACCACATACCCAAGTACTCCGCGGGCATCACATACCCTAGTAAACCAAGAGCATCACATACCCATATACACCGCGGGCATCACATACCCAAGTACTCCGCGGGCATCACATACCCTAGTAAACCAAGGGCATCACATACCCAACAACACCGCGGGCACCATATACCCAAGTACACCGCGGGCATCACATACCCAACTACACCGCGGGCATCACATACCCTAGTAAACCAAGGGCATCACATACCCAACCACACCGCGGGCATCACATACCCAACTACACCGCGGGCATCACATACCCAACTACACCGCGGGCATCACATACCAAACCACACCGCGGGCACCAAATACCCAACCACACCGCGGGCATCACATACCCAAGTACACTGCGGGCATCACATACCCAACTACACCGCGGGCATCACATACCCAAGTACACCGCGGGCACCACATACCCTAGTACACCGCGGGCACCACATACCCAAGTACACCGCGGGCATCACATACCCTAGTAAACCAAGAGCATCAAAGACCCAACTACACCGCGGGCATCACATACCCAACAACACCGCGGGCACCACATACCCAAGTACACCGCGGGCACCACATACCCTAGTACACCGCGGGCATCACATACCCAAGTACACCGCGGGCATCACATACCGAACCACACCGCGGGCATCACATACCCAACTACACCGCGGGCATCACATACCCAACAACACCGCGGGCATCACATACCCTAGTACACCGCGGGCATCAAATCCCCTAGTACACCGCGGGCACCACATACCCAACTACACCGCGGGCATCACATACCCAAGTACACCGCGGGCATCACATACCCAACTACACCGCGGGCATCACATACTAAACCAAAGGCATCACATACCCAACTACACCGCGGGCATCACATACCCTAGTAAACCAAGGGCATCACATACCCAACTACAACGCGGGCATCACATACCCAACTACACCGCGGGCATCACATACCCAACTACATCGCGGGCATCACATACCCTAGTAAACCAAGGGCATCACATACCCAACTACACCGCGGGCATCACATACCCAACTACACCGAGGGCATCACATACCCTAGTAAACCAAGGGCATCACATACCCATATACACCGCGGGCATCACATACCCAAGTACTCCGCGGGCATCACATACCCTAGTAAACCAAGGGCATCACATACCCAACAACACCGCGGGCACCATATACCCAAGTACACCGCGGGCATCACATACCCAACTACACCGCGGGCATCACATACCCTAGTAAACCAAGGGCATCACATACCCAACCACACCGCGGGCATCACATACCCAACTACACCGCGGGCATCACATACCCAACTACACCGCGGGCATCACATACCAAACCACACCGCGGGCACCAAATACCCAACCACACCGCGGGCATCACATACCCAAGTACACTGCGGGCATCACATACCCAACTACACCGCGGGCATCACATACCCAAGTACACCGCGGGCACCACATACCCTAGTACACCGCGGGCATCACATACCCTAGTACACCGCGGGCATCACATACCCAACTACACCGCGGGCATCACATACCCAACTACACTGCGGGCATTACATACCCAACCACACCGCGGGCATCACATACCCAACTACACCGCGGGAATCACATACCCTAGTAAACCAAGGGCATCACATACCCAACTACACCGCGGGCATCACATAACCTAGTAAACCAAGGGCACCACATACCCAACTACACCGCGGGCATCACATACCCAAGTACACCGCGGGCATCACATACCCAACTACACCGCGGGCATCACATACCCAACTACACCGCGGGCATCACATACCCAACAACACCGCGGGCACCACAAACCCTAGTACACCGCGGGCATCACATACCCTAGTAAACCAAGGGCATCACATACCCAACAACACCGCGGGCACCACATACCCTAATACACCGCGGGCATCACATACCCTAGTAAACCAAGGGCATCACATACCCAATTACACCGCGGGCATCACATACCCAACTACACCGAGGGCATCACATACCTAACAACACCGCGGGCACTACATACCCTAGTACACCGCGGGCATCACATACCCTAGTAAACCAAGGGCATCACATACCCAACAACACCGCGGGCACCACATACCCTAGTACACCGCGGGCATCACATACCCTAGTAAACCAAGAGCACCACATACCCTAGTACACCGCGGGCATCACATACCCAACTACACCGCGGGCATCACATACCCAACTACACTGCGGGCATCACATACCCAACCACACCGCGGGCATCACATACCCAACTACACCGCGGGAATCACATACCCTAGTAAACCAAGGGCATCACATACCCAACTACACCGCGGGCATCACATACCCTAGTAAACCAAGGGCATCACATACCCAACTACACCGCGGGCATCACATACCCAACTACACCGCGGGCATCACATACCCAACAACACCGCGGGCACCACAAACCCTAGTACACCGCGGGCATCACATACCCTAGTAAACCAAGGGCATCACATACCCAACAACACCGCGGGCACCACATACCCTAATACACCGCGGGCATCACATACCCTAGTAAACCAAAGGCATCACATACCCAACTACACCGCGGGCATTACATACCCTAGTACACCGCGGGCATCACATACCCCAGTACACCGCGGGCATCACATACCCTAGTAAACCAAGGGCATCACATACCCAACTACACCGCGGGCACCACATACCCTAGTACACCGCGGGCATCACATACCCTAGTAAACCAAGAGCACCACATACCCTAGTACACCGCGGGCATCACATACCCAACTACACCGCGGGCATCACATACCCAAGTACACCGCGGGCATCACATACCCTAGTACACCGCGGGCATCACATACCCTAGTAAACCAAGGGCATCACATACCCAACTACACCGCGGGCATCACATACCCAACTACACTGCGGGCATCACATACCCAACCACACCGCGGGCATCACATACCCAACTACACCGCGGGCATCACATACCCAAGTACACCGCGGGCATCACATACCCTAGTAAACCAAGAGCACCACATACCCTAGTACACCGCGGGCATCACATACCCAACTACACCGCGGGCATCACATACCTAAGTACACCGCGGGCATCACAACCCTAGTAAACCAAGGGCATCACATACCCAACTACACCGCGGGCACCACATACCCTAGTACACCGCGGGCATCACATACCCTAGTAAACCAAGAGCACCACATACCCTAGTACACCGCGGGCATCACATACCCAACTACACCGCGGGCATCACATACCCAAGTACACCGCGGGCATCACATACCCTAGTACACTGCGGGCATCACATACCCTAGTAAACCAAGGGCATCACATACCCAACTACACCGCGGGCATCACATACCCAACTACACTGCGGGCATCCAGACCCAACCACACCGCGGGCATCACATACCCAACTACAACGCGGGCATCACATACCCAAGTACACCGCGGGCATCACATACCCTAGTACACCGCGGGCATCACATACCCTAGTAAACCAAGGGCATCACATACCCAACTACACCGCGGGCATCACATACCCAACTACACTGCGGGCATCACATACCCAACCACACCGCGGGCATCACATACCCAACTACACCGCGGGCATCACATACCCTAGTAAACCAAGGGCATCACATACCCAACTACACCGCGGGCATCACATACCTAAGTACACCGCGGGCATCACAACCCTAGTAAACCAAGGGCATCACATACCCAACTACACCGCGGGCACCACATACCCTAGTACACCGCGGGCATCACATACCCTAGTAAACCAAGAGCACCACATACCCTAGTACACCGCGGGCATCACATACCCAACTACACCGCGGGCATCACATACCCAAGTACACCGCGGGCATCACATACCCTAGTACACTGCGGGCATCACATACCCTAGTAAACCAAGGGCATCACATACCCAACTACACCGCGGGCATCACATACCCAACTACACTGCGGGCATCCAGACCCAACCACACCGCGGGCATCACATACCCAACTACAACGCGGGCATCACATACCCAAGTACACCGCGGGCATCACATACCCTAGTACACCGCGGGCATCACATACCCTAGTAAACCAAGGGCATCACATACCCAACTACACCGCGGGCATCACATACCCAACTACACTGCGGGCATCACATACCCAACCACACCGCGGGCATCACATACCCAACTACACCGCGGGAATCACATACCCTAGTAAACCAAGGGCATCACATACCCAACTACACCGCGGGCATCACATAACCTAGTAAACCAAGGGCATCACATACCCAACTACACCGCGGGCATCACATACCCAACTACACCGCGGGCATCACATACCCAACAACACCGCGGGCACCACAAACCCTAGTACACCGCGGGCATCACATACCCTAGTAAACCAAGGGCATCACATACCCAACTACACCGCGGGCACCACATACCCTAATACACCGCGGGCATCACATACCCTAGTAAACCAAGGGCATCACATACCCAACTACACCGCGGGCATTACATACCCTAGTACACCGCGGGCATCACATACCCAAGTACACCGCGGGCATCACATACCCTAGTAAACCAAGGGCATCACATACCCAACTACACCGCGGGCACCACATACCCTAGTACACCGCGGGCATCACATACCCTAGTAAACCAAGAGCACCACATACCCTAGTACACCGCGGGCATCACATACCCAACTACACCGCGGGCATCACATACCCAAGTACACCGCGGGCATCACATACCCTAGTACACCGCGGGCATCACATACCCTAGTAAACCAAGGGCATCACATACCCAACTACACCGCGGGCATCACATACCCAACTACACTGCGGGCATCACATACCCAACCACACCGCGGGCATCACATACCCAACTACACCGCGGGCATCACATACCCAAGTACACCGCGGGCATCACATACCCTAGTAAACCACTGCACCACATACCCTAGTACACCGCGGGCATCACATACCCAACTACACCGCGGGCATCACATACCTAAGTACACCGCGGGCATCACAACCCTAGTAAACCAAGGGCATCACATACCCAACTACACCGCGGGCACCACATACCCTAGTACACCGCGGGCATCACATACCCTAGTAAACCAAGAGCACCACATACCCTAGAACACCGCGGGCATCACATACCCAACTACACCGCGGGCATCACATACCCAACTACACCGCGGGAATCACATACCCAACTACACCGCGGGCATCACATACCAAACAACACCGTGGGCACCACATACCCTATTACACCGCGGGCATCACAAACCCTAGTAAACCAAGGGCATCACATACCCAACTACACCGCGGGCACCACATACCCTAGTACACCGCGGGCATCACATACCCAAGAACACCGCGGGCACCACATACCCAACTACACCCGGGGCACCACATACCCAAGTACACCGCGGGCATCACATACCCTAGTAAACCAAGGACATCACATACCCAACTACACCGCGGGCATCACATACCCAACTACACCGCGGGCATCACATATCCAACCACACCGCGGGCACCACATACCCTAGTAAACCAAGGGCATCACATACCCAACTACACCGCGGGCATCACATACCCTAGTAAACCAAGGGCATCACATACCCAACTACACCGCGGGCATCACATACCCAACTACACCGCGGGCATCACATACCCAACAACACCGCGGGCACCACAAACCCTAGTACACCGCGGGCATCACATACCCTAGTAAACCAAGGGCATCACATACCCAACAACACCGCGGGCACCACATACCCTAATACACCGCGGGCATCACATACCCTAGTAAACCAAAGGCATCACATACCCAACTACACCACGGGCATCACATACCCAAGTACACCGCGGGCATCACATACCCAACTACACCGCGGGCATCACATACCCTAGTAAACCAAGGGCATCACATACCCAACAACACCGCGGGCACCACATACCCTAATACACCGCGGGCATCACATACCCTAGTAAACCAAGGGCATCACATACCCAACTACACCGCGGGCATTACATACCCTAGTACACCGCGGGCATCACATACCCAAGTACACCGCGGGCATCACATACCCTAGTAAACCAAGGGCATCACATACCCAACTACACCGCGGGCACCACATACCCTAGTACACCGCGGGCATCACATACTCTAGTAAACCAAGAGCACCACATACCCTAGTACACCGCGGGCATCACATACCCAACTACACCGCGGGCATCACATACCCAAGTACACCGCGGGCATCACATACCCTAGTACACCGTGGGCATCACATACCCTAGTAAACCAAGGGCATCACATACCCAACTACACCGCGGGCATCACATACCCAACTACACTGCGGGCATCACATACCCAACCACACCGCGGGCATCACATACCCTACTACACCGCGGGCATCACATACCCAAGTACACCGCGGGAATCACATACCCAACTACACCGCGGGCATCACATACCAAACAACACCGTGGGCACCACATACCCTATTACACCGCGGGCATCACAAACCCTAGTAAACCAAGGGCATCACATACCCAACTACACCGCGGGCACCACATACCCTAGTACACCGCGGGCATCACATACCCAAGAACACCGCGGGCACCACATACCCAACTACACCCGGGGCACCACATACCCAAGTACACCGCGGGCATCACATACCCTAGTAAACCAAGGACATCACATACCCAACTACACCGCGGGCATCACATACCCAACTATACCGCGGGCATCACATATCCAACCACACCGCGGGCACCACATACCCTAGTAAACCAAGGGCATCACATACCCAACTACACCGCGGGCATCACATACCCTAGTAAACCAAGGGCATCACATACCCAACTACACCGCGGGCATCACATACCCAACTACACCGCGGGCATCACATACCCAACAACACCGCGGGCACCACAAACCCTAGTACACCGCGGGCATCACATACCCTAGTAAACCAAGGGCATCACATACCCAACAACACCGCGGGCACCACATACCCTAATACACCGCGGGCATCACATACCCTAGTAAACCAAAGGCATCACATACCCAACTACACCACGGGCATCACATACCCAAGTACACCGCGGGCATCACATACCCAACTACACCGCGGGCATCACATACCCTAGTAAACCAAAGGCATCACATACCCAACTACACCGCGGGCATTACATACCCTAGTAAACCAAAGGCATCACATACCCAACTACACCGAGGGCATCACATACCCAACAACACCGCGGGCACTACATACCCTAGTACACCGCGGGCATCACATACCCTAGTAAACCAAGGGCATCACATACCCAACAACACCGCGGGCACCACATACCCAACTACACCGCGGGCATCACATACCCTAGTAAACCAAGAGCATCACAGACCCAACTACACCGCGGGCATCACATACCCAACAACACCGCGGGCATCACATACCCAAGTACACCGCGGGCATCACATACCCTAGTAAACCAAGGGCATAACATACCCAACTACACCGCGGGCACCACATACCCAACTACACCGCGGGCACCACATACCCAAGTACACCGCGGGCATCACATACCCTAGTAAACCAAGGGCATCACATACCTAACTACACCGCGGGCATCACATACCCAACTACACCGCGGGCATCACATACCCTAGTAAACCAAGGGCATCACATACCCAACCACACCGCGGGCATCACATACCCAACTACACCGCGGGCATCACATACCCAACTACACCGCGGGCATCACATACCAAACCACACCGCGGGCACCAAATACCCAACCACACCGCGGGCATCACATACCCAAGTACACTGCGGGCATCACATACCCAACTACACCGCGGGCATCACATACCCAAGTACACCGCGGGCACTACATACCCTAGTACACCGCGGGCACCACATACCCAAGTACACCGCGGGCATCACATACCCTAGTAAACCAAGAGCATCACAGACCCAACTACACCGCGGGCATCACATACCCAACAACACCGCGGGCACCACATACCCAAGTACACCGCGGGCACCACATACCCTAGTAAACCGCGGGCATCACATACCCAAGTACACCGCGGGCATCACATACCCAACCACACCGCGGGCAACTCATACCCAACTACACCGCGGGCATCACATACCCAACAACACCGCGGGCATCACATACCCTAGTACACCGCGGGCACCACATACCCTAGTACACCGCGGGCATCACATACCCAAGTACACCGCGGGCATCACATACCCAACCACACCGCGGGCATCACATACCCAACTACACCGCGGGCATCACATACCCAACAACACCGCGGGCATCACATACCCTAGTACACCGCGGGCATCACATACCCTAGTACACCGCGGGCACCACATACCCAACTACACCACGGGCATCACATACCCAAGTACACCGCGGGCATCACATACCCAACTACACCGCGGGCATCACATACCCTAGTAAACCAAAGGCATCACATACCCAACTACACCGCGGGCATCACATACCCTAGTAAACCAAGGGCATCACATACCCAACTACACCGCGGGCATCACATACCCAACTACACCGCGGGCATCACATACCCTAGTAAACCAAGGGCATCACATACCCAACTACACCGCGGGCATCACATACCCAACTACACCGAGGGCATCACATACCCAACAACACCGCGGGCACTACATACCCTAGTACATTGCGGGCATCACATACCCTAGTAAACCAAGGGCATCACATACCCAACAACACCGCGGGCACCACATACCCAACGACACCGCGGGCATCACATACCCAACTACACCGCGGGCATCACATATCCAACCACACCGCGGGCACCACATACCCAAGTACACCGCGGGCACCACATACCCAAGTACTCCGCGGGCATCACATACCCTAGTAAACCAAGAGCACCACATACCCTAGTACACCGCGGGCATCACATACCCAACTTAACCGCGGGCATCACATACCCAAGTACACCGCGGGCATCACATACCCAACAACACCGCGGGCACCACATACCCAAGTACACCGCGGGCACCACATACCCTAGTAAACCGCGGGCATCACATACCCAAGTACACCGCGGGCATCACATACCCAACCACACCGCGGGCATCACATACCCAACTACACCGCGGGCATCACATACCCAACAACACCGCGGGCATCACATACCCTAGTACACCGCGGGCACCACATACCCTAGTACACCGCGGGCATCACATACCCAAGTACACCGCGGGCATCACATACCCAACCACACCGCGGGCATCACATACCCAACTACACCGCGGGCATCACATACCCAACTACACCGCGGGCATCACATACCCAAGTACACCGCGGGCATCACATACCCTAGTACACCGCGGGCATCACATACCCTAGTAAACCAAGGGCATCACATACCCAACTACACCGCGGGCATCACATACCCAACTACACTGCGGGCATCACATACCCAACCACACCGCGGGCATCACATACCCAACTACACCGCGGGCATCACATACCCAAGTACACCGCGGGCATCACATACCCTAGTAAACCAAGAGCACCACATACCCTAGTACACCGCGGGCATCACATACCCAACTACACCGCGGGCATCACATACCTAAGTACACCGCGGGCATCACAACCCTAGTAAACCAAGGGCATCACATACCCAACTACACCGCGGGCACCACATACCCTAGTACACCGCGGGCATCACATACCCTAGTAAACCAAGAGCACCACATACCCTAGTACACCGCGGGCATCACATACCCAACTACACCGCGGGCATCACATACCCAAGTACACCGCGGGCATCACATACCCTAGTACACTGCGGGCATCACATACCCTAGTAAACCAAGGGCATCACATACCCAACTACACCGCGGGCATCACATACCCAACTACACTGCGGGCATCCAGACCCAACCACACCGCGGGCATCACATACCCAACTACAACGCGGGCATCACATACCCAAGTACACCGCGGGCATCACATACCCTAGTACACCGCGGGCATCACATACCCTAGTAAACCAAGGGCATCACATACCCAACTACACCGCGGGCATCACATACCCAACTACACTGCGGGCATCACATACCCAACCACACCGCGGGCATCACATACCCAACTACACCGCGGGAATCACATACCCTAGTAAACCAAGGGCATCACATACCCAACTACACCGCGGGCATCACATACCCAACTACACCGCGGGCATCACATACCCAACAACACCGCGGGCACCACAAACCCTAGTACACCGCGGGCATCACATACCCTAGTAAACCAAGGGCATCACATACCCAACAACACCGCGGGCACCACATACCCTAATACACCGCGGGCATCACATACCCTAGTAAACCAAGGGCATCACATACCCAACTACACCGCGGGCATTACATACCCTAGTACACCGCGGGCATCACATACCCAAGTACACCGCGGGCATCACATACCCTAGTAAACCAAGGGCATCACATACCCAACTACACCGCGGGCACCACATACCCTAGTACACCGCGGGCATCACATACCCTAGTAAACCAAGAGCACCACATACCCTAGTACACCGCGGGCATCACATACCCAACTACACCGCGGGCATCACATACCCAAGTACACCGCGGGCATCACATACCCTAGTACACCGCGGGCATCACATACCCTAGTAAACCAAGGGCATCACATACCCAACTACACCGCGGGCATCACATACCCAACTACACTGCGGGCATCACATACCCAACCACACCGCGGGCATCACATACCCAACTACACCGCGGGCATCACATACCCAAGTACACCGCGGGCATCACATACCCTAGTAAACCACTGCACCACATACCCTAGTACACCGCGGGCATCACATACCCAACTACACCGCGGGCATCACATACCTAAGTACACCGCGGGCATCACAACCCTAGTAAACCAAGGGCATCACATACCCAACTACACCGCGGGCACCACATACCCTAGTACACCGCGGGCATCACATACCCTAGTAAACCAAGAGCACCACATACCCTAGAACACCGCGGGCATCACATACCCAACTACACCGCGGGCATCACATACCCAACTACACCGCGGGAATCACATACCCAACTACACCGCGGGCATCACATACCAAACAACACCGTGGGCACCACATACCCTATTACACCGCGGGCATCACAAACCCTAGTAAACCAAGGGCATCACATACCCAACTACACCGCGGGCACCACATACCCTAGTACACCGCGGGCATCACATACCCAAGAACACCGCGGGCACCACATACCCAACTACACCCGGGGCACCACATACCCAAGTACACCGCGGGCATCACATACCCTAGTAAACCAAGGACATCACATACCCAACTACACCGCGGGCATCACATACCCAACTACACCGCGGGCATCACATATCCAACCACACCGCGGGCACCACATACCCTAGTAAACCAAGGGCATCACATACCCAACTACACCGCGGGCATCACATACCCTAGTAAACCAAGGGCATCACATACCCAACTACACCGCGGGCATCACATACCCAACTACACCGCGGGCATCACATACCCAACAACACCGCGGGCACCACAAACCCTAGTACACCGCGGGCATCACATACCCTAGTAAACCAAGGGCATCACATACCCAACAACACCGCGGGCACCACATACCCTAATACACCGCGGGCATCACATACCCTAGTAAACCAAAGGCATCACATACCCAACTACACCACGGGCATCACATACCCAAGTACACCGCGGGCATCACATACCCAACTACACCGCGGGCATCACATACCCTAGTAAACCAAAGGCATCACATACCCAACTACACCGCGGGCATCACATACCCTAGTAAACCAAAGGCATCACATACCCAACTACACCGAGGGCATCACATACCCAACAACACCGCGGGCACTACATACCCTAGTACACCGTGTAACACCCCCCTAGCACCAACCGCCTTTCCTAACTAATATATAAACCCCCCCCATTACATACATATTTTTTTTTTTTTTTTTATAATAAAACTATTACTATTTTTACTAATTGTTTGTTATTGGTTGAGATCTTTATCTAAATTAACTTAAATCTATCTTATAACTAGTTTGGCCAGGTGATCGTCTAGTGGTTCGTGATAGGACGTCTAGATTGTGTACCGTTAATAACTCAGACTCTAAATGATGTATGTTGGAACTTTTGAAAACTAATAGAAATTGATTAGAGTATCTAAATATATTTAAGCTAAATATTATATTGGACACGGAATATTATATTTGATCTATTATGAAAAGTATTAGACTAAATAGTAGGAACAATTATGATAATATTACCGGCTACTTCTTTAAGTTTCCAAAATAATAACAGTTGATATTAATTCTACTTTACTATGAAAAATGCTTTGAACTAAGTAATTCGTTGAAACGCAATCTGCAAAACAGTTAGGTTTATGCAAGTTATCTTAGTATTATAAGTTTATGATAAAAGAAGAATTTCTTTATCTCCTAGTATTATAGTTTATGTTAATATAATGACAAATAGTTTATTTATTACAAAGCTAGCTTAATATGTTTATGACAGCAAACACACATACTGTATTAAGGGGGAGCAATTTTTTTTTTTAGTTTAGAGGAAAGAAAATGTAATGAAATATTACATACCTTCTAATAAATGTATATCTCTCTCTCTCTCTCTCTATCTCTCTCTCTCTTTTCTCTCTTTTAGAACATGGCTAACACTTTGTGTGTTAGAGAGTCCGCACCACCACCGCGGAACTCTAGTGAGACACGACTCCAAACGGGATATCCCTCCTCCATAGTTCCAACCAACCGACCTTTCTTCAGACTGTAAACAGACCACTTTCAGTCTGAAGATGGGGGACTGTTAAATGAATTTAAATAATCACTCAGTAAGAAGAATCTACATTCTTACCAATTGATCAACTAGGGATAAGAGGACACAAAAGTAACATTCACTTCGTCATCTCATGCATGGAATCTAATTGTTAAACAACTCCATCTATACTTTCATCATTCATTCATCATCTGAAACCTTTTAAGGTTCTGCGGGACTGTAGTCATTCTGAATCTACTTCAGGATCAAAACAGACCCTATTGGTACCAAAAGTACTCTCAAATGATTCTATCTCTAATTTTACTCCCACTGGTTCTATCAGTTTAATCTTTCTAGATAACTTAAGTCAAAGCGTGGAGAACATTCTCAAAATAAGACAAATGCAGTAATTATGGCCCAAACAATAGGCACTGATAATTTAGTTTAAACAAATCCAGAAATGTTCAAGAAATTAAGGACATCCACCATGTCTTCATTTCAGCCGTATATACCACTTGGCAGATAGATTCATAACACAGGTGTTGGGTAAGATAACTGTTCCAAAACTCACTGATGGCAATTGACTAGGCTTTCACTAAGCTTCGTTCAGATTGCGGAACACACGTCCTTTGAGTTGGATAGATTTATCAACACAAACCATAATGTATTGGAATAGGTAATTTTAATGCAAGTGCAGTAGATAAAGCCAAAAGTAGAATGTTTTGGATACTCCCAATTCAAACAAGTCTAGAGATGAAAGACAACCAGTGTCACTATTCTAGCCACGATTACCACTTGGTAGATAAATTTATAACAAAGGTGTTGGGCTGGACAAACGTTCCATAAACTCACTAATGACAATTGACTAGACTTTCACTAAGCTTCGTACAACTGCGGAAACACACGTCCTTTGAGTTGGATAGATTTATCAGCACAAACCATAATGTATTGTATTGTAAATGTAAGCAAATACGCTCTTTCTCAAGCTATTCCGTCAAGATCACTGACAAACATCCAGTGTTAATATAAACAAACAATACAAAAGTTGAGATTGAAAACTCAATAAGTAAGTAGGTAAACAAGAATATTTATTATAAAATAAATAATAATAGCGTAATTAAGCAATATGCATAGGATATATTTCTTTGATGTGAATTGAAATAGTTCTTTAATAAACATTAATTACAACAACCAAAATTCGATCAAGAACGACTAAGTTAGATTATCACTAATAAAATAATAGTTTCACGGTTTACCAACTAAATAGTAGTCCTAAATCAATATTAGATTGTAAGTTATTTATATTTGGTTTTATTTAAATTTGTATTTATTTATAATTCCCTAGTTGCAACTGTTTGATTAAATTGTAATTTATATTTAATTTGTATTAGTATTTATAAATAAGTAGGTACTAATTTGGTCCCGTTCAAATAGATACGACTTAATTGTACCTACGTAACTTGTATCTTAACGCATAACTCCTAACCAATGCTGAAATGATCTAAGAGTAGGTACCTAAAGATTCGCTCAAATTATAAAATAAAGTCAACCTTAACTAGGTAGTAAGTAAAGGTCCTAAAGGAAACGATTATTCAAACAATGTAAGAGCTCATACCTACCAAAAGAAAGTTTCTATCTGCAAGTAGGTAGGATAGATTATGTAAATTCATAGCTAATTTCCTAGATAATACCTATCTCATTAAGCAAAATTATTGTAAAATTATTTTCAAATTAAGTTAAATATGTATAAGAAGTAGTTGATCATAATTTATGTAGATAAGTACCTAATGTCAAAGTGGCTATAGAAATTTGAAAGAATAAACGTAAGATTAGTAAGTAGTTGATTAATTCATGAGCATAAATACTTAGTAAGTAAATATTTATGCAAGTTGTAGCTAGGCATTCAAAATAATATCACAATAATTAATGAAATATAAAGCTGACATGACAATTGTAAGTAGGTAGATACCTGATCATAGGTACTTAGTAATAGTTTATGTAAATCGTAGTAGTTTATATAATTCGTAGTAGCTTATGTAATTCGAAGTAGCTTATGCAATTCGTAGTAGCTTATGTAATTTGTAGTAGCTTAAGTAATTCATAGTTAAATTCATGAGCATAAATATTTAGTAAGTAAATATTTATGCAAGTTATAGCTAGGCATTCAAAATAATATCACAATAATTAATGAAATATAAAACTGACATAACAAATGTAAGTAGGTAGATACCTGATCATAGGTACTTAGCAATAGTTTATGTAATTCGTAGTAGTTTATATAATTCGTAGTAGCTTATGTAATTCGAAGTAGCTTATGTAATTTGTAGTAGCTTAAGTAATTCATAGTTAAACAAGTAACTAGTTTCTTAATAAAATTATAGAATAATAATTTTCATACAATTAATTAATGTAAAATTGAAGACTAGTAAATGCACAAGATGAATACATAATTGTACATATTTAACTAAATAATAATGATGTCAAAATAGTTAAAAACAAAAATATACGCAAGAAAATACAATAGTACTCAGATATTCCTTTTGTGCCTAAAATTCCTGACTATCTAAAATCTACCTACTTGAATGACCTAATACCTATCTATTCGCTTATGTAAGTACTCAATTTTTGAAATTCAATAGTTAAACCTAGATATATTTCTCCTATTGAAGGCTAATAATTAAGTACTTTATGTAACTGAGATAATATTGCTTCAGTAACTTTCAAGTTATGTTAATTTATTTAAATGAATCGTCGACGACCTATCCCCATAGAAAAATAAACAACTATGCTATTACATACCTCTTTATCGAAGAGTGTACCTGACCGAAGCCTGAAGCTCAGCATTTCACGTACAGACGACCGCTCTGCAATCAGCAACAGCAATGCAGACCAGCATAACACGTCGACCGCAGTCCAGCAGCCAGCATACCTCCATACATTTTCTCAGGTTCCTATATCAGCACAATGTATTAGAAAGGCAATACGATACATGTACAATCATTCAGACCACACAACAAGTATTAAAAGGAAATAGGTAAATAAATAGACTCATATTCTCTAGAATAAAATAAGAATAGGATGTATAACCTATTGTAAATAGATAGATGGACATTAATTTGTTGAAATAAAACATGATTAATATGTGTTATCTATTGTAAATAGGTAGATAGACATTAATTCTTTGGATTAAGATAAGATTAGCAAATCATATCTATTGTAGATACCCCGGTCAATAGACAATAATTTTCTGGATTAAAACTTGATTAACCAAATTATCCAATACAATAAACGAGTCTGTAATTATAATGCTACGGGATATAATTAGAAGTAATGAACTTATCTTAATTTGTTTTTTCTTTTTTCTCTTTGTCGAATCAGCTCCAAAGTAGGAAGCCGCAGTCTTTGATCTCGGAGGTTGCTCTCAGGAATCTCCAATATAGCAGTCTCTCGTCAGGACACGACGCACTCCTCCGAAGACTCCTGTGTCAGCGTATTATATTAGAATCAATAATATCATTGTACAGATAACCTGAACACACAATTAATACTAAAATAAGTACCTAGATAGATAGTCACAAATACTCTTAGAGTATATTTAACATGTTTTACACATGGTTTTAGTATAAAATAGCTAGAAGGACAAATAACCTGGTATAATACACAATTAACATGAGCTTCAGTAATGAAATTCTCTATAATTTTGATACTACAGTACAAAATTAAAAGTAATGGACTTATCTCAATCTTTCCGGAAACAGCTCCATTTTCTCCGTAGATCGCGGGTCGATAACGCATACCCCGTTTGCAGCGTCCACTCGATGGCGACCGTAGATTTCCCGGACTTTGAACCGTAATCAGCCTCTCACTTCTTCCAGATTATGAAGCAACTGTAACTCAAACTTACAAACCAATATAGTACAATGCCTTATCCAGAACAATCTATCCTAGATTAGTGGAGAAAAGAAAACACATTTTCTAAAAAAATACAAGAAAACTTCTCCCTCACAAATCACTATACACAAAACTCTTCTATAACCTCCTAAATCCACACCAACAGTAACAAAGACTCCAACCCCAAATCTCTTCGAAACCTTATGACCGATCCTTCTAGAACCTACCTACCTATTACAATCTAGAAAACCAATATTCCGCTCTCAAAATATCCTCACAAAACAATGACAAATAGATCCCTGACCCCAAATCTCTTCGAATCCTTATGACGGAACCTACTAGAACCTACTTACAAACTAGAAAACCAATATTCCACTGACGCTTCGAAGACAATAAATAAAACCAAATAATTATACACACACAACAAACAATTATCACAATTTACACAAGAATAAACTAATTTGAACTAAGATAAAACCTATTTAAGATCCGGGGAAAATGAATATGAATAATAGAATCACCAGAGCCTGAGGGTTCAATCAAAGGACTCCGATTTACCTCGAACAGTGTCTTCTTCCAACGTAGTAGACTCCCCAGGGTTTGAGAGCCTCCTCACGGCGTACAAGAGGTCTGTTCTTCCTCAATAGTGAGTGTCTTCTCCCAGTTTCTTCCTCTCAGACTTCCTCCAGCGGTTCCCCCAGCACTTCCGTCCAAACAAATACTGTCCCCAAAATAGCATTTCTTCCCTATTTATCCTATTTTCTTTCTAGAATATTCGCTCGCGAAAAAAATATTTTTCTTTATTTCCACGCGTCTCATTGGCTGATTGAACTCACGCCCCCTTCGTCAGGTAATTATTTGTGATTTATGAGCACTTTTTTGTAAATGTCATCACCTTTCTAGAATATTCGCTCGCGAAAAAATATTTTTTTTTTTATTTCCACGCGTCTCATTGGCTGATTGAACTCACGCCCCCTTCGTCAGGTAATTATTTGTGATTTATGAGCACTTTTTTGTAAATGTGATCACCTGTCTCTTTCTATCGTCCCCGCCATGTCGGCGCCGGCGCGGCGACTCCCTAGCGCCAAACACGGGACGCCGGACCAGTCTCTAAACTACTTCGGAGTGAAACGAATGTCTGTCCATGCGTCGCCGACACGTTAGCGTTTGCGATCTATTCCATTGTGTATGCCTGCGTCATTCCGACCACTGTATATTGTAGATAATTCCTTGTGAATTAACTCAGCATCAATCAATTATTTTCTATGTAAAAATCATATAATAGGTACATTGTCATTTTTAATTTCTAAATGAGATTTTAAATTAATAATTAATAAAAAAAAACAGCATTCTGAAGTAAAACAAGATTAATCATACAAAATTACATTGTTATCCCTAAAATGATTGTGACACCATGGTTCATGATAGGTACTGTGAATCATTACAGATAATTGAAATATCTAATTCTAATTTATGTCATATAATCTCGTAGTTTCCTTCAGATCCGCTAGATGGAGTTAACAAGCAGTTTGTGATATAATTATTTATAAAACAGCTTTCTGGAATAAAACACGATTAATCATATAAAATATTTTGTTATACCTAAATTGATTGTGACGTCACGGAGCACGTCAATGTGAACCGTTACAGCCGACCCCAAAGTTTTGCAAGGTGATGATGATAGTAATCTACTGAACCGGAGTTAAACTTTCCCCACACAATAGTCACAATTAATTTTACATATTAAAACACCATTATTTCTCTTTTGTAGATACAAATTTATTTGCTGATTTCCAACTCCAGACCCTTTTCTTAGTGATAGTTTGCATAATAATATTACGCAAATGTTACACATATAGATAAATAATTGTAAAAGTGTATTTAAACCGAATCGCAAAAGTGATGTCATTCTGACTCCAGTCTCGCGCTATAAATGAAAGCCGCCTCGGGATCTTAAACTCTTTCGCAAGAACCAATCCAAACTACAGAGAGAAACCTGGTTGTGAGGCAGGTCGATTCTAGTAATCTAATGCTACCTTCCTTCAGTCCGAGTTTTGACTACCGCAATGTTGGAACTGGGAACGAAAGCACCACCTCTCGCAATCTAAATTGATCCCTTACCGTCGTCCAAGTCTAAATGTTGCCCCAAGGAAGCGACATTCAGTAGGAAACCGACCCCAAAATAACAACACGTTTACGAAGCGGAGAATGTGCAGTGTGCTTAGTCAGAACCTAATAGGTATAGTGTAAATTTGTATGAAACCAGCCTAAACTGGTAAAATGCCATCTGACTTAACCTAACACCAAATTTCTTCTTCATACAAATTGATTGTAAAGTATAGGTAAAGGTCTGAATTTACAAGCCAACAAATTGTCTTATTCCAAGATTCTATTAAAATTTGCGAACCCCACATTCTGTTACCTCTAGCACATGTATTCATTAACTTCATTCTATCACACATCCAATCTTTCAACTACTTAATAAAAACACATCCATCTCTTTCACATGTTCCTCCATTATAATATTTCGCAACGATTCATTATATTCGCAAATCCAACAGACCATATAGAAGTAAGACTGTAAACTAATTTGTACCTTTTGTCAACTACTATTGATATCTACTAACCCCAAACCCCCCTTTTATTCAAAAACAATTGTACATTGTTAAATGAATAAATAAATGAAATGAAATTCTGAAAGCAAAAGAGAGATAACTGTGATAAACCCTTGAAGTTTTACGTTACTGACAATTAATTTAGGAAAACAAGAAAGGTTAAAATTAAAACTTATTCAATAAAACTAAACTACAATTCACATCATTGATAATGAGAATCATCTTAAAACTAAAATTACGCTAATAGGCATATTACGCAAATGTTGAATGTAAGTTACGCAAAAGGTTGAACATAAGTTACGCTGAAAGCCAATGTAAACTGAACTAACGCAAACTCCAAATAATGCCAATTGTAGATTGACACTATTTTTATTTAATTACGCCAAATGCTCAAGCTGTTTTACGCCAAATGTAAATTATTAAAAGTTACGCCAAATCTTTAAGCTAATTATAAAATATAAGACATAATAAAATTCACTAGATATTGCACTAGAGAACAATATTACTTCACTCTTCGCCAATGTCTATAAAAATAAAGTTTGTTTAAATCTAGTTAGAATAACATGCCTTATAAGATATATTAGAAATCATATGACGCTGCGCACCTCATCAATTTTGTCGTCAACCTGTAAAATAAAATTTATCGTAAATGAGACATGCTTATTATTATTGTCAGTTTTTTTTTTTTTTTTTTATTCTTGAAATTCCAGGCCCTTCTAAATCTAAATGTCTATAAAATGAAATGTTTAGATTGTGTAGATCTTCTCATATGACCATTTCAAGCCTGTACCTGTAGAATTAGAATGACAGTTAAAAAAAAATGTCTTACTAAATTGTGATTAACTTAAATCATACCATATATAGTTAATTAATTTTATTAAATTAAACAACTACATAATTTCATAAACAAACTTATATTATTTATATAAATAATCAAATACACTCAATCATGGTTTTATAACATACAATTATTAAGCAAATTTAAATTGACACACTATTACTTGTGTTTAGTACACATTTATGCACAGAAAAAAAAAATATATTTTTTTTTTTTTTTGAAAAAGCCGCCGCACTCCCCTCCATCTATGGATACAAATTGCACTGTATTTTTTTTTTTTTTTATTTTAAATAGACTCATTGAATAATAAATGTTTTCTTAATAATTACAAAATACTTTAATCCAGATTACAATCTATTCCCATAGATGGGCTTTTCCCAAACCACCATTTTTTTTTTTTTTTTTTTTTTTTTTTTTTTTTTATTATTATTTTTTTTATAGATAAACTTGCATTTAGACAAATTTACTTATAGATAAACTTACATTTAGACAAATTAAATTTTTTTTTTTTTTTTTTTCAAATTTTAACTGAATCAATAATAAATCAAATACAATACAATAATAAATCAATAACAAATAATCATTAACATGTCCAAATTAATTATAATACCTTGTTAAATGAATCGTATTGAACTTCCCTCTAATTCGTTTACTTTGTGGTTCCATTAAAATATAAACATTCTGATAAGGGTTACTAGCTATCACATAAGGACCTTCATATAAAGACTCAAATTTTTTTGTTATTTTTTGTTGAGCATTTGATTTGTTTAACCTTTTAATCTTAACCATATCTCCAATTTCAAATTGTATGAGTCTATATTTTTGATTAAATTTAATCCTACGATCATTTGCTACCCTATTTAAATTTTCCTTTACAGCCTCCCTGACCTTTTGCACCTCTACTCCATCCTTCATTCCTATTAATAAATTATCAAAAGAGAATTTAGTAGTTTCACCGTACATAATCTCACAAGGCGTGAATCTAGTACTTTCATGAAATGTATTATTATATAATTTCTCTAGCCGAGGCAAAACAGACACCCAACCTTTATGATTATGCTGACAATAAGTTCTAAACAAACGTCCCAGTTCTCGATTTACTCTTTCTACGGTGTTAGGCCGTGGATTCCTCACAGTAGTATATATGACCTTCACCTTATTTTGGTTCATGAACTCCTTCCAAGATTTACTTGTGAATTGAGTTCCATTATCTGACATTATTGCTTTTGGTTTTATGATATTAAAATATTGCTTTAATTTTCCTATCACCGCCCTTGCTGTAGCCTTTTTTAATTCATAAAATTTTACAAATTTACTAAAAGTATCTTGCAAAACTAATATGTACTGCATTCCGAAAGTTCCTGTAGGTAAAGGACCATATAAGTCTACCATAACTAATTCACCTATTTCTTTAGTTACTATTGAGCGACAAGGTCCTACATAGGATTTGTTTTCATGTTTATTCATTTGACAGTTATGACAAGATTTTAAAACCCTTTTAACCAATTTATTTAATCCCTTCCAATAAAATCTATCTTTTATATATTTAATCATTTTATATGGTCCTTGATGTCCCATTTCCAGATGCATGTGTTTTATTATTTCTTCCCTCAAACTTTCTGGTAAATATATAACCCGTTTCTTTCCCCCCTCTTTATAAACATATAATATGTCATTCTCTACTTTACAATATTTAATTACACCGTCAATGTTTGGATCTTTACCTTTTAACTTCTCTATTTGATCTATAATATTTTTTATTTCTACATCCTCCTTTTGTAATTCTGGTATTAATTTTATTTTAGCTAATAGTTCTTTATTTGTTTTCATTTCCATGTACAAAATCCCTGGCAATTTAACTTTCTCCTCTTGTAATAGTTCACCCTCAGGCGGATATCTAGATAAAATATCTGCTACTATGTTTTCTTTCCCTTTAATATGTTGAACCTCATAATTAAAATTCTCCAAAAAATTCATCCAACGTGTTACTTTAGCATTATACAATTTCCAATTTTTTACGAAAGTCAAAGCTTTATGGTCAGTTTTTATAATTACTTTAGAGCCTCTGAGATAGGATTCAAACTTTTTTAAACAACATATTACTGAGAAGAATTCTTGTTCTGTTACAGTCCAATTTTTTTCAGCTCCTTTTAACGCTTTACTATGAAACCCAATTATTTTTATTTCCCCTATTTCATCTAATTGATACAACACCCCAGCTATTCCTACCCCTGATGCGTCAGTTTGCAAATGATATGGCCTAGTAAAATTTGGATGATGTAGTTGGATTGTTTCTATAAATAATGATTTTATTTTTTCAAAAGCTACTTGTTCTTTCTCCCCCCAATTCCATTTTTTATCCTTTCTTAATAACTCACATAACGGTTGAATGTGAATACTATAGTTCGAAATAAATCTCCTATAAAAATTACATAGGCCTAGAAACGCTCTAATTTGTTTAATTTTCTTTGGTACTGGAAAATTCGTAATTGATTTTATTTTATCTGGATCTGTGCGTAAGCCATCGGTAGACAAAATGTAACCCAACATTTTGACCTCTTCACAAACAAATTCGCACTTTTTTACATTACAAGTAAGTCCCGCCCCTTCTAATTTATTAAATATTATATTCAAATGTTCTAAATGTTGTTCAAAAGATCCAGTGGTAATTATAGCCAAATCATCTAGATAGTTAACACAAAATTCTCTCACTTCGTGCCCCAATATTAAATCCATCGCTCTGCTGAAGCTTCCTACAGAAGTCTTTAATCCCTGTGGTAATACATTGTATACATATGATTTTCCATTAAATGTGAATCCTGTATATTTTTTACTTTCTTCTGTAATCGGAATTTGATAATAAGCATTATTCATATCAATTACGCTAATGAAATTCGCGCCATGAAAGGAATTTAAAACTTCGATTTGTAGAGGAGGCTTCTCCGTTTCTGGTATCATAAATTTATTAATTTCCCTTGCATCTAATAAAACTCTAACAGATCCATCCTTTTTAAGTGTAAAAGTAAGTGGACTACAATAAGGCGTGGCTGTTCGTTTTATTACTCCTAAATCTTCCATTTCTTTTATTTTTAAATCAATCTTTTCCCTATATGCATATGGTATTGGATAAGTTTTTTTTACAATTGGAACATCTGAATTCATTTTTATTTCATGTTGATAACAATTTGCACGACCCAATTTTGATGAAAATAATTCTGTATGTTTTGTTAATAACTCAATTAGTTGTAGTCGTTGGTTAGCATTTATATAATCCCTAGTCTTAATCTCCTGTATGTCATCTATAGTGTTAATTTCTAAATTATCTCCAGTTTCTATAATTCTATTAATATCAATTTGTTTTTCTATTTCTCGAAATTTAATTAGATGTTTTTTCTTATTCTGCTCTAACACTAATCCTCCTGCGTCCTTTTGTATACTAATAGATACTTCATTTAATTTTAGCCAATCGAATCCTAGTATGATATGGTTAACAAGCCCGGGTACTATTAACAATCCTGTATCTATCACTACAGATCCTATTTCTAGTGGCAACAAAATCATATGCTTAACTTCCATACTTTTATGTCCTACGGCAGTTCTTATATGAAGGGCTTAATAGGCATTAACGGTATTTGGTCTTTCCATTTTTGATTTAACTCTTGCCAAAAAGATTCTGAAATACAAGTCAAGTCACTTCCCGTATCAATAAGTCCATCTACTTCATATTGAAATATTTTTATAACTATTTCCGATTTGTAATCTACTAGACTCTTATCAGACTCCTCCTCGAACACTGAATTTAATGGTAAATAATTAATTTTTCCTAAATAATTTTGCTGTATCTTTAGTTTAAATACTTGTACCATTTGTTGTAACAATTACATTTCTATAAACTCTCTGTTTTTTTTTTTTTTCGCCAATTTGCTGATGCCGACCGGCCACCACCAATGGTACCCTTAATCCGCTATTATTTCCTCCCAACGTCCGACCAAGCACCCAACCCATTTTTAACACAATTTGCAACCCTTCGCTCCCCGAACTAGGAACCGACACGGGAACCCGACACTCAGCTCCATCCAGCCCAAACCTGTCTCAGGCTCATCCGCGACAACTGCCTCTTCGATGACCGCCACTGCCGGTCCTTCCTCCGTCCCACAATTTCCCGCAGGCCCATTCCATTGACGTGAATAATTTTGTTGTATCTCCTTCCTTTTCCTTTCCTGATCTCTGTTTTGACCCATCTGGCATCGTGGAGTAGCATGAGCAGGTGGCCCTGACCTATTCACACCGTCCATGCTTCTTAGAAACTCAGCAGTCTCCATTACGGTCTCCAACCCCGACATGTACCATCCCTGTTGCACACATTTGGGGAACTGATCAATCAGATCTGCCATAAGTTGCTTTTCCGGAACTTTGTAAGTCAACAACTGAGCCCCCCCATCATTTGTTTCAGGTCCTCCTTGTTCTACTATCACTGCGTTGTTTAATATTTCCGGTACTTGTATTGCATCCATCTGATTCGCCGATCCTCCATCTGATCCGACACTCGACTTCATTATTCTGACTTCTTCACTAAGTTGATTTATTTTGTTAGATAAAACTCCCAAGGTTCTATTCAAATTTCGATACATAGAAATCTTTTTCCGCTTTGGTTGTGTTCGTTGAGTTTCAGTCTCTTGATTAGTTTTGTCCCTTTCTAAATTAGTTGGTATAACAGTATTTTCTGCAGTTAATTGCGTTTCTTCATCAATATGGTTTTCTACAAGAATCTCTACATTCGCTCGATTCTCCTGTCTTTCGTCTTCTCTCAGTAACCTTCGTTTGCGTCCGGGCTTCACCATTCTTACTGCGTCGATCGTATTTTGTATGTACGTAAAACTAAAATCAAATTATTTTCTTGTTACGAGTTTATATTATAATTTTATTTGGGCGCATTCCTATCCACAAACAATGAAATCACAAAATATTTTAAAGATTATCGATGTTCATAGATAAAAATAAATAAAGGTTTAAGGATGAAGAACAGAAATTCTAAATTCAATTATGTTTTCCAATTTTAAATAATTATTATTATATTATTATTATTTTTTTATTTTATTTTTTTTTTCACTGAAGTATTGGGTCTAGAATTAATTGTAAAATAAAAGAGTATACATTTACATAAATCTAATGTACCGTTAATTACAAATACCTACACATTTATTTGCTACCAACCTTCACTGGTCGTTTCGAATAAGTAAGCGCTTTATTCCAATACCAACAATCGATGTCAAATGTCTAATAAAACATGCCTATTCAAACCAGATTTAAATGAAAATAATAAACCATTTGTTACAAAACGAAATCTCTATGTAAATCAAAACTGCATGGAATCTTATGCCTAACAAGCTTGATTCTGAAAAACATACCAAACAACAAGACCAATTTTCGAGCAATTCCGGATTCCCTGATCTAAAGATAACAACCAACTTTAGATCCCATTCATTGTTAATCTCCTAACTTAAACAATAGCAATCTTAAATACCTAAAACAGACATATGACCTCTATCTCTTAGGACCCTGTAATTGATTCAAGAGTATTTTTTTTTTTTTTCAATAACCTGAGAAAAAATAATTATTTGAAACTAGCCAGAACAATACAGAACTTCATTCACCTTATAATTTATTTATATTATATATATATATATATTTTTTTTTTTTTTTTTTTTTTTCAGATTTCCAAAGACTGAAAGAAAATTATCAATTACTTCAAAAACCCCCTACTATGGATAAAAGTAAATATCTAACATGTCTTCCAATAAAGGAATATAATAACTAAAGTCTAGATACTAATGTTATTAAAGTGAAAGTCTAAATGTTTGAATATTTGAGTATTGGTACCTAATTCATACTTCAATGAAATGGCCAATCCGAACAGAACTCTGAACTTATACAACTATGAAACAACACAAAGACACAACACCGATAATTGAATATCTAATAAAAATGAAGTCACGGGTAAAAGTAGTATTAAATAATCAAGAGAAAGGAGATATCAAAATTCAAATCCGTATCTAATTTGCATATTCTAACATTCTAGTATACCTAACCACTACCTACATCAACATTAATTTACCAAATGTGTATGTAGTATGTACCTATTGTTCAAGGGTAAGTACATGTACATAGGTAAGTACCTAAAATTGTTATAAGTCCCTGCCCATTTATTTTTCAGATTTTATGTAATCATGTGAATTAATGTTCTATTATCAAAGAAAACTTACAAAGTAAAGTATGATTAATTATCAATAATGTTCTATAAAGAAATTATTATTTCTCATCTCAATCATCACTAATCATCACTAATATCAATCTTTATTCAATTTATTTAATTTTTTCGTAAACACCTACTTATTCCAAAAGTTTTCGTCAGCGCGATCTAGCCTTAATGTACTTTCACCAGCGACATCTAGTTGTGACTTTAGAACTAACTTTATAATTATTTAGAACCTAAAACTTTTAAACATACTTAATTAATATTGATTTAGTCACACCAAAGAACTTAATTATTATTATTATTTTTAGATTATACAACATAGTACATAACTAAATAGATTTAAAATTAAATATTTGAATGTTGAAATAATTTTAACCGATCTAATCACTAATTTATTTTACTAAATCATTCCAGATTATGTTTAATTTTATTGAAACTATACTAAAGCTATTTGATTAAAGTATAAATAATTTAATTGTAATAAACTAGAATAATTTCTAGTATTGTATAAATTCGAAATAATGCCAACTACCGGACAACTGTGGAACTAAAAGTGTCCATTGGTTACGTCAACTATAGCAAAAAAAAAATAAATATTCCCTAATGTTTTATAAGTTTGGAATAGTGTCATCTATCGGACAACAGCGGAACTAAAACGATCTTCAATAAGACTAGTTGAAACAAATTCAAATAAATGCCCAAGTGTTGTATGAATTTGAAAAAAGTGCCATCTACCGGGAAACCGCGGAACTAAAAGCGATAATCTATTACGTGCGGTCAGAGTGCATTAGTAATTGTCATATTTTTTTACAGATGGCGCTATGGGCTATATATTTATTTTTTTTTTTTTTTTTTCGTTGACAGCTTCGTTCATTTTGAAAGCTGACAGAACACAAAATAGTTTGACAGATTGAAGACCTACGACTGAACGACTGTACAATTGAAGTGACATCCGCAAGACGTGTGACTAAGAAACTACATAGTCTGTACTTTTAATCTTTTACTTGACAGTTTACTTGACAGAGACATGACTTATGATAATTGTCTTTGCGCACCTTTATGACAAGAAATACAAAATCGATATACTCTGTGGCCGTGGCCGCTAATCAAACATGATTGACTCAAAGCAATCTGCTTGCCTCCATAATTGCTTGTAACTGAACGAATCAAACTGTAACGAAATATAATGAAAAAAGAATGTGTTTGTTGAAAACTTCTACATAATTATCGTGCTACAAAAGAGTGCATACAAAGGGAAAAATGTATTGGAATGTTTAATATTATAAGACTATCATTCACTAATTACCAGGCCGGTGGATGTGTCAGCCAGAAGAAGAATTTTGTGTGGTGTGCATAATCTACGTAAGTTTTACAAAACAAAACATGAAGCCTTCGCTATTTTACGAGCACTTTTGTTGCTAAATAAGAAGTTGCCTTTTAAGATTATCTAAACCTAAACGTTCTAATTGATTTTAGGACACGCATCGAAAAAGGCAAATCGGTCCAGCACCTACTGATAGTAAATCTGAGAAATCCAAGAAATGACACTAATATATGTTTCGGCGTAAGCAGAACAAAGTAAGTACATGTCCGTTTCTGAATTAGTGTTTCTTTAGTCTATTTAACTTAGGAATACATAGATTGGGGTGCCTGCCTAGATATAAATCTAAATAGCAATACTACAAGATAAAGGCACCTAGTCTTTGCTTGTTTTTTTAAGTATTTTGTTTTGTGTGCTATGTGTAGTAAACAAATAACTGTCTATGTCTATTAGTATTTATTTTCAACAAATTAGATGAATTTAGTATGATGTGACATGTTAGTGAAGCTAAAACTTATGAGAACAAAACATTTTGTATTTGTTGGACTTATAATTATTGAACCTAATTGCATCATTCTTTCATTGATTACAAATTCTATGAACTTTACTAACCTATATGTATGTTCTAGCTCAATATGGACTCTTGAAAATATTATTTTAAATAAATAGTTATGATTTTAAAATGAATTTGTATTATACAACCGTTCTCAATATATAATTGTGAATTTCAGGACATTAATTGAAGACTCCTAAAGATGGCTGAAAGACCCTAAAGGAATCCTGAAAGACCTAGAATCTAAGAAACTCTAGAGAAACCTAACGATCCCCTGGAAATACTACAAGAATGCTCGTACATGGTGTGAATACCAGAGTTGTTTGCTAAACAAAGGCTGTTTCCTGTCTCCGGACACTCTAAAAACAAGCTTTTCATATATAGATTTTACTCTATCTTCCCAATTACCAACGGTATTTATACTTTTTTTTTAAGTAATTCATAATTATTGAATGATTCCTAGCGTCTAATTAAATACATAGTATAATACTCTGAAATGGATTGATATCATTATTTTGTAATCAAAGCTTGAATTAATATGATTTCTTTAAATATTACCTAGATAATTTTGTCAAGTGTTGGTCACTTATGAAATGAATCTGAACTCAGAACTTGTTCTCTAATAATGCTAGTTGCACCTTTGTCTAATGTTTTAAAATAGAATTTAATAAAAGTTAAGAATCTACCTAAATAAAATATAAGTCCTATAATAAATAAATGCTTTACATAAGAAGCTTTACTAATTGTATTCAATTTAAGATGTTTGTTTATTAAAACCTAGCCTAAAGCATAGTTATATTATCTCTGAGGATCTATTATTAACTGCCACCTCAGCTGGACCTATGATAGGTATGATTTAAGTTTTGTTATAAGTATATATATATCACAAAATGTAAAAGTCGAACATCCCTATGCATTAAAATAACAAAATTATACAACTTCCCACAAAATAAACAAAACTTTATCAAATACTAATGATTATAATGACCCATTACAATATATGATACCAATAAATGATTTTACGACCCCCAAATGAATAAGTTATAATGACCCGTTACAATATAAGATATCAATAAATTATTTTACGACCCCCAAATGAATAAGTTATAATGACTGTTACAATAAATGATATCAATAAATTATTTTACGACCCCCAAATGAATAAATTATAATGATTTTAATATAAGAAAAACAACACAACCCCTTGATTGTAAATGAAAATTGATTTTAGAATTAGTAAATAAAATTTTAAAAGAAACTCCTAGATGTAAGGATTAGAGCAATCTTTCTACATGCTTCTAGTAATATAATCTATTATGTAGTATCTCTATTCATAATAAAAAGTATAATAGTAGTACTCATTCCGTTTTTAATGTTTAAATAATATCTTACCTATATATTTTCTTTTATTTAATTAAATGATTTAATATGTTTTGTTTAGCTTTAGGTTTAAATTAATCTCATTGTTTTTATTTGTTATTTTATGTCTGTAACTAGGTATCTTTTTAATTAGATATATACTATAATATTTGTAAAATATTTGGATTTAAATATAATAACGCCTTAGAATAATCTAGTATTTTATTAGATACTAAGAATTTGAATTTATATAAGAATTGTGAATATAAAATAATCTGCTATTTTTTTTTTATTTCCAGCTATACAAACTGTGACGACGAGTCAAGATCACAGACCTATTCTAATCGAATATTAGTAGAGACATCTATTACCGAACAGCTGAACTAAAAGAATAGCGCCCTCTATTATCGAATAGATGAACAAATACCTGAAGCGCCATCTATTATCGAATAGAGGAACTAAAAGCAAAATATACTATGAAAATTATGTACTGTAGAGTTGTATTTATCAAATAGAACAGACTTTTCTAATTCTTAGCTCGTAACAATACCTAAATAGATTCTAAGAAAATAAATCAAGTTTACATAGAACTACTTTTAAAAATTAAGAAACAATACCTTACAAACGCAATCTAAGCAGAGTAAAATTAGACCCAACATACACCTTCATCGCTTTCGCGTCAACAATTGTGCGATTCAAATAAACCGCACTATAAAAGATCTCAAACCTTTAACAAACACTGCAAAAAATAATTTTAACCCATAAATACCCATTAATATACATCCATTGGTCACGGAAACAATTGTAACACCCCCCTAGCACCAACCGCCTTTCCTAACTAATATATAAACCCCCCCCATTACATACATATTTTTTTTTTTTTTTTTATAATAAAACTATTACTATTTTTACTAATTGTTTGTTATTGGTTGAGATCTTTATCTAAATTAACTTAAATCTATCTTATAACTAGTTTGGCCAGGTGATCGTCTAGTGGTTCGTGATAGGACGTCTAGATTGTGTACCGTTAATAACTCAGACTCTAAATGATGTATGTTGGAACTTTTGAAAACTAATAGAAATTGATTAGAGTATCTAAATATATTTAAGCTAAATATTATATTGGACACGGAATATTATATTTGATCTATTATGAAAAGTATTAGACTAAATAGTAGGAACAATTATGATAATATTACCGGCTACTTCTTTAAGTTTCCAAAATAATAACAGTTGATATTAATTCTACTTTACTATGAAAAATGCTTTGAACTAAGTAATTCGTTGAAACGCAATCTGCAAAACAGTTAGGTTTATGCAAGTTATCTTAGTATTATAAGTTTATGATAAAAGAAGAATTTCTTTATCTCCTAGTATTATAGTTTATGTTAATATAATGACAAATAGTTTATTTATTACAAAGCTAGCTTAATATGTTTATGACAGCAAACACACATACTGTATTAAGGGGGAGCAATTTTTTTTTTTAGTTTAGAGGAAAGAAAATGTAATGAAATATTACATACCTTCTAATAAATGTATATCTCTCTCTCTCTCTCTCTATCTCTCTCTCTCTTTTCTCTCTTTTAGAACATGGCTAACACTTTGTGTGTTAGAGAGTCCGCACCACCACCGCGGAACTCTAGTGAGACACGACTCCAAACGGGATATCCCTCCTCCATAGTTCCAACCAACCGACCTTTCTTCAGACTGTAAACAGACCACTTTCAGTCTGAAGATGGGGGACTGTTAAATGAATTTAAATAATCACTCAGTAAGAAGAATCTACATTCTTACCAATTGATCAACTAGGGATAAGAGGACACAAAAGTAACATTCACTTCGTCATCTCATGCATGGAATCTAATTGTTAAACAACTCCATCTATACTTTCATCATTCATTCATCATCTGAAACCTTTTAAGGTTCTGCGGGACTGTAGTCATTCTGAATCTACTTCAGGATCAAAACAGACCCTATTGGTACCAAAAGTACTCTCAAATGATTCTATCTCTAATTTTACTCCCACTGGTTCTATCAGTTTAATCTTTCTAGATAACTTAAGTCAAAGCGTGGAGAACATTCTCAAAATAAGACAAATGCAGTAATTATGGCCCAAACAATAGGCACTGATAATTTAGTTTAAACAAATCCAGAAATGTTCAAGAAATTAAGGACATCCACCATGTCTTCATTTCAGCCGTATATACCACTTGGCAGATAGATTCATAACACAGGTGTTGGGTAAGATAACTGTTCCAAAACTCACTGATGGCAATTGACTAGGCTTTCACTAAGCTTCGTTCAGATTGCGGAACACACGTCCTTTGAGTTGGATAGATTTATCAACACAAACCATAATGTATTGGAATAGGTAATTTTAATGCAAGTGCAGTAGATAAAGCCAAAAGTAGAATGTTTTGGATACTCCCAATTCAAACAAGTCTAGAGATGAAAGACAACCAGTGTCACTATTCTAGCCACGATTACCACTTGGTAGATAAATTTATAACAAAGGTGTTGGGCTGGACAAACGTTCCATAAACTCACTAATGACAATTGACTAGACTTTCACTAAGCTTCGTACAACTGCGGAAACACACGTCCTTTGAGTTGGATAGATTTATCAGCACAAACCATAATGTATTGTATTGTAAATGTAAGCAAATACGCTCTTTCTCAAGCTATTCCGTCAAGATCACTGACAAACATCCAGTGTTAATATAAACAAACAATACAAAAGTTGAGATTGAAAACTCAATAAGTAAGTAGGTAAACAAGAATATTTATTATAAAATAAATAATAATAGCGTAATTAAGCAATATGCATAGGATATATTTCTTTGATGTGAATTGAAATAGTTCTTTAATAAACATTAATTACAACAACCAAAATTCGATCAAGAACGACTAAGTTAGATTATCACTAATAAAATAATAGTTTCACGGTTTACCAACTAAATAGTAGTCCTAAATCAATATTAGATTGTAAGTTATTTATATTTGGTTTTATTTAAATTTGTATTTATTTATAATTCCCTAGTTGCAACTGTTTGATTAAATTGTAATTTATATTTAATTTGTATTAGTATTTATAAATAAGTAGGTACTAATTTGGTCCCGTTCAAATAGATACGACTTAATTGTACCTACGTAACTTGTATCTTAACGCATAACTCCTAACCAATGCTGAAATGATCTAAGAGTAGGTACCTAAAGATTCGCTCAAATTATAAAATAAAGTCAACCTTAACTAGGTAGTAAGTAAAGGTCCTAAAGGAAACGATTATTCAAACAATGTAAGAGCTCATACCTACCAAAAGAAAGTTTCTATCTGCAAGTAGGTAGGATAGATTATGTAAATTCATAGCTAATTTCCTAGATAATACCTATCTCATTAAGCAAAATTATTGTAAAATTATTTTCAAATTAAGTTAAATATGTATAAGAAGTAGTTGATCATAATTTATGTAGATAAGTACCTAATGTCAAAGTGGCTATAGAAATTTGAAAGAATAAACGTAAGATTAGTAAGTAGTTGATTAATTCATGAGCATAAATACTTAGTAAGTAAATATTTATGCAAGTTGTAGCTAGGCATTCAAAATAATATCACAATAATTAATGAAATATAAAGCTGACATGACAATTGTAAGTAGGTAGATACCTGATCATAGGTACTTAGTAATAGTTTATGTAAATCGTAGTAGTTTATATAATTCGTAGTAGCTTATGTAATTCGAAGTAGCTTATGCAATTCGTAGTAGCTTATGTAATTTGTAGTAGCTTAAGTAATTCATAGTTAAATTCATGAGCATAAATATTTAGTAAGTAAATATTTATGCAAGTTATAGCTAGGCATTCAAAATAATATCACAATAATTAATGAAATATAAAACTGACATAACAAATGTAAGTAGGTAGATACCTGATCATAGGTACTTAGCAATAGTTTATGTAATTCGTAGTAGTTTATATAATTCGTAGTAGCTTATGTAATTCGAAGTAGCTTATGTAATTTGTAGTAGCTTAAGTAATTCATAGTTAAACAAGTAACTAGTTTCTTAATAAAATTATAGAATAATAATTTTCATACAATTAATTAATGTAAAATTGAAGACTAGTAAATGCACAAGATGAATACATAATTGTACATATTTAACTAAATAATAATGATGTCAAAATAGTTAAAAACAAAAATATACGCAAGAAAATACAATAGTACTCAGATATTCCTTTTGTGCCTAAAATTCCTGACTATCTAAAATCTACCTACTTGAATGACCTAATACCTATCTATTCGCTTATGTAAGTACTCAATTTTTGAAATTCAATAGTTAAACCTAGATATATTTCTCCTATTGAAGGCTAATAATTAAGTACTTTATGTAACTGAGATAATATTGCTTCAGTAACTTTCAAGTTATGTTAATTTATTTAAATGAATCGTCGACGACCTATCCCCATAGAAAAATAAACAACTATGCTATTACATACCTCTTTATCGAAGAGTGTACCTGACCGAAGCCTGAAGCTCAGCATTTCACGTACAGACGACCGCTCTGCAATCAGCAACAGCAATGCAGACCAGCATAACACGTCGACCGCAGTCCAGCAGCCAGCATACCTCCATACATTTTCTCAGGTTCCTATATCAGCACAATGTATTAGAAAGGCAATACGATACATGTACAATCATTCAGACCACACAACAAGTATTAAAAGGAAATAGGTAAATAAATAGACTCATATTCTCTAGAATAAAATAAGAATAGGATGTATAACCTATTGTAAATAGATAGATGGACATTAATTTGTTGAAATAAAACATGATTAATATGTGTTATCTATTGTAAATAGGTAGATAGACATTAATTCTTTGGATTAAGATAAGATTAGCAAATCATATCTATTGTAGATACCCCGGTCAATAGACAATAATTTTCTGGATTAAAACTTGATTAACCAAATTATCCAATACAATAAACGAGTCTGTAATTATAATGCTACGGGATATAATTAGAAGTAATGAACTTATCTTAATTTGTTTTTTCTTTTTTCTCTTTGTCGAATCAGCTCCAAAGTAGGAAGCCGCAGTCTTTGATCTCGGAGGTTGCTCTCAGGAATCTCCAATATAGCAGTCTCTCGTCAGGACACGACGCACTCCTCCGAAGACTCCTGTGTCAGCGTATTATATTAGAATCAATAATATCATTGTACAGATAACCTGAACACACAATTAATACTAAAATAAGTACCTAGATAGATAGTCACAAATACTCTTAGAGTATATTTAACATGTTTTACACATGGTTTTAGTATAAAATAGCTAGAAGGACAAATAACCTGGTATAATACACAATTAACATGAGCTTCAGTAATGAAATTCTCTATAATTTTGATACTACAGTACAAAATTAAAAGTAATGGACTTATCTCAATCTTTCCGGAAACAGCTCCATTTTCTCCGTAGATCGCGGGTCGATAACGCATACCCCGTTTGCAGCGTCCACTCGATGGCGACCGTAGATTTCCCGGACTTTGAACCGTAATCAGCCTCTCACTTCTTCCAGATTATGAAGCAACTGTAACTCAAACTTACAAACCAATATAGTACAATGCCTTATCCAGAACAATCTATCCTAGATTAGTGGAGAAAAGAAAACACATTTTCTAAAAAAATACAAGAAAACTTCTCCCTCACAAATCACTATACACAAAACTCTTCTATAACCTCCTAAATCCACACCAACAGTAACAAAGACTCCAACCCCAAATCTCTTCGAAACCTTATGACCGATCCTTCTAGAACCTACCTACCTATTACAATCTAGAAAACCAATATTCCGCTCTCAAAATATCCTCACAAAACAATGACAAATAGATCCCTGACCCCAAATCTCTTCGAATCCTTATGACGGAACCTACTAGAACCTACTTACAAACTAGAAAACCAATATTCCACTGACGCTTCGAAGACAATAAATAAAACCAAATAATTATACACACACAACAAACAATTATCACAATTTACACAAGAATAAACTAATTTGAACTAAGATAAAACCTATTTAAGATCCGGGGAAAATGAATATGAATAATAGAATCACCAGAGCCTGAGGGTTCAATCAAAGGACTCCGATTTACCTCGAACAGTGTCTTCTTCCAACGTAGTAGACTCCCCAGGGTTTGAGAGCCTCCTCACGGCGTACAAGAGGTCTGTTCTTCCTCAATAGTGAGTGTCTTCTCCCAGTTTCTTCCTCTCAGACTTCCTCCAGCGGTTCCCCCAGCACTTCCGTCCAAACAAATACTGTCCCCAAAATAGCATTTCTTCCCTATTTATCCTATTTTCTTTCTAGAATATTCGCTCGCGAAAAAAATATTTTTCTTTATTTCCACGCGTCTCATTGGCTGATTGAACTCACGCCCCCTTCGTCAGGTAATTATTTGTGATTTATGAGCACTTTTTTGTAAATGTCATCACCTTTCTAGAATATTCGCTCGCGAAAAAATATTTTTTTTTTTATTTCCACGCGTCTCATTGGCTGATTGAACTCACGCCCCCTTCGTCAGGTAATTATTTGTGATTTATGAGCACTTTTTTGTAAATGTGATCACCTGTCTCTTTCTATCGTCCCCGCCATGTCGGCGCCGGCGCGGCGACTCCCTAGCGCCAAACACGGGACGCCGGACCAGTCTCTAAACTACTTCGGAGTGAAACGAATGTCTGTCCATGCGTCGCCGACACGTTAGCGTTTGCGATCTATTCCATTGTGTATGCCTGCGTCATTCCGACCACTGTATATTGTAGATAATTCCTTGTGAATTAACTCAGCATCAATCAATTATTTTCTATGTAAAAATCATATAATAGGTACATTGTCATTTTTAATTTCTAAATGAGATTTTAAATTAATAATTAATAAAAAAAAACAGCATTCTGAAGTAAAACAAGATTAATCATACAAAATTACATTGTTATCCCTAAAATGATTGTGACACCATGGTTCATGATAGGTACTGTGAATCATTACAGATAATTGAAATATCTAATTCTAATTTATGTCATATAATCTCGTAGTTTCCTTCAGATCCGCTAGATGGAGTTAACAAGCAGTTTGTGATATAATTATTTATAAAACAGCTTTCTGGAATAAAACACGATTAATCATATAAAATATTTTGTTATACCTAAATTGATTGTGACGTCACGGAGCACGTCAATGTGAACCGTTACAGCCGACCCCAAAGTTTTGCAAGGTGATGATGATAGTAATCTACTGAACCGGAGTTAAACTTTCCCCACACAATAGTCACAATTAATTTTACATATTAAAACACCATTATTTCTCTTTTGTAGATACAAATTTATTTGCTGATTTCCAACTCCAGACCCTTTTCTTAGTGATAGTTTGCATAATAATATTACGCAAATGTTACACATATAGATAAATAATTGTAAAAGTGTATTTAAACCGAATCGCAAAAGTGATGTCATTCTGACTCCAGTCTCGCGCTATAAATGAAAGCCGCCTCGGGATCTTAAACTCTTTCGCAAGAACCAATCCAAACTACAGAGAGAAACCTGGTTGTGAGGCAGGTCGATTCTAGTAATCTAATGCTACCTTCCTTCAGTCCGAGTTTTGACTACCGCAATGTTGGAACTGGGAACGAAAGCACCACCTCTCGCAATCTAAATTGATCCCTTACCGTCGTCCAAGTCTAAATGTTGCCCCAAGGAAGCGACATTCAGTAGGAAACCGACCCCAAAATAACAACACGTTTACGAAGCGGAGAATGTGCAGTGTGCTTAGTCAGAACCTAATAGGTATAGTGTAAATTTGTATGAAACCAGCCTAAACTGGTAAAATGCCATCTGACTTAACCTAACACCAAATTTCTTCTTCATACAAATTGATTGTAAAGTATAGGTAAAGGTCTGAATTTACAAGCCAACAAATTGTCTTATTCCAAGATTCTATTAAAATTTGCGAACCCCACATTCTGTTACCTCTAGCACATGTATTCATTAACTTCATTCTATCACACATCCAATCTTTCAACTACTTAATAAAAACACATCCATCTCTTTCACATGTTCCTCCATTATAATATTTCGCAACGATTCATTATATTCGCAAATCCAACAGACCATATAGAAGTAAGACTGTAAACTAATTTGTACCTTTTGTCAACTACTATTGATATCTACTAACCCCAAACCCCCCTTTTATTCAAAAACAATTGTACATTGTTAAATGAATAAATAAATGAAATGAAATTCTGAAAGCAAAAGAGAGATAACTGTGATAAACCCTTGAAGTTTTACGTTACTGACAATTAATTTAGGAAAACAAGAAAGGTTAAAATTAAAACTTATTCAATAAAACTAAACTACAATTCACATCATTGATAATGAGAATCATCTTAAAACTAAAATTACGCTAATAGGCATATTACGCAAATGTTGAATGTAAGTTACGCAAAAGGTTGAACATAAGTTACGCTGAAAGCCAATGTAAACTGAACTAACGCAAACTCCAAATAATGCCAATTGTAGATTGACACTATTTTTATTTAATTACGCCAAATGCTCAAGCTGTTTTACGCCAAATGTAAATTATTAAAAGTTACGCCAAATCTTTAAGCTAATTATAAAATATAAGACATAATAAAATTCACTAGATATTGCACTAGAGAACAATATTACTTCACTCTTCGCCAATGTCTATAAAAATAAAGTTTGTTTAAATCTAGTTAGAATAACATGCCTTATAAGATATATTAGAAATCATATGACGCTGCGCACCTCATCAATTTTGTCGTCAACCTGTAAAATAAAATTTATCGTAAATGAGACATGCTTATTATTATTGTCAGTTTTTTTTTTTTTTTTTTATTCTTGAAATTCCAGGCCCTTCTAAATCTAAATGTCTATAAAATGAAATGTTTAGATTGTGTAGATCTTCTCATATGACCATTTCAAGCCTGTACCTGTAGAATTAGAATGACAGTTAAAAAAAAATGTCTTACTAAATTGTGATTAACTTAAATCATACCATATATAGTTAATTAATTTTATTAAATTAAACAACTACATAATTTCATAAACAAACTTATATTATTTATATAAATAATCAAATACACTCAATCATGGTTTTATAACATACAATTATTAAGCAAATTTAAATTGACACACTATTACTTGTGTTTAGTACACATTTATGCACAGAAAAAAAAAATATATTTTTTTTTTTTTTTGAAAAAGCCGCCGCACTCCCCTCCATCTATGGATACAAATTGCACTGTATTTTTTTTTTTTTTTATTTTAAATAGACTCATTGAATAATAAATGTTTTCTTAATAATTACAAAATACTTTAATCCAGATTACAATCTATTCCCATAGATGGGCTTTTCCCAAACCACCATTTTTTTTTTTTTTTTTTTTTTTTTTTTTTTTATTATTATTTTTTTTATAGATAAACTTGCATTTAGACAAATTTACTTATAGATAAACTTACATTTAGACAAATTAAATTTTTTTTTTTTTTTTTTTTCAAATTTTAACTGAATCAATAATAAATCAAATACAATACAATAATAAATCAATAACAAATAATCATTAACATGTCCAAATTAATTATAATACCTTGTTAAATGAATCGTATTGAACTTCCCTCTAATTCGTTTACTTTGTGGTTCCATTAAAATATAAACATTCTGATAAGGGTTACTAGCTATCACATAAGGACCTTCATATAAAGACTCAAATTTTTTTGTTATTTTTTGTTGAGCATTTGATTTGTTTAACCTTTTAATCTTAACCATATCTCCAATTTCAAATTGTATGAGTCTATATTTTTGATTAAATTTAATCCTACGATCATTTGCTACCCTATTTAAATTTTCCTTTACAGCCTCCCTGACCTTTTGCACCTCTACTCCATCCTTCATTCCTATTAATAAATTATCAAAAGAGAATTTAGTAGTTTCACCGTACATAATCTCACAAGGCGTGAATCTAGTACTTTCATGAAATGTATTATTATATAATTTCTCTAGCCGAGGCAAAACAGACACCCAACCTTTATGATTATGCTGACAATAAGTTCTAAACAAACGTCCCAGTTCTCGATTTACTCTTTCTACGGTGTTAGGCCGTGGATTCCTCACAGTAGTATATATGACCTTCACCTTATTTTGGTTCATGAACTCCTTCCAAGATTTACTTGTGAATTGAGTTCCATTATCTGACATTATTGCTTTTGGTTTTATGATATTAAAATATTGCTTTAATTTTCCTATCACCGCCCTTGCTGTAGCCTTTTTTAATTCATAAAATTTTACAAATTTACTAAAAGTATCTTGCAAAACTAATATGTACTGCATTCCGAAAGTTCCTGTAGGTAAAGGACCATATAAGTCTACCATAACTAATTCACCTATTTCTTTAGTTACTATTGAGCGACAAGGTCCTACATAGGATTTGTTTTCATGTTTATTCATTTGACAGTTATGACAAGATTTTAAAACCCTTATAACCTTTCGTCTGCAAATCGTCTGCGCGCGAAAACGGCGGATGTGCGACATGCGTTTTTTTGTGGTCGGCGCGCGCACGCCGCTTGGTAAATGATGGATGATTGTACTTTATTTTACTACTGTTAATATGTATTATTATACCTTTTTGAAATCAGCTTGAAATACTCTAACTACTTGAACAATCATTATTACTTATTTACAAACGTACATTTTGCTACTCGAAGTCAAAGATTTAGTAAAGGGAAAAATTACAAGTTCATGTACGAAAACCTCTAAATAATTCAAATAAGAAGTTTTTTAAATCTAATAAGAATTTGATTTAAAAGTTTATGCACCATTATATGATATAAATTCAACAGAAACAACATTTCAATACATTTTTGACAAAAAAAAACAATCACAAAAAAGGTTCGTTATCGGCAATCTTAGCGCACAGCTGTAAAGAGTTCCACTTTCAAAGATTGTTTATAAATTCCACGAACTTCAAGTGGCCCTTTTAATGGCTTAAGCCACTAGAGTGGTTCATAAACTCTGTTTTGAACAAAGAATCTCACATCTCAAGCATATTATTTACGATCTGTGAAATAAATACCAGACCTATTAAAAATCACCATCAAATACACACTTTCAATTTGCGCGATGTAGTACAAAGTAGGTTCAATAAGTTAGACAAAATCATTAGTATCCAAAAACTGTAATATATTTACAATAGATTCGTGATAAAATAATCACCTGTTACCATACAAAAACATTTAGAAATAAAACAATCAAATCTTTAAAAAACTTGCCATTTTTTATGATTACAGTGCCAAGGATCAACCAATGAAACTGGATGTGGCATTTTAGTATGTATCGTCAATTCGTTTTCGTTCATACTGTACGAGTTTGGCTATTGAACAAAAAAAAGTACTTAACAAGAAATCAATAATAATTAAGAAAAACATTAAGAAAAACATTAAGAAAAAATAATAAACATTAAAATCGGAATGATGATGATGATTATCCGAAGGAATAGGTAATAACGTAGTACATACCTACTCAGTTACTTATTTATCTAATAATAAAACATTAAAATCGAAATTATGATGATGGATGACATACTGAAATGCCACTTCCATTCCTATTTAGATCCGGCAAAATGGTCGGTACGTTGACCTTTGAGCGCGTGTATCGGGCTGTCCGTCGGTCAGCTCCTGATTCATGCGTGGAGTGCTTGTATTTATTTCCCTATTTTGAAGAAATACAATTACATTCTAACAATATAACACCGAAATAACATAAAAATATGTATTGTTGACCTATTTCATTCGTTTTTTTAGTAAAAACAGTTAGATATTAGGTTAAAACAAAGGGATTTTGTTAGAGTACTTCGCAAAAAAAATTGGGTGTCTGTAGAAATTAGCAAGATTTTATATCTAAAAGTTATCAAAACCGAAACCAATGAATGAAAAAACATTAAAAACTTATCTGTTCATCGTTATTTATGCGCCAACAACAATAACATTCACTTTTCACACTGAAATACCACAACAAAACACACACTTGACACACGACAACCGGCCGCGACAGCGCGCGCATTTCGACTGGCCATGTGAACTTTTTCTCCTTTGGTCGTAACTGTTTATACTAATGTTACCTGTCTCTGTTTCACTACGAAGCTAGGGAATAAGTTAGAGAAGTGCAGCTATCTGTTTCTACCCTTAATTTTGTACTTAAAACTGAGACTGCGGGATCGGTCAGGAGCTGATCACGCGACAGATTTGCGAGTTTTGATCGTGATCAGGACCTGTGTTTTCGACAGTCGAAGGGTTAACCAATTTATTTAATCCCTTCCAATAAAATCTATCTTTTATATATTTAATCATTTTATATGGTCCTTGATGTCCCATTTCCAGATGCATGTGTTTTATTATTTCTTCCCTCAAACTTTCTGGTAAATATATAACCCGTTTCTTTCCCCCCTCTTTATAAACATATAATATGTCATTCTCTACTTTACAATATTTAATTACACCGTCAATGTTTGGATCTTTACCTTTTAACTTCTCTATTTGATCTATAATATTTTTTATTTCTACATCCTCCTTTTGTAATTCTGGTATTAATTTTATTTTAGCTAATAGTTCTTTATTTGTTTTCATTTCCATGTACAAAATCCCTGGCAATTTAACTTTCTCCTCTTGTAATAGTTCACCCTCAGGCGGATATCTAGATAAAATATCTGCTACTATGTTTTCTTTCCCTTTAATATGTTGAACCTCATAATTAAAATTCTCCAAAAAATTCATCCAACGTGTTACTTTAGCATTATACAATTTCCAATTTTTTACGAAAGTCAAAGCTTTATGGTCAGTTTTTATAATTACTTTAGAGCCTCTGAGATAGGATTCAAACTTTTTTAAACAACATATTACTGAGAAGAATTCTTGTTCTGTTACAGTCCAATTTTTTTCAGCTCCTTTTAACGCTTTACTATGAAACCCAATTATTTTTATTTCCCCTATTTCATCTAATTGATACAACACCCCAGCTATTCCTACCCCTGATGCGTCAGTTTGCAAATGATATGGCCTAGTAAAATTTGGATGATGTAGTTGGATTGTTTCTATAAATAATGATTTTATTTTTTCAAAAGCTACTTGTTCTTTCTCCCCCCAATTCCATTTTTTATCCTTTCTTAATAACTCACATAACGGTTGAATGTGAATACTATAGTTCGAAATAAATCTCCTATAAAAATTACATAGGCCTAGAAACGCTCTAATTTGTTTAATTTTCTTTGGTACTGGAAAATTCGTAATTGATTTTATTTTATCTGGATCTGTGCGTAAGCCATCGGTAGACAAAATGTAACCCAACATTTTGACCTCTTCACAAACAAATTCGCACTTTTTTACATTACAAGTAAGTCCCGCCCCTTCTAATTTATTAAATATTATATTCAAATGTTCTAAATGTTGTTCAAAAGATCCAGTGGTAATTATAGCCAAATCATCTAGATAGTTAACACAAAATTCTCTCACTTCGTGCCCCAATATTAAATCCATCGCTCTGCTGAAGCTTCCTACAGAAGTCTTTAATCCCTGTGGTAATACATTGTATACATATGATTTTCCATTAAATGTGAATCCTGTATATTTTTTACTTTCTTCTGTAATCGGAATTTGATAATAAGCATTATTCATATCAATTACGCTAATGAAATTCGCGCCATGAAAGGAATTTAAAACTTCGATTTGTAGAGGAGGCTTCTCCGTTTCTGGTATCATAAATTTATTAATTTCCCTTGCATCTAATAAAACTCTAACAGATCCATCCTTTTTAAGTGTAAAAGTAAGTGGACTACAATAAGGCGTGGCTGTTCGTTTTATTACTCCTAAATCTTCCATTTCTTTTATTTTTAAATCAATCTTTTCCCTATATGCATATGGTATTGGATAAGTTTTTTTTACAATTGGAACATCTGAATTCATTTTTATTTCATGTTGATAACAATTTGCACGACCCAATTTTGATGAAAATAATTCTGTATGTTTTGTTAATAACTCAATTAGTTGTAGTCGTTGGTTAGCATTTATATAATCCCTAGTCTTAATCTCCTGTATGTCATCTATAGTGTTAATTTCTAAATTATCTCCAGTTTCTATAATTCTATTAATATCAATTTGTTTTTCTATTTCTCGAAATTTAATTAGATGTTTTTTCTTATTCTGCTCTAACACTAATCCTCCTGCGTCCTTTTGTATACTAATAGATACTTCATTTAATTTTAGCCAATCGAATCCTAGTATGATATGGTTAACAAGCCCGGGTACTATTAACAATCCTGTATCTATCACTACAGATCCTATTTCTAGTGGCAACAAAATCATATGCTTAACTTCCATACTTTTATGTCCTACGGCAGTTCTTATATGAAGGGCTTAATAGGCATTAACGGTATTTGGTCTTTCCATTTTTGATTTAACTCTTGCCAAAAAGATTCTGAAATACAAGTCAAGTCACTTCCCGTATCAATAAGTCCATCTACTTCATATTGAAATATTTTTATAACTATTTCCGATTTGTAATCTACTAGACTCTTATCAGACTCCTCCTCGAACACTGAATTTAATGGTAAATAATTAATTTTTCCTAAATAATTTTGCTGTATCTTTAGTTTAAATACTTGTACCATTTGTTGTAACAATTACATTTCTATAAACTCTCTGTTTTTTTTTTTTTTCGCCAATTTGCTGATGCCGACCGGCCACCACCAATGGTACCCTTAATCCGCTATTATTTCCTCCCAACGTCCGACCAAGCACCCAACCCATTTTTAACACAATTTGCAACCCTTCGCTCCCCGAACTAGGAACCGACACGGGAACCCGACACTCAGCTCCATCCAGCCCAAACCTGTCTCAGGCTCATCCGCGACAACTGCCTCTTCGATGACCGCCACTGCCGGTCCTTCCTCCGTCCCACAATTTCCCGCAGGCCCATTCCATTGACGTGAATAATTTTGTTGTATCTCCTTCCTTTTCCTTTCCTGATCTCTGTTTTGACCCATCTGGCATCGTGGAGTAGCATGAGCAGGTGGCCCTGACCTATTCACACCGTCCATGCTTCTTAGAAACTCAGCAGTCTCCATTACGGTCTCCAACCCCGACATGTACCATCCCTGTTGCACACATTTGGGGAACTGATCAATCAGATCTGCCATAAGTTGCTTTTCCGGAACTTTGTAAGTCAACAACTGAGCCCCCCCATCATTTGTTTCAGGTCCTCCTTGTTCTACTATCACTGCGTTGTTTAATATTTCCGGTACTTGTATTGCATCCATCTGATTCGCCGATCCTCCATCTGATCCGACACTCGACTTCATTATTCTGACTTCTTCACTAAGTTGATTTATTTTGTTAGATAAAACTCCCAAGGTTCTATTCAAATTTCGATACATAGAAATCTTTTTCCGCTTTGGTTGTGTTCGTTGAGTTTCAGTCTCTTGATTAGTTTTGTCCCTTTCTAAATTAGTTGGTATAACAGTATTTTCTGCAGTTAATTGCGTTTCTTCATCAATATGGTTTTCTACAAGAATCTCTACATTCGCTCGATTCTCCTGTCTTTCGTCTTCTCTCAGTAACCTTCGTTTGCGTCCGGGCTTCACCATTCTTACTGCGTCGATCGTATTTTGTATGTACGTAAAACTAAAATCAAATTATTTTCTTGTTACGAGTTTATATTATAATTTTATTTGGGCGCATTCCTATCCACAAACAATGAAATCACAAAATATTTTAAAGATTATCGATGTTCATAGATAAAAATAAATAAAGGTTTAAGGATGAAGAACAGAAATTCTAAATTCAATTATGTTTTCCAATTTTAAATAATTATTATTATATTATTATTATTTTTTTATTTTATTTTTTTTTTCACTGAAGTATTGGGTCTAGAATTAATTGTAAAATAAAAGAGTATACATTTACATAAATCTAATGTACCGTTAATTACAAATACCTACACATTTATTTGCTACCAACCTTCACTGGTCGTTTCGAATAAGTAAGCGCTTTATTCCAATACCAACAATCGATGTCAAATGTCTAATAAAACATGCCTATTCAAACCAGATTTAAATGAAAATAATAAACCATTTGTTACAAAACGAAATCTCTATGTAAATCAAAACTGCATGGAATCTTATGCCTAACAAGCTTGATTCTGAAAAACATACCAAACAACAAGACCAATTTTCGAGCAATTCCGGATTCCCTGATCTAAAGATAACAACCAACTTTAGATCCCATTCATTGTTAATCTCCTAACTTAAACAATAGCAATCTTAAATACCTAAAACAGACATATGACCTCTATCTCTTAGGACCCTGTAATTGATTCAAGAGTATTTTTTTTTTTTTTCAATAACCTGAGAAAAAATAATTATTTGAAACTAGCCAGAACAATACAGAACTTCATTCACCTTATAATTTATTTATATTATATATATATATATTTTTTTTTTTTTTTTTTTTTTTTTCAGATTTCCAAAGACTGAAAGAAAATTATCAATTACTTCAAAAACCCCCTACTATGGATAAAAGTAAATATCTAACATGTCTTCCAATAAAGGAATATAATAACTAAAGTCTAGATACTAATGTTATTAAAGTGAAAGTCTAAATGTTTGAATATTTGAGTATTGGTACCTAATTCATACTTCAATGAAATGGCCAATCCGAACAGAACTCTGAACTTATACAACTATGAAACAACACAAAGACACAACACCGATAATTGAATATCTAATAAAAATGAAGTCACGGGTAAAAGTAGTATTAAATAATCAAGAGAAAGGAGATATCAAAATTCAAATCCGTATCTAATTTGCATATTCTAACATTCTAGTATACCTAACCACTACCTACATCAACATTAATTTACCAAATGTGTATGTAGTATGTACCTATTGTTCAAGGGTAAGTACATGTACATAGGTAAGTACCTAAAATTGTTATAAGTCCCTGCCCATTTATTTTTCAGATTTTATGTAATCATGTGAATTAATGTTCTATTATCAAAGAAAACTTACAAAGTAAAGTATGATTAATTATCAATAATGTTCTATAAAGAAATTATTATTTCTCATCTCAATCATCACTAATCATCACTAATATCAATCTTTATTCAATTTATTTAATTTTTTCGTAAACACCTACTTATTCCAAAAGTTTTCGTCAGCGCGATCTAGCCTTAATGTACTTTCACCAGCGACATCTAGTTGTGACTTTAGAACTAACTTTATAATTATTTAGAACCTAAAACTTTTAAACATACTTAATTAATATTGATTTAGTCACACCAAAGAACTTAATTATTATTATTATTTTTAGATTATACAACATAGTACATAACTAAATAGATTTAAAATTAAATATTTGAATGTTGAAATAATTTTAACCGATCTAATCACTAATTTATTTTACTAAATCATTCCAGATTATGTTTAATTTTATTGAAACTATACTAAAGCTATTTGATTAAAGTATAAATAATTTAATTGTAATAAACTAGAATAATTTCTAGTATTGTATAAATTCGAAATAATGCCAACTACCGGACAACTGTGGAACTAAAAGTGTCCATTGGTTACGTCAACTATAGCAAAAAAAAAATAAATATTCCCTAATGTTTTATAAGTTTGGAATAGTGTCATCTATCGGACAACAGCGGAACTAAAACGATCTTCAATAAGACTAGTTGAAACAAATTCAAATAAATGCCCAAGTGTTGTATGAATTTGAAAAAAGTGCCATCTACCGGGAAACCGCGGAACTAAAAGCGATAATCTATTACGTGCGGTCAGAGTGCATTAGTAATTGTCATATTTTTTTACAGATGGCGCTATGGGCTATATATTTATTTTTTTTTTTTTTTTTTCGTTGACAGCTTCGTTCATTTTGAAAGCTGACAGAACACAAAATAGTTTGACAGATTGAAGACCTACGACTGAACGACTGTACAATTGAAGTGACATCCGCAAGACGTGTGACTAAGAAACTACATAGTCTGTACTTTTAATCTTTTACTTGACAGTTTACTTGACAGAGACATGACTTATGATAATTGTCTTTGCGCACCTTTATGACAAGAAATACAAAATCGATATACTCTGTGGCCGTGGCCGCTAATCAAACATGATTGACTCAAAGCAATCTGCTTGCCTCCATAATTGCTTGTAACTGAACGAATCAAACTGTAACGAAATATAATGAAAAAAGAATGTGTTTGTTGAAAACTTCTACATAATTATCGTGCTACAAAAGAGTGCATACAAAGGGAAAAATGTATTGGAATGTTTAATATTATAAGACTATCATTCACTAATTACCAGGCCGGTGGATGTGTCAGCCAGAAGAAGAATTTTGTGTGGTGTGCATAATCTACGTAAGTTTTACAAAACAAAACATGAAGCCTTCGCTATTTTACGAGCACTTTTGTTGCTAAATAAGAAGTTGCCTTTTAAGATTATCTAAACCTAAACGTTCTAATTGATTTTAGGACACGCATCGAAAAAGGCAAATCGGTCCAGCACCTACTGATAGTAAATCTGAGAAATCCAAGAAATGACACTAATATATGTTTCGGCGTAAGCAGAACAAAGTAAGTACATGTCCGTTTCTGAATTAGTGTTTCTTTAGTCTATTTAACTTAGGAATACATAGATTGGGGTGCCTGCCTAGATATAAATCTAAATAGCAATACTACAAGATAAAGGCACCTAGTCTTTGCTTGTTTTTTTAAGTATTTTGTTTTGTGTGCTATGTGTAGTAAACAAATAACTGTCTATGTCTATTAGTATTTATTTTCAACAAATTAGATGAATTTAGTATGATGTGACATGTTAGTGAAGCTAAAACTTATGAGAACAAAACATTTTGTATTTGTTGGACTTATAATTATTGAACCTAATTGCATCATTCTTTCATTGATTACAAATTCTATGAACTTTACTAACCTATATGTATGTTCTAGCTCAATATGGACTCTTGAAAATATTATTTTAAATAAATAGTTATGATTTTAAAATGAATTTGTATTATACAACCGTTCTCAATATATAATTGTGAATTTCAGGACATTAATTGAAGACTCCTAAAGATGGCTGAAAGACCCTAAAGGAATCCTGAAAGACCTAGAATCTAAGAAACTCTAGAGAAACCTAACGATCCCCTGGAAATACTACAAGAATGCTCGTACATGGTGTGAATACCAGAGTTGTTTGCTAAACAAAGGCTGTTTCCTGTCTCCGGACACTCTAAAAACAAGCTTTTCATATATAGATTTTACTCTATCTTCCCAATTACCAACGGTATTTATACTTTTTTTTTAAGTAATTCATAATTATTGAATGATTCCTAGCGTCTAATTAAATACATAGTATAATACTCTGAAATGGATTGATATCATTATTTTGTAATCAAAGCTTGAATTAATATGATTTCTTTAAATATTACCTAGATAATTTTGTCAAGTGTTGGTCACTTATGAAATGAATCTGAACTCAGAACTTGTTCTCTAATAATGCTAGTTGCACCTTTGTCTAATGTTTTAAAATAGAATTTAATAAAAGTTAAGAATCTACCTAAATAAAATATAAGTCCTATAATAAATAAATGCTTTACATAAGAAGCTTTACTAATTGTATTCAATTTAAGATGTTTGTTTATTAAAACCTAGCCTAAAGCATAGTTATATTATCTCTGAGGATCTATTATTAACTGCCACCTCAGCTGGACCTATGATAGGTATGATTTAAGTTTTGTTATAAGTATATATATATCACAAAATGTAAAAGTCGAACATCCCTATGCATTAAAATAACAAAATTATACAACTTCCCACAAAATAAACAAAACTTTATCAAATACTAATGATTATAATGACCCATTACAATATATGATACCAATAAATGATTTTACGACCCCCAAATGAATAAGTTATAATGACCCGTTACAATATAAGATATCAATAAATTATTTTACGACCCCCAAATGAATAAGTTATAATGACTGTTACAATAAATGATATCAATAAATTATTTTACGACCCCCAAATGAATAAATTATAATGATTTTAATATAAGAAAAACAACACAACCCCTTGATTGTAAATGAAAATTGATTTTAGAATTAGTAAATAAAATTTTAAAAGAAACTCCTAGATGTAAGGATTAGAGCAATCTTTCTACATGCTTCTAGTAATATAATCTATTATGTAGTATCTCTATTCATAATAAAAAGTATAATAGTAGTACTCATTCCGTTTTTAATGTTTAAATAATATCTTACCTATATATTTTCTTTTATTTAATTAAATGATTTAATATGTTTTGTTTAGCTTTAGGTTTAAATTAATCTCATTGTTTTTATTTGTTATTTTATGTCTGTAACTAGGTATCTTTTTAATTAGATATATACTATAATATTTGTAAAATATTTGGATTTAAATATAATAACGCCTTAGAATAATCTAGTATTTTATTAGATACTAAGAATTTGAATTTATATAAGAATTGTGAATATAAAATAATCTGCTATTTTTTTTTTATTTCCAGCTATACAAACTGTGACGACGAGTCAAGATCACAGACCTATTCTAATCGAATATTAGTAGAGACATCTATTACCGAACAGCTGAACTAAAAGAATAGCGCCCTCTATTATCGAATAGATGAACAAATACCTGAAGCGCCATCTATTATCGAATAGAGGAACTAAAAGCAAAATATACTATGAAAATTATGTACTGTAGAGTTGTATTTATCAAATAGAACAGACTTTTCTAATTCTTAGCTCGTAACAATACCTAAATAGATTCTAAGAAAATAAATCAAGTTTACATAGAACTACTTTTAAAAATTAAGAAACAATACCTTACAAACGCAATCTAAGCAGAGTAAAATTAGACCCAACATACACCTTCATCGCTTTCACGTCAACAATTGTGCGATTCAAATAAACCGCACTATAAAAGATCTCAAACCTTTAACAAACACTGCAAAAAATAATTTTAACCCATAAATACCCATTAATATACATCCATTGGTCACGGAAACAATTGTAACACCCCCCTAGCACCAACCGCCTTTCCTAACTAATATATAAACCCCCCCCATTACATACATATTTTTTTTTTTTTTTTTATAATAAAACTATTACTATTTTTACTAAATGTTTGTTATTGGTTGAGATCTTTATCTAAATTAACTTAAATCTATCTTATAACTAGTTTGGCCAGGTGATCGTCTAGTGGTTCGTGATAGGACGTCTAGATTGTGTACCGTTAATAACTCAGACTCTAAATGATGTATGTTGGAACTTTTGAAAACTAATAGAAATTGATTAGAGTATCTAAATATATTTAAGCTAAATATTATATTGGACACGGAATATTATATTTGATCTATTATGAAAAGTATTAGACTAAATAGTAGGAACAATTATGATAATATTACCGGCTACTTCTTTAAGTTTCCAAAATAATAACAGTTGATATTAATTCTACTTTACTATGAAAAATGCTTTGAACTAAGTAATTCGTTGAAACGCAATCTGCAAAACAGTTAGGTTTATGCAAGTTATCTTAGTATTATAAGTTTATGATAAAAGAAGAATTTCTTTATCTCCTAGTATTATAGTTTATGTTAATATAATGACAAATAGTTTATTTATTACAAAGCTAGCTTAATATGTTTATGACAGCAAACACACATACTGTATTAAGGGGGAGCAATTTTTTTTTTTAGTTTAGAGGAAAGAAAATGTAATGAAATATTACATACCTTCTAATAAATGTATATCTCTCTCTCTCTCTCTCTATCTCTCTCTCTCTTTTCTCTCTTTTAGAACATGGCTAACACTTTGTGTGTTAGAGAGTCCGCACCACCACCGCGGAACTCTAGTGAGACACGACTCCAAACGGGATATCCCTCCTCCATAGTTCCAACCAACCGACCTTTCTTCAGACTGTAAACAGACCACTTTCAGTCTGAAGATGGGGGACTGTTAAATGAATTTAAATAATCACTCAGTAAGAAGAATCTACATTCTTACCAATTGATCAACTAGGGATAAGAGGACACAAAAGTAACATTCACTTCGTCATCTCATGCATGGAATCTAATTGTTAAACAACTCCATCTATACTTTCATCATTCATTCATCATCTGAAACCTTTTAAGGTTCTGCGGGACTGTAGTCATTCTGAATCTACTTCAGGATCAAAACAGACCCTATTGGTACCAAAAGTACTCTCAAATGATTCTATCTCTAATTTTACTCCCACTGGTTCTATCAGTTTAATCTTTCTAGATAACTTAAGTCAAAGCGTGGAGAACATTCTCAAAATAAGACAAATGCAGTAATTATGGCCCAAACAATAGGCACTGATAATTTAGTTTAAACAAATCCAGAAATGTTCAAGAAATTAAGGACATCCACCATGTCTTCATTTCAGCCGTATATACCACTTGGCAGATAGATTCATAACACAGGTGTTGGGTAAGATAACTGTTCCAAAACTCACTGATGGCAATTGACTAGGCTTTCACTAAGCTTCGTTCAGATTGCGGAACACACGTCCTTTGAGTTGGATAGATTTATCAACACAAACCATAATGTATTGGAATAGGTAATTTTAATGCAAGTGCAGTAGATAAAGCCAAAAGTAGAATGTTTTGGATACTCCCAATTCAAACAAGTCTAGAGATGAAAGACAACCAGTGTCACTATTCTAGCCACGATTACCACTTGGTAGATAAATTTATAACAAAGGTGTTGGGCTGGACAAACGTTCCATAAACTCACTAATGACAATTGACTAGACTTTCACTAAGCTTCGTACAACTGCGGAAACACACGTCCTTTGAGTTGGATAGATTTATCAGCACAAACCATAATGTATTGTATTGTAAATGTAAGCAAATACGCTCTTTCTCAAGCTATTCCGTCAAGATCACTGACAAACATCCAGTGTTAATATAAACAAACAATACAAAAGTTGAGATTGAAAACTCAATAAGTAAGTAGGTAAACAAGAATATTTATTATAAAATAAATAATAATAGCGTAATTAAGCAATATGCATAGGATATATTTCTTTGATGTGAATTGAAATAGTTCTTTAATAAACATTAATTACAACAACCAAAATTCGATCAAGAACGACTAAGTTAGATTATCACTAATAAAATAATAGTTTCACGGTTTACCAACTAAATAGTAGTCCTAAATCAATATTAGATTGTAAGTTATTTATATTTGGTTTTATTTAAATTTGTATTTATTTATAATTCCCTAGTTGCAACTGTTTGATTAAATTGTAATTTATATTTAATTTGTATTAGTATTTATAAATAAGTAGGTACTAATTTGGTCCCGTTCAAATAGATACGACTTAATTGTACCTACGTAACTTGTATCTTAACGCATAACTCCTAACCAATGCTGAAATGATCTAAGAGTAGGTACCTAAAGATTCGCTCAAATTATAAAATAAAGTCAACCTTAACTAGGTAGTAAGTAAAGGTCCTAAAGGAAACGATTATTCAAACAATGTAAGAGCTCATACCTACCAAAAGAAAGTTTCTATCTGCAAGTAGGTAGGATAGATTATGTAAATTCATAGCTAATTTCCTAGATAATACCTATCTCATTAAGCAAAATTATTGTAAAATTATTTTCAAATTAAGTTAAATATGTATAAGAAGTAGTTGATCATAATTTATGTAGATAAGTACCTAATGTCAAAGTGGCTATAGAAATTTGAAAGAATAAACGTAAGATTAGTAAGTAGTTGATTAATTCATGAGCATAAATACTTAGTAAGTAAATATTTATGCAAGTTGTAGCTAGGCATTCAAAATAATATCACAATAATTAATGAAATATAAAGCTGACATGACAATTGTAAGTAGGTAGATACCTGATCATAGGTACTTAGTAATAGTTTATGTAAATCGTAGTAGTTTATATAATTCGTAGTAGCTTATGTAATTCGAAGTAGCTTATGCAATTCGTAGTAGCTTATGTAATTTGTAGTAGCTTAAGTAATTCATAGTTAAATTCATGAGCATAAATATTTAGTAAGTAAATATTTATGCAAGTTATAGCTAGGCATTCAAAATAATATCACAATAATTAATGAAATATAAAACTGACATAACAAATGTAAGTAGGTAGATACCTGATCATAGGTACTTAGCAATAGTTTATGTAATTCGTAGTAGTTTATATAATTCGTAGTAGCTTATGTAATTCGAAGTAGCTTATGTAATTTGTAGTAGCTTAAGTAATTCATAGTTAAACAAGTAACTAGTTTCTTAATAAAATTATAGAATAATAATTTTCATACAATTAATTAATGTAAAATTGAAGACTAGTAAATGCACAAGATGAATACATAATTGTACATATTTAACTAAATAATAATGATGTCAAAATAGTTAAAAACAAAAATATACGCAAGAAAATACAATAGTACTCAGATATTCCTTTTGTGCCTAAAATTCCTGACTATCTAAAATCTACCTACTTGAATGACCTAATACCTATCTATTCGCTTATGTAAGTACTCAATTTTTGAAATTCAATAGTTAAACCTAGATATATTTCTCCTATTGAAGGCTAATAATTAAGTACTTTATGTAACTGAGATAATATTGCTTCAGTAACTTTCAAGTTATGTTAATTTATTTAAATGAATCGTCGACGACCTATCCCCATAGAAAAATAAACAACTATGCTATTACATACCTCTTTATCGAAGAGTGTACCTGACCGAAGCCTGAAGCTCAGCATTTCACGTACAGACGACCGCTCTGCAATCAGCAACAGCAATGCAGACCAGCATAACACGTCGACCGCAGTCCAGCAGCCAGCATACCTCCATACATTTTCTCAGGTTCCTATATCAGCACAATGTATTAGAAAGGCAATACGATACATGTACAATCATTCAGACCACACAACAAGTATTAAAAGGAAATAGGTAAATAAATAGACTCATATTCTCTAGAATAAAATAAGAATAGGATGTATAACCTATTGTAAATAGATAGATGGACATTAATTTGTTGAAATAAAACATGATTAATATGTGTTATCTATTGTAAATAGGTAGATAGACATTAATTCTTTGGATTAAGATAAGATTAGCAAATCATATCTATTGTAGATACCCCGGTCAATAGACAATAATTTTCTGGATTAAAACTTGATTAACCAAATTATCCAATACAATAAACGAGTCTGTAATTATAATGCTACGGGATATAATTAGAAGTAATGAACTTATCTTAATTTGTTTTTTCTTTTTTCTCTTTGTCGAATCAGCTCCAAAGTAGGAAGCCGCAGTCTTTGATCTCGGAGGTTGCTCTCAGGAATCTCCAATATAGCAGTCTCTCGTCAGGACACGACGCACTCCTCCGAAGACTCCTGTGTCAGCGTATTATATTAGAATCAATAATATCATTGTACAGATAACCTGAACACACAATTAATACTAAAATAAGTACCTAGATAGATAGTCACAAATACTCTTAGAGTATATTTAACATGTTTTACACATGGTTTTAGTATAAAATAGCTAGAAGGACAAATAACCTGGTATAATACACAATTAACATGAGCTTCAGTAATGAAATTCTCTATAATTTTGATACTACAGTACAAAATTAAAAGTAATGGACTTATCTCAATCTTTCCGGAAACAGCTCCATTTTCTCCGTAGATCGCGGGTCGATAACGCATACCCCGTTTGCAGCGTCCACTCGATGGCGACCGTAGATTTCCCGGACTTTGAACCGTAATCAGCCTCTCACTTCTTCCAGATTATGAAGCAACTGTAACTCAAACTTACAAACCAATATAGTACAATGCCTTATCCAGAACAATCTATCCTAGATTAGTGGAGAAAAGAAAACACATTTTCTAAAAAAATACAAGAAAACTTCTCCCTCACAAATCACTATACACAAAACTCTTCTATAACCTCCTAAATCCACACCAACAGTAACAAAGACTCCAACCCCAAATCTCTTCGAAACCTTATGACCGATCCTTCTAGAACCTACCTACCTATTACAATCTAGAAAACCAATATTCCGCTCTCAAAATATCCTCACAAAACAATGACAAATAGATCCCTGACCCCAAATCTCTTCGAATCCTTATGACGGAACCTACTAGAACCTACTTACAAACTAGAAAACCAATATTCCACTGACGCTTCGAAGACAATAAATAAAACCAAATAATTATACACACACAACAAACAATTATCACAATTTACACAAGAATAAACTAATTTGAACTAAGATAAAACCTATTTAAGATCCGGGGAAAATGAATATGAATAATAGAATCACCAGAGCCTGAGGGTTCAATCAAAGGACTCCGATTTACCTCGAACAGTGTCTTCTTCCAACGTAGTAGACTCCCCAGGGTTTGAGAGCCTCCTCACGGCGTACAAGAGGTCTGTTCTTCCTCAATAGTGAGTGTCTTCTCCCAGTTTCTTCCTCTCAGACTTCCTCCAGCGGTTCCCCCAGCACTTCCGTCCAAACAAATACTGTCCCCAAAATAGCATTTCTTCCCTATTTATCCTATTTTCTTTCTAGAATATTCGCTCGCGAAAAAAATATTTTTCTTTATTTCCACGCGTCTCATTGGCTGATTGAACTCACGCCCCCTTCGTCAGGTAATTATTTGTGATTTATGAGCACTTTTTTGTAAATGTCATCACCTTTCTAGAATATTCGCTCGCGAAAAAATATTTTTTTTTTTATTTCCACGCGTCTCATTGGCTGATTGAACTCACGCCCCCTTCGTCAGGTAATTATTTGTGATTTATGAGCACTTTTTTGTAAATGTGATCACCTGTCTCTTTCTATCGTCCCCGCCATGTCGGCGCCGGCGCGGCGACTCCCTAGCGCCAAACACGGGACGCCGGACCAGTCTCTAAACTACTTCGGAGTGAAACGAATGTCTGTCCATGCGTCGCCGACACGTTAGCGTTTGCGATCTATTCCATTGTGTATGCCTGCGTCATTCCGACCACTGTATATTGTAGATAATTCCTTGTGAATTAACTCAGCATCAATCAATTATTTTCTATGTAAAAATCATATAATAGGTACATTGTCATTTTTAATTTCTAAATGAGATTTTAAATTAATAATTAATAAAAAAAAACAGCATTCTGAAGTAAAACAAGATTAATCATACAAAATTACATTGTTATCCCTAAAATGATTGTGACACCATGGTTCATGATAGGTACTGTGAATCATTACAGATAATTGAAATATCTAATTCTAATTTATGTCATATAATCTCGTAGTTTCCTTCAGATCCGCTAGATGGAGTTAACAAGCAGTTTGTGATATAATTATTTATAAAACAGCTTTCTGGAATAAAACACGATTAATCATATAAAATATTTTGTTATACCTAAATTGATTGTGACGTCACGGAGCACGTCAATGTGAACCGTTACAGCCGACCCCAAAGTTTTGCAAGGTGATGATGATAGTAATCTACTGAACCGGAGTTAAACTTTCCCCACACAATAGTCACAATTAATTTTACATATTAAAACACCATTATTTCTCTTTTGTAGATACAAATTTATTTGCTGATTTCCAACTCCAGACCCTTTTCTTAGTGATAGTTTGCATAATAATATTACGCAAATGTTACACATATAGATAAATAATTGTAAAAGTGTATTTAAACCGAATCGCAAAAGTGATGTCATTCTGACTCCAGTCTCGCGCTATAAATGAAAGCCGCCTCGGGATCTTAAACTCTTTCGCAAGAACCAATCCAAACTACAGAGAGAAACCTGGTTGTGAGGCAGGTCGATTCTAGTAATCTAATGCTACCTTCCTTCAGTCCGAGTTTTGACTACCGCAATGTTGGAACTGGGAACGAAAGCACCACCTCTCGCAATCTAAATTGATCCCTTACCGTCGTCCAAGTCTAAATGTTGCCCCAAGGAAGCGACATTCAGTAGGAAACCGACCCCAAAATAACAACACGTTTACGAAGCGGAGAATGTGCAGTGTGCTTAGTCAGAACCTAATAGGTATAGTGTAAATTTGTATGAAACCAGCCTAAACTGGTAAAATGCCATCTGACTTAACCTAACACCAAATTTCTTCTTCATACAAATTGATTGTAAAGTATAGGTAAAGGTCTGAATTTACAAGCCAACAAATTGTCTTATTCCAAGATTCTATTAAAATTTGCGAACCCCACATTCTGTTACCTCTAGCACATGTATTCATTAACTTCATTCTATCACACATCCAATCTTTCAACTACTTAATAAAAACACATCCATCTCTTTCACATGTTCCTCCATTATAATATTTCGCAACGATTCATTATATTCGCAAATCCAACAGACCATATAGAAGTAAGACTGTAAACTAATTTGTACCTTTTGTCAACTACTATTGATATCTACTAACCCCAAACCCCCCTTTTATTCAAAAACAATTGTACATTGTTAAATGAATAAATAAATGAAATGAAATTCTGAAAGCAAAAGAGAGATAACTGTGATAAACCCTTGAAGTTTTACGTTACTGACAATTAATTTAGGAAAACAAGAAAGGTTAAAATTAAAACTTATTCAATAAAACTAAACTACAATTCACATCATTGATAATGAGAATCATCTTAAAACTAAAATTACGCTAATAGGCATATTACGCAAATGTTGAATGTAAGTTACGCAAAAGGTTGAACATAAGTTACGCTGAAAGCCAATGTAAACTGAACTAACGCAAACTCCAAATAATGCCAATTGTAGATTGACACTATTTTTATTTAATTACGCCAAATGCTCAAGCTGTTTTACGCCAAATGTAAATTATTAAAAGTTACGCCAAATCTTTAAGCTAATTATAAAATATAAGACATAATAAAATTCACTAGATATTGCACTAGAGAACAATATTACTTCACTCTTCGCCAATGTCTATAAAAATAAAGTTTGTTTAAATCTAGTTAGAATAACATGCCTTATAAGATATATTAGAAATCATATGACGCTGCGCACCTCATCAATTTTGTCGTCAACCTGTAAAATAAAATTTATCGTAAATGAGACATGCTTATTATTATTGTCATTTTTTTTTTTTTTTTTTTATTCTTGAAATTCCAGGCCCTTCTAAATCTAAATGTCTATAAAATGAAATGTTTAGATTGTGTAGATCTTCTCATATGACCATTTCAAGCCTGTACCTGTAGAATTAGAATGACAGTTAAAAAAAAATGTCTTACTAAATTGTGATTAACTTAAATCATACCATATATAGTTAATTAATTTTATTAAATTAAACAACTACATAATTTCATAAACAAACTTATATTATTTATATAAATAATCAAATACACTCAATCATGGTTTTATAACATACAATTATTAAGCAAATTTAAATTGACACACTATTACTTGTGTTTAGTACACATTTATGCACAGAAAAAAAAAATATATTTTTTTTTTTTTTTGAAAAAGCCGCCGCACTCCCCTCCATCTATGGATACAAATTGCACTGTATTTTTTTTTTTTTTTATTTTAAATAGACTCATTGAATAATAAATGTTTTCTTAATAATTACAAAATACTTTAATCCAGATTACAATCTATTCCCATAGATGGGCTTTTCCCAAACCACCATTTTTTTTTTTTTTTTTTTTTTTTTTTTTTTTTTATTATTATTTTTTTTATAGATAAACTTGCATTTAGACAAATTTACTTATAGATAAACTTACATTTAGACAAATTAAATTTTTTTTTTTTTTTTTTTCAAATTTTAACTGAATCAATAATAAATCAAATACAATACAATAATAAATCAATAACAAATAATCATTAACATGTCCAAATTAATTATAATACCTTGTTAAATGAATCGTATTGAACTTCCCTCTAATTCGTTTACTTTGTGGTTCCATTAAAATATAAACATTCTGATAAGGGTTACTAGCTATCACATAAGGACCTTCATATAAAGACTCAAATTTTTTTGTTATTTTTTGTTGAGCATTTGATTTGTTTAACCTTTTAATCTTAACCATATCTCCAATTTCAAATTGTATGAGTCTATATTTTTGATTAAATTTAATCCTACGATCATTTGCTACCCTATTTAAATTTTCCTTTACAGCCTCCCTGACCTTTTGCACCTCTACTCCATCCTTCATTCCTATTAATAAATTATCAAAAGAGAATTTAGTAGTTTCACCGTACATAATCTCACAAGGCGTGAATCTAGTACTTTCATGAAATGTATTATTATATAATTTCTCTAGCCGAGGCAAAACAGACACCCAACCTTTATGATTATGCTGACAATAAGTTCTAAACAAACGTCCCAGTTCTCGATTTACTCTTTCTACGGTGTTAGGCCGTGGATTCCTCACAGTAGTATATATGACCTTCACCTTATTTTGGTTCATGAACTCCTTCCAAGATTTACTTGTGAATTGAGTTCCATTATCTGACATTATTGCTTTTGGTTTTATGATATTAAAATATTGCTTTAATTTTCCTATCACCGCCCTTGCTGTAGCCTTTTTTAATTCATAAAATTTTACAAATTTACTAAAAGTATCTTGCAAAACTAATATGTACTGCATTCCGAAAGTTCCTGTAGGTAAAGGACCATATAAGTCTACCATAACTAATTCACCTATTTCTTTAGTTACTATTGAGCGACAAGGTCCTACATAGGATTTGTTTTCATGTTTATTCATTTGACAGTTATGACAAGATTTTAAAACCCTTTTAACCAATTTATTTAATCCCTTCCAATAAAATCTATCTTTTATATATTTAATCATTTTATATGGTCCTTGATGTCCCATTTCCAGATGCATGTGTTTTATTATTTCTTCCCTCAAACTTTCTGGTAAATATATAACCCGTTTCTTTCCCCCCTCTTTATAAACATATAATATGTCATTCTCTACTTTACAATATTTAATTACACCGTCAATGTTTGGATCTTTACCTTTTAACTTCTCTATTTGATCTATAATATTTTTTATTTCTACATCCTCCTTTTGTAATTCTGGTATTAATTTTATTTTAGCTAATAGTTCTTTATTTGTTTTCATTTCCATGTACAAAATCCCTGGCAATTTAACTTTCTCCTCTTGTAATAGTTCACCCTCAGGCGGATATCTAGATAAAATATCTGCTACTATGTTTTCTTTCCCTTTAATATGTTGAACCTCATAATTAAAATTCTCCAAAAAATTCATCCAACGTGTTACTTTAGCATTATACAATTTCCAATTTTTTACGAAAGTCAAAGCTTTATGGTCAGTTTTTATAATTACTTTAGAGCCTCTGAGATAGGATTCAAACTTTTTTAAACAACATATTACTGAGAAGAATTCTTGTTCTGTTACAGTCCAATTTTTTTCAGCTCCTTTTAACGCTTTACTATGAAACCCAATTATTTTTATTTCCCCTATTTCATCTAATTGATACAACACCCCAGCTATTCCTACCCCTGATGCGTCAGTTTGCAAATGATATGGCCTAGTAAAATTTGGATGATGTAGTTGGATTGTTTCTATAAATAATGATTTTATTTTTTCAAAAGCTACTTGTTCTTTCTCCCCCCAATTCCATTTTTTATCCTTTCTTAATAACTCACATAACGGTTGAATGTGAATACTATAGTTCGAAATAAATCTCCTATAAAAATTACATAGGCCTAGAAACGCTCTAATTTGTTTAATTTTCTTTGGTACTGGAAAATTCGTAATTGATTTTATTTTATCTGGATCTGTGCGTAAGCCATCGGTAGACAAAATGTAACCCAACATTTTGACCTCTTCACAAACAAATTCGCACTTTTTTACATTACAAGTAAGTCCCGCCCCTTCTAATTTATTAAATATTATATTCAAATGTTCTAAATGTTGTTCAAAAGATCCAGTGGTAATTATAGCCAAATCATCTAGATAGTTAACACAAAATTCTCTCACTTCGTGCCCCAATATTAAATCCATCGCTCTGCTGAAGCTTCCTACAGAAGTCTTTAATCCCTGTGGTAATACATTGTATACATATGATTTTCCATTAAATGTGAATCCTGTATATTTTTTACTTTCTTCTGTAATCGGAATTTGATAATAAGCATTATTCATATCAATTACGCTAATGAAATTCGCGCCATGAAAGGAATTTAAAACTTCGATTTGTAGAGGAGGCTTCTCCGTTTCTGGTATCATAAATTTATTAATTTCCCTTGCATCTAATAAAACTCTAACAGATCCATCCTTTTTAAGTGTAAAAGTAAGTGGACTACAATAAGGCGTGGCTGTTCGTTTTATTACTCCTAAATCTTCCATTTCTTTTATTTTTAAATCAATCTTTTCCCTATATGCATATGGTATTGGATAAGTTTTTTTTACAATTGGAACATCTGAATTCATTTTTATTTCATGTTGATAACAATTTGCACGACCCAATTTTGATGAAAATAATTCTGTATGTTTTGTTAATAACTCAATTAGTTGTAGTCGTTGGTTAGCATTTATATAATCCCTAGTCTTAATCTCCTGTATGTCATCTATAGTGTTAATTTCTAAATTATCTCCAGTTTCTATAATTCTATTAATATCAATTTGTTTTTCTATTTCTCGAAATTTAATTAGATGTTTTTTCTTATTCTGCTCTAACACTAATCCTCCTGCGTCCTTTTGTATACTAATAGATACTTCATTTAATTTTAGCCAATCGAATCCTAGTATGATATGGTTAACAAGCCCGGGTACTATTAACAATCCTGTATCTATCACTACAGATCCTATTTCTAGTGGCAACAAAATCATATGCTTAACTTCCATACTTTTATGTCCTACGGCAGTTCTTATATGAAGGGCTTAATAGGCATTAACGGTATTTGGTCTTTCCATTTTTGATTTAACTCTTGCCAAAAAGATTCTGAAATACAAGTCAAGTCACTTCCCGTATCAATAAGTCCATCTACTTCATATTGAAATATTTTTATAACTATTTCCGATTTGTAATCTACTAGACTCTTATCAGACTCCTCCTCGAACACTGAATTTAATGGTAAATAATTAATTTTTCCTAAATAATTTTGCTGTATCTTTAGTTTAAATACTTGTACCATTTGTTGTAACAATTACATTTCTATAAACTCTCTGTTTTTTTTTTTTTTCGCCAATTTGCTGATGCCGACCGGCCACCACCAATGGTACCCTTAATCCGCTATTATTTCCTCCCAACGTCCGACCAAGCACCCAACCCATTTTTAACACAATTTGCAACCCTTCGCTCCCCGAACTAGGAACCGACACGGGAACCCGACACTCAGCTCCATCCAGCCCAAACCTGTCTCAGGCTCATCCGCGACAACTGCCTCTTCGATGACCGCCACTGCCGGTCCTTCCTCCGTCCCACAATTTCCCGCAGGCCCATTCCATTGACGTGAATAATTTTGTTGTATCTCCTTCCTTTTCCTTTCCTGATCTCTGTTTTGACCCATCTGGCATCGTGGAGTAGCATGAGCAGGTGGCCCTGACCTATTCACACCGTCCATGCTTCTTAGAAACTCAGCAGTCTCCATTACGGTCTCCAACCCCGACATGTACCATCCCTGTTGCACACATTTGGGGAACTGATCAATCAGATCTGCCATAAGTTGCTTTTCCGGAACTTTGTAAGTCAACAACTGAGCCCCCCCATCATTTGTTTCAGGTCCTCCTTGTTCTACTATCACTGCGTTGTTTAATATTTCCGGTACTTGTATTGCATCCATCTGATTCGCCGATCCTCCATCTGATCCGACACTCGACTTCATTATTCTGACTTCTTCACTAAGTTGATTTATTTTGTTAGATAAAACTCCCAAGGTTCTATTCAAATTTCGATACATAGAAATCTTTTTCCGCTTTGGTTGTGTTCGTTGAGTTTCAGTCTCTTGATTAGTTTTGTCCCTTTCTAAATTAGTTGGTATAACAGTATTTTCTGCAGTTAATTGCGTTTCTTCATCAATATGGTTTTCTACAAGAATCTCTACATTCGCTCGATTCTCCTGTCTTTCGTCTTCTCTCAGTAACCTTCGTTTGCGTCCGGGCTTCACCATTCTTACTGCGTCGATCGTATTTTGTATGTACGTAAAACTAAAATCAAATTATTTTCTTGTTACGAGTTTATATTATAATTTTATTTGGGCGCATTCCTATCCACAAACAATGAAATCACAAAATATTTTAAAGATTATCGATGTTCATAGATAAAAATAAATAAAGGTTTAAGGATGAAGAACAGAAATTCTAAATTCAATTATGTTTTCCAATTTTAAATAATTATTATTATATTATTATTATTTTTTTATTTTATTTTTTTTTTCACTGAAGTATTGGGTCTAGAATTAATTGTAAAATAAAAGAGTATACATTTACATAAATCTAATGTACCGTTAATTACAAATACCTACACATTTATTTGCTACCAACCTTCACTGGTCGTTTCGAATAAGTAAGCGCTTTATTCCAATACCAACAATCGATGTCAAATGTCTAATAAAACATGCCTATTCAAACCAGATTTAAATGAAAATAATAAACCATTTGTTACAAAACGAAATCTCTATGTAAATCAAAACTGCATGGAATCTTATGCCTAACAAGCTTGATTCTGAAAAACATACCAAACAACAAGACCAATTTTCGAGCAATTCCGGATTCCCTGATCTAAAGATAACAACCAACTTTAGATCCCATTCATTGTTAATCTCCTAACTTAAACAATAGCAATCTTAAATACCTAAAACAGACATATGACCTCTATCTCTTAGGACCCTGTAATTGATTCAAGAGTATTTTTTTTTTTTTTCAATAACCTGAGAAAAAATAATTATTTGAAACTAGCCAGAACAATACAGAACTTCATTCACCTTATAATTTATTTATATTATATACTAGCTGTTCCCGCCGCGACTTCGTCCGCGTGCCGTTTTAAGAGATTTTGCTATAACCCATCTTTTTATGAGAGAAAGAGAAAAAAGAGCAGTCTAAGAAGGAAAACTTAGTATCTATACCTACTTATTAATAAAACCGGGCAAATGCGCACGAAGAGTTCCGTACCGTATCTATCTCCCGTTGCCCTTATCAATATCGAATAAATAAAAATCACGCTTATGTATAAGCCCCCTTTAATATTAATTATTCGTGATAGTTATAGAATTGATAATAGACAGAAATCAAAAACTCAGTAATAAGGTCTAGTTTTACCCTAAATTTAATAATAATTTCGTTATCAACACTTAGGGATGCTGGACCAATTCACCAATGATATCTTTCATGACCTTTCGAAACCAAATAATTTCTCTAGCAGTTTCACTTGCTGCCACTATTTCTGCCTCGATGGATGAAATCGCTACTGTGCTGTGGCGTTTACTATTCCAGGATATTAGACCTCCAGCATACATGCAAAGAATGCCTGAGGTAGACTTTCCAGTTTCATGATCACCTCCGTGGTCAGCGTCACTGTAACATTCTAAATTATGACTATTTCCTGGCTTGTAAACGATGCCTTCTTCTATAGTCCCTTTCAAGTAACGCATTATCCTCTTGATATTGATGATGTTCTCCCTTGTGGGTTTATCTAAATTCCGAGATACAACACTGACAGCAAAGGCTATGTCAGGCCTCGTGCTTGTCATCAAATAAGCTAGTGATCCAACAGCTTCACGGTACAGGAAGTTCATTGAAACTTCATTAACATGTTGAGCATTATTTGCTTTTAAAATTGATGTTGGCACTGGCTTACATTTCTCCATGCCAATCCTTTGCAATATGCGAGCGATGTATGATTTCTGATGCAGTAAAATAGAACCATCAGGGTACCTTAACCACGCTCTGCTACCATGTTAAAGTCGATATAAGTACTGTAGGATAGGGTAAAACCAGTTACAATAAATAAACGAATATTATTAACTTAAACTGCAAAGAATATATTTTGTCAAGTGAAGACATTGACATTGATGACAATCAACAACGTTTGGTTGCTATGGTAACATTAAGGTTGGTGATAGATATTAAAGGAGTATCTATTCCTAACAGTAACTTCTCCCGTTTTCCCAACATTTCCCTTCACTACTCCGCTCCTATTGATTGTAGCGTGATGAAAAGTATCCTATAAGTTGCTCAGGAGTATGAAGAATAATTATACCAAGTTTCGTTAAAATCCGTCGAGTAGTTTTTGTTTCTATACGGAACATACATACAGACAGACAGACAGACAGACAGACAGACAGACAAAAATTTTACTGATTGCATTTTTGGCATCAGTATCGATCACTAATCACCCCCTGATAGTTTTTTTTTTAATATATTTAATGTACAGAATTGACCTCTCTACAGTTTTATTATAAGTATAGATATATATATTTTTTTTTTTTTTTTTTTTTTTTTCAGATTTCCAAAGACTGAAAGAAAATTATCAATTACTTCAAAAACCCCCTACTATGGATAAAAGTAAATATCTAACATGTCTTCCAATAAAGGAATATAATAACTAAAGTCTAGATACTAATGTTATTAAAGTGAAAGTCTAAATGTTTGAATATTTGAGTATTGGTACCTAATTCATACTTCAATGAAATGGCCAATCCGAACAGAACTCTGAACTTATACAACTATGAAACAACACAAAGACACAACACCGATAATTGAATATCTAATAAAAATGAAGTCACGGGTAAAAGTAGTATTAAATAATCAAGAGAAAGGAGATATCAAAATTCAAATCCGTATCTAATTTGCATATTCTAACATTCTAGTATACCTAACCACTACCTACATCAACATTAATTTACCAAATGTGTATGTAGTATGTACCTATTGTTCAAGGGTAAGTACATGTACATAGGTAAGTACCTAAAATTGTTATAAGTCCCTGCCCATTTATTTTTCAGATTTTATGTAATCATGTGAATTAATGTTCTATTATCAAAGAAAACTTACAAAGTAAAGTATGATTAATTATCAATAATGTTCTATAAAGAAATTATTATTTCTCATCTCAATCATCACTAATCATCACTAATATCAATCTTTATTCAATTTATTTAATTTTTTCGTAAACACCTACTTATTCCAAAAGTTTTCGTCAGCGCGATCTAGCCTTAATGTACTTTCACCAGCGACATCTAGTTGTGACTTTAGAACTAACTTTATAATTATTTAGAACCTAAAACTTTTAAACATACTTAATTAATATTGATTTAGTCACACCAAAGAACTTAATTATTATTATTATTTTTAGATTATACAACATAGTACATAACTAAATAGATTTAAAATTAAATATTTGAATGTTGAAATAATTTTAACCGATCTAATCACTAATTTATTTTACTAAATCATTCCAGATTATGTTTAATTTTATTGAAACTATACTAAAGCTATTTGATTAAAGTATAAATAATTTAATTGTAATAAACTAGAATAATTTCTAGTATTGTATAAATTCGAAATAATGCCAACTACCGGACAACTGTGGAACTAAAAGTGTCCATTGGTTACGTCAACTATAGCAAAAAAAAAATAAATATTCCCTAATGTTTTATAAGTTTGGAATAGTGTCATCTATCGGACAACAGCGGAACTAAAACGATCTTCAATAAGACTAGTTGAAACAAATTCAAATAAATGCCCAAGTGTTGTATGAATTTGAAAAAAGTGCCATCTACCGGGAAACCGCGGAACTAAAAGCGATAATCTATTACGTGCGGTCAGAGTGCATTAGTAATTGTCATATTTTTTTACAGATGGCGCTATGGGCTATATATTTATTTTTTTTTTTTTTTTTTCGTTGACAGCTTCGTTCATTTTGAAAGCTGACAGAACACAAAATAGTTTGACAGATTGAAGACCTACGACTGAACGACTGTACAATTGAAGTGACATCCGCAAGACGTGTGACTAAGAAACTACATAGTCTGTACTTTTAATCTTTTACTTGACAGTTTACTTGACAGAGACATGACTTATGATAATTGTCTTTGCGCACCTTTATGACAAGAAATACAAAATCGATATACTCTGTGGCCGTGGCCGCTAATCAAACATGATTGACTCAAAGCAATCTGCTTGCCTCCATAATTGCTTGTAACTGAACGAATCAAACTGTAACGAAATATAATGAAAAAAGAATGTGTTTGTTGAAAACTTCTACATAATTATCGTGCTACAAAAGAGTGCATACAAAGGGAAAAATGTATTGGAATGTTTAATATTATAAGACTATCATTCACTAATTACCAGGCCGGTGGATGTGTCAGCCAGAAGAAGAATTTTGTGTGGTGTGCATAATCTACGTAAGTTTTACAAAACAAAACATGAAGCCTTCGCTATTTTACGAGCACTTTTGTTGCTAAATAAGAAGTTGCCTTTTAAGATTATCTAAACCTAAACGTTCTAATTGATTTTAGGACACGCATCGAAAAAGGCAAATCGGTCCAGCACCTACTGATAGTAAATCTGAGAAATCCAAGAAATGACACTAATATATGTTTCGGCGTAAGCAGAACAAAGTAAGTACATGTCCGTTTCTGAATTAGTGTTTCTTTAGTCTATTTAACTTAGGAATACATAGATTGGGGTGCCTGCCTAGATATAAATCTAAATAGCAATACTACAAGATAAAGGCACCTAGTCTTTGCTTGTTTTTTTAAGTATTTTGTTTTGTGTGCTATGTGTAGTAAACAAATAACTGTCTATGTCTATTAGTATTTATTTTCAACAAATTAGATGAATTTAGTATGATGTGACATGTTAGTGAAGCTAAAACTTATGAGAACAAAACATTTTGTATTTGTTGGACTTATAATTATTGAACCTAATTGCATCATTCTTTCATTGATTACAAATTCTATGAACTTTACTAACCTATATGTATGTTCTAGCTCAATATGGACTCTTGAAAATATTATTTTAAATAAATAGTTATGATTTTAAAATGAATTTGTATTATACAACCGTTCTCAATATATAATTGTGAATTTCAGGACATTAATTGAAGACTCCTAAAGATGGCTGAAAGACCCTAAAGGAATCCTGAAAGACCTAGAATCTAAGAAACTCTAGAGAAACCTAACGATCCCCTGGAAATACTACAAGAATGCTCGTACATGGTGTGAATACCAGAGTTGTTTGCTAAACAAAGGCTGTTTCCTGTCTCCGGACACTCTAAAAACAAGCTTTTCATATATAGATTTTACTCTATCTTCCCAATTACCAACGGTATTTATACTTTTTTTTTAAGTAATTCATAATTATTGAATGATTCCTAGCGTCTAATTAAATACATAGTATAATACTCTGAAATGGATTGATATCATTATTTTGTAATCAAAGCTTGAATTAATATGATTTCTTTAAATATTACCTAGATAATTTTGTCAAGTGTTGGTCACTTATGAAATGAATCTGAACTCAGAACTTGTTCTCTAATAATGCTAGTTGCACCTTTGTCTAATGTTTTAAAATAGAATTTAATAAAAGTTAAGAATCTACCTAAATAAAATATAAGTCCTATAATAAATAAATGCTTTACATAAGAAGCTTTACTAATTGTATTCAATTTAAGATGTTTGTTTATTAAAACCTAGCCTAAAGCATAGTTATATTATCTCTGAGGATCTATTATTAACTGCCACCTCAGCTGGACCTATGATAGGTATGATTTAAGTTTTGTTATAAGTATATATATATCACAAAATGTAAAAGTCGAACATCCCTATGCATTAAAATAACAAAATTATACAACTTCCCACAAAATAAACAAAACTTTATCAAATACTAATGATTATAATGACCCATTACAATATATGATACCAATAAATGATTTTACGACCCCCAAATGAATAAGTTATAATGACCCGTTACAATATAAGATATCAATAAATTATTTTACGACCCCCAAATGAATAAGTTATAATGACTGTTACAATAAATGATATCAATAAATTATTTTACGACCCCCAAATGAATAAATTATAATGATTTTAATATAAGAAAAACAACACAACCCCTTGATTGTAAATGAAAATTGATTTTAGAATTAGTAAATAAAATTTTAAAAGAAACTCCTAGATGTAAGGATTAGAGCAATCTTTCTACATGCTTCTAGTAATATAATCTATTATGTAGTATCTCTATTCATAATAAAAAGTATAATAGTAGTACTCATTCCGTTTTTAATGTTTAAATAATATCTTACCTATATATTTTCTTTTATTTAATTAAATGATTTAATATGTTTTGTTTAGCTTTAGGTTTAAATTAATCTCATTGTTTTTATTTGTTATTTTATGTCTGTAACTAGGTATCTTTTTAATTAGATATATACTATAATATTTGTAAAATATTTGGATTTAAATATAATAACGCCTTAGAATAATCTAGTATTTTATTAGATACTAAGAATTTGAATTTATATAAGAATTGTGAATATAAAATAATCTGCTATTTTTTTTTTATTTCCAGCTATACAAACTGTGACGACGAGTCAAGATCACAGACCTATTCTAATCGAATATTAGTAGAGACATCTATTACCGAACAGCTGAACTAAAAGAATAGCGCCCTCTATTATCGAATAGATGAACAAATACCTGAAGCGCCATCTATTATCGAATAGAGGAACTAAAAGCAAAATATACTATGAAAATTATGTACTGTAGAGTTGTATTTATCAAATAGAACAGACTTTTCTAATTCTTAGCTCGTAACAATACCTAAATAGATTCTAAGAAAATAAATCAAGTTTACATAGAACTACTTTTAAAAATTAAGAAACAATACCTTACAAACGCAATCTAAGCAGAGTAAAATTAGACCCAACATACACCTTCATCGCTTTCACGTCAACAATTGTGCGATTCAAATAAACCGCACTATAAAAGATCTCAAACCTTTAACAAACACTGCAAAAAATAATTTTAACCCATAAATACCCATTAATATACATCCATTGGTCACGGAAACAATTGTAACACCCCCCTAGCACCAACCGCCTTTCCTAACTAATATATAAACCCCCCCCATTACATACATATTTTTTTTTTTTTTTTTATAATAAAACTATTACTATTTTTACTAATTGTTTGTTATTGGTTGAGATCTTTATCTAAATTAACTTAAATCTATCTTATAACTAGTTTGGCCAGGTGATCGTCTAGTGGTTCGTGATAGGACGTCTAGATTGTGTACCGTTAATAACTCAGACTCTAAATGATGTATGTTGGAACTTTTGAAAACTAATAGAAATTGATTAGAGTATCTAAATATATTTAAGCTAAATATTATATTGGACACGGAATATTATATTTGATCTATTATGAAAAGTATTAGACTAAATAGTAGGAACAATTATGATAATATTACCGGCTACTTCTTTAAGTTTCCAAAATAATAACAGTTGATATTAATTCTACTTTACTATGAAAAATGCTTTGAACTAAGTAATTCGTTGAAACGCAATCTGCAAAACAGTTAGGTTTATGCAAGTTATCTTAGTATTATAAGTTTATGATAAAAGAAGAATTTCTTTATCTCCTAGTATTATAGTTTATGTTAATATAATGACAAATAGTTTATTTATTACAAAGCTAGCTTAATATGTTTATGACAGCAAACACACATACTGTATTAAGGGGGAGCAATTTTTTTTTTTAGTTTAGAGGAAAGAAAATGTAATGAAATATTACATACCTTCTAATAAATGTATATCTCTCTCTCTCTCTCTCTATCTCTCTCTCTCTTTTCTCTCTTTTAGAACATGGCTAACACTTTGTGTGTTAGAGAGTCCGCACCACCACCGCGGAACTCTAGTGAGACACGACTCCAAACGGGATATCCCTCCTCCATAGTTCCAACCAACCGACCTTTCTTCAGACTGTAAACAGACCACTTTCAGTCTGAAGATGGGGGACTGTTAAATGAATTTAAATAATCACTCAGTAAGAAGAATCTACATTCTTACCAATTGATCAACTAGGGATAAGAGGACACAAAAGTAACATTCACTTCGTCATCTCATGCATGGAATCTAATTGTTAAACAACTCCATCTATACTTTCATCATTCATTCATCATCTGAAACCTTTTAAGGTTCTGCGGGACTGTAGTCATTCTGAATCTACTTCAGGATCAAAACAGACCCTATTGGTACCAAAAGTACTCTCAAATGATTCTATCTCTAATTTTACTCCCACTGGTTCTATCAGTTTAATCTTTCTAGATAACTTAAGTCAAAGCGTGGAGAACATTCTCAAAATAAGACAAATGCAGTAATTATGGCCCAAACAATAGGCACTGATAATTTAGTTTAAACAAATCCAGAAATGTTCAAGAAATTAAGGACATCCACCATGTCTTCATTTCAGCCGTATATACCACTTGGCAGATAGATTCATAACACAGGTGTTGGGTAAGATAACTGTTCCAAAACTCACTGATGGCAATTGACTAGGCTTTCACTAAGCTTCGTTCAGATTGCGGAACACACGTCCTTTGAGTTGGATAGATTTATCAACACAAACCATAATGTATTGGAATAGGTAATTTTAATGCAAGTGCAGTAGATAAAGCCAAAAGTAGAATGTTTTGGATACTCCCAATTCAAACAAGTCTAGAGATGAAAGACAACCAGTGTCACTATTCTAGCCACGATTACCACTTGGTAGATAAATTTATAACAAAGGTGTTGGGCTGGACAAACGTTCCATAAACTCACTAATGACAATTGACTAGACTTTCACTAAGCTTCGTACAACTGCGGAAACACACGTCCTTTGAGTTGGATAGATTTATCAGCACAAACCATAATGTATTGTATTGTAAATGTAAGCAAATACGCTCTTTCTCAAGCTATTCCGTCAAGATCACTGACAAACATCCAGTGTTAATATAAACAAACAATACAAAAGTTGAGATTGAAAACTCAATAAGTAAGTAGGTAAACAAGAATATTTATTATAAAATAAATAATAATAGCGTAATTAAGCAATATGCATAGGATATATTTCTTTGATGTGAATTGAAATAGTTCTTTAATAAACATTAATTACAACAACCAAAATTCGATCAAGAACGACTAAGTTAGATTATCACTAATAAAATAATAGTTTCACGGTTTACCAACTAAATAGTAGTCCTAAATCAATATTAGATTGTAAGTTATTTATATTTGGTTTTATTTAAATTTGTATTTATTTATAATTCCCTAGTTGCAACTGTTTGATTAAATTGTAATTTATATTTAATTTGTATTAGTATTTATAAATAAGTAGGTACTAATTTGGTCCCGTTCAAATAGATACGACTTAATTGTACCTACGTAACTTGTATCTTAACGCATAACTCCTAACCAATGCTGAAATGATCTAAGAGTAGGTACCTAAAGATTCGCTCAAATTATAAAATAAAGTCAACCTTAACTAGGTAGTAAGTAAAGGTCCTAAAGGAAACGATTATTCAAACAATGTAAGAGCTCATACCTACCAAAAGAAAGTTTCTATCTGCAAGTAGGTAGGATAGATTATGTAAATTCATAGCTAATTTCCTAGATAATACCTATCTCATTAAGCAAAATTATTGTAAAATTATTTTCAAATTAAGTTAAATATGTATAAGAAGTAGTTGATCATAATTTATGTAGATAAGTACCTAATGTCAAAGTGGCTATAGAAATTTGAAAGAATAAACGTAAGATTAGTAAGTAGTTGATTAATTCATGAGCATAAATACTTAGTAAGTAAATATTTATGCAAGTTGTAGCTAGGCATTCAAAATAATATCACAATAATTAATGAAATATAAAGCTGACATGACAATTGTAAGTAGGTAGATACCTGATCATAGGTACTTAGTAATAGTTTATGTAAATCGTAGTAGTTTATATAATTCGTAGTAGCTTATGTAATTCGAAGTAGCTTATGCAATTCGTAGTAGCTTATGTAATTTGTAGTAGCTTAAGTAATTCATAGTTAAATTCATGAGCATAAATATTTAGTAAGTAAATATTTATGCAAGTTATAGCTAGGCATTCAAAATAATATCACAATAATTAATGAAATATAAAACTGACATAACAAATGTAAGTAGGTAGATACCTGATCATAGGTACTTAGCAATAGTTTATGTAATTCGTAGTAGTTTATATAATTCGTAGTAGCTTATGTAATTCGAAGTAGCTTATGTAATTTGTAGTAGCTTAAGTAATTCATAGTTAAACAAGTAACTAGTTTCTTAATAAAATTATAGAATAATAATTTTCATACAATTAATTAATGTAAAATTGAAGACTAGTAAATGCACAAGATGAATACATAATTGTACATATTTAACTAAATAATAATGATGTCAAAATAGTTAAAAACAAAAATATACGCAAGAAAATACAATAGTACTCAGATATTCCTTTTGTGCCTAAAATTCCTGACTATCTAAAATCTACCTACTTGAATGACCTAATACCTATCTATTCGCTTATGTAAGTACTCAATTTTTGAAATTCAATAGTTAAACCTAGATATATTTCTCCTATTGAAGGCTAATAATTAAGTACTTTATGTAACTGAGATAATATTGCTTCAGTAACTTTCAAGTTATGTTAATTTATTTAAATGAATCGTCGACGACCTATCCCCATAGAAAAATAAACAACTATGCTATTACATACCTCTTTATCGAAGAGTGTACCTGACCGAAGCCTGAAGCTCAGCATTTCACGTACAGACGACCGCTCTGCAATCAGCAACAGCAATGCAGACCAGCATAACACGTCGACCGCAGTCCAGCAGCCAGCATACCTCCATACATTTTCTCAGGTTCCTATATCAGCACAATGTATTAGAAAGGCAATACGATACATGTACAATCATTCAGACCACACAACAAGTATTAAAAGGAAATAGGTAAATAAATAGACTCATATTCTCTAGAATAAAATAAGAATAGGATGTATAACCTATTGTAAATAGATAGATGGACATTAATTTGTTGAAATAAAACATGATTAATATGTGTTATCTATTGTAAATAGGTAGATAGACATTAATTCTTTGGATTAAGATAAGATTAGCAAATCATATCTATTGTAGATACCCCGGTCAATAGACAATAATTTTCTGGATTAAAACTTGATTAACCAAATTATCCAATACAATAAACGAGTCTGTAATTATAATGCTACGGGATATAATTAGAAGTAATGAACTTATCTTAATTTGTTTTTTCTTTTTTCTCTTTGTCGAATCAGCTCCAAAGTAGGAAGCCGCAGTCTTTGATCTCGGAGGTTGCTCTCAGGAATCTCCAATATAGCAGTCTCTCGTCAGGACACGACGCACTCCTCCGAAGACTCCTGTGTCAGCGTATTATATTAGAATCAATAATATCATTGTACAGATAACCTGAACACACAATTAATACTAAAATAAGTACCTAGATAGATAGTCACAAATACTCTTAGAGTATATTTAACATGTTTTACACATGGTTTTAGTATAAAATAGCTAGAAGGACAAATAACCTGGTATAATACACAATTAACATGAGCTTCAGTAATGAAATTCTCTATAATTTTGATACTACAGTACAAAATTAAAAGTAATGGACTTATCTCAATCTTTCCGGAAACAGCTCCATTTTCTCCGTAGATCGCGGGTCGATAACGCATACCCCGTTTGCAGCGTCCACTCGATGGCGACCGTAGATTTCCCGGACTTTGAACCGTAATCAGCCTCTCACTTCTTCCAGATTATGAAGCAACTGTAACTCAAACTTACAAACCAATATAGTACAATGCCTTATCCAGAACAATCTATCCTAGATTAGTGGAGAAAAGAAAACACATTTTCTAAAAAAATACAAGAAAACTTCTCCCTCACAAATCACTATACACAAAACTCTTCTATAACCTCCTAAATCCACACCAACAGTAACAAAGACTCCAACCCCAAATCTCTTCGAAACCTTATGACCGATCCTTCTAGAACCTACCTACCTATTACAATCTAGAAAACCAATATTCCGCTCTCAAAATATCCTCACAAAACAATGACAAATAGATCCCTGACCCCAAATCTCTTCGAATCCTTATGACGGAACCTACTAGAACCTACTTACAAACTAGAAAACCAATATTCCACTGACGCTTCGAAGACAATAAATAAAACCAAATAATTATACACACACAACAAACAATTATCACAATTTACACAAGAATAAACTAATTTGAACTAAGATAAAACCTATTTAAGATCCGGGGAAAATGAATATGAATAATAGAATCACCAGAGCCTGAGGGTTCAATCAAAGGACTCCGATTTACCTCGAACAGTGTCTTCTTCCAACGTAGTAGACTCCCCAGGGTTTGAGAGCCTCCTCACGGCGTACAAGAGGTCTGTTCTTCCTCAATAGTGAGTGTCTTCTCCCAGTTTCTTCCTCTCAGACTTCCTCCAGCGGTTCCCCCAGCACTTCCGTCCAAACAAATACTGTCCCCAAAATAGCATTTCTTCCCTATTTATCCTATTTTCTTTCTAGAATATTCGCTCGCGAAAAAAATATTTTTCTTTATTTCCACTCGTCTCATTGGCTGATTGAACTCACGCCCCCTTCGTCAGGTAATTATTTGTGATTTATGAGCACTTTTTTGTAAATGTCATCACCTTTCTAGAATATTCGCTCGCGAAAAAATATTTTTTTTTTTATTTCCACGCGTCTCATTGGCTGATTGAACTCACGCCCCCTTCGTCAGGTAATTATTTGTGATTTATGAGCACTTTTTTGTAAATGTGATCACCTGTCTCTTTCTATCGTCCCCGCCATGTCGGCGCCGGCGCGGCGACTCCCTAGCGCCAAACACGGGACGCCGGACCAGTCTCTAAACTACTTCGGAGTGAAACGAATGTCTGTCCATGCGTCGCCGACACGTTAGCGTTTGCGATCTATTCCATTGTGTATGCCTGCGTCATTCCGACCACTGTATATTGTAGATAATTCCTTGTGAATTAACTCAGCATCAATCAATTATTTTCTATGTAAAAATCATATAATAGGTACATTGTCATTTTTAATTTCTAAATGAGATTTTAAATTAATAATTAATAAAAAAAAACAGCATTCTGAAGTAAAACAAGATTAATCATACAAAATTACATTGTTATCCCTAAAATGATTGTGACACCATGGTTCATGATAGGTACTGTGAATCATTACAGATAATTGAAATATCTAATTCTAATTTATGTCATATAATCTCGTAGTTTCCTTCAGATCCGCTAGATGGAGTTAACAAGCAGTTTGTGATATAATTATTTATAAAACAGCTTTCTGGAATAAAACACGATTAATCATATAAAATATTTTGTTATACCTAAATTGATTGTGACGTCACGGAGCACGTCAATGTGAACCGTTACAACCGCGGGCATCACATACCCTAGTAAACCAAGGGCATCACATACCCAACAACACCGCGGGCACCACATACCCAACTACACCGCGGGCATCACATACCCTAGTAAACCAAGAGCATCACAGACCCAACTACACCGCGGGCATCACATACCCAACAACACCGCGGGCATCACATACCCAAGTACACCGCGGGCATCACATACCCTAGTAAACCAAGGGCATAACATACCCAACTACACCGCGGGCACCACATACCCAACTACACCGCGGGCACCACATACCCAAGTACACCGCGGGCATCACATACCCTAGTAAACCAAGGGCATCACATACCTAACTACACCGCGGGCATCACATACCCAACTACACCGCGGGCATCACATACCCTAGTAAACCAAGGGCATCACATACCCAACCACACCGCGGGCATCACATACCCAACTACACCGCGGGCATCACATACCCAACTACACCGCGGGCATCACATACCAAACCACACCGCGGGCACCAAATACCCAACCACACCGCGGGCATCACATACCCAAGTACACTGCGGGCATCACATACCCAACTACACCGCGGGCATCACATACCCAAGTACACCGCGGGCACCACATACCCTAGTACACCGCGGGCACCACATACCCAAGTACACCGCGGGCATCACATACCCTAGTAAACCAAGAGCATCACAGACCCAACTACACCGCGGGCATCACATACCCAACAACACCGCGGGCACCACATACCCAAGTACACCGCGGGCACCACATACCCTAGTAAACCGCGGGCATCACATACCCAAGTACACCGCGGGCATCACATACCCAACCACACCGCGGGCATCACATACCCAACTACACCGCGGGCATCACATACCCAACAACACCGCGGGCATCACATACCCTAGTACACCGCGGGCACCACATACCCTAGTACACCGCGGGCATCACATACCCAAGTACACCGCGGGCATCACATACCCAACCACACCGCGGGCATCACATACCCAACTACACCGCGGGCATCACATACCCTAGTAAACCAAGGGCATCACATACCCAACTACACCGCGGGCATCACATACCCAACTACACCGCGGGCATCACATACCCTAGTAAACCAAGGGCATCACATACCCAACTACACCGCGGGCATCACATACCCAACTACACCGAGGGCATCACATACCCAACAACACCGCGGGCACTACATACCCTAGTACATTGCGGGCATCACATACCCTAGTAAACCAAGGGCATCACATACCCAACAACACCGCGGGCACCACATACCCAACTACACCGCGGGCATCACATACCCAACTACACCGCGGGCATCACATATCCAACCACACCGCGGGCACCACATACCCAAGTACACCGCGGGCACCACATACCCAAGTACTCCGCGGGCATCACATACCCTAGTAAACCAAGAGCACCACATACCCTAGTACACCGCGGGCATCACATACCCAACTTAACCGCGGGCATCACATACCCAAGTACACCGCGGGCATCACATACCCAACAACACCGCGGGCACCACATACCCAAGTACACCGCGGGCACCACATACCCTAGTAAACCGCGGGCATCACATACCCAAGTACACCGCGGGCATCACATACCCAACCACACCGCGGGCATCACATACCCAACTACACCGCGGGCATCACATACCCAACAACACCGCGGGCATCACATACCCTAGTACACCGCGGGCACCACATACCCTAGTACACCGCGGGCATCACATACCCAAGTTTACCGCGGGCATCACATACCCAACCACACCGCGGGCATCACATACCCAACTACACCGCGGGCATCACATACCCAACAACACCGCGGGCATCACATACCCTAGTACACCGCGGGCATCACATACCCTAGTACACCGCGGGCACCACATACCCAACTACACCACGGGCATCACATACCCAAGTACACCGCGGGCATCACATACCCAACTACACCGCGGGCATCACATACCCAACTACACCGCGGGCATCACATACCCTAGTAAACCAAGGGCATCACATACCCAACTACACCGCGGGCATCACATACCCAACTACACCGAGGGCATCACATACCCAACAACACCGCGGGCACTACATACCCTAGTACATTGCGGGCATCACATACCCTAGTAAACCAAGGGCATCACATACCCAACAACACCGCGGGCACCACATACCCAACTACACCGCGGGCATCACATACCCAACTACACCGCGGGCATCACATATCCAACCACACCGCGGGCACCACATACCCAAGTACACCGCGGGCACCACATACCCAAGTACTCCGCGGGCATCACATACCCTAGTAAACCAAGAGCACCACATACCCTAGTACACCGCAGGCATCACATACCCAACTAAACCGCGGGCATCACATACCCAACTACACCGCGGGAATCACATACCCTAGTAAACCAAGGGCATCACATACCCAACTACACCGCGGGCATCACATACCCTAGTAAACCAAGGGCATCACATACCCAACTACACCGCGGGCATCACATACCCAACTACACTGCGGGCATCACATACCCAACCACACCGCGGGCATCACATACCCAACTACACCGCGGGAATCACATACCCTAGTAAACCAAGGGCATCATATACCCAACTACACCGCGGGCATCACATACCAAACCACAACGCGGGCACCAAATACCCAACCACACCGCGGGCATCACATACCCAAGTACACTGCGGGCATAACATACCCAAATACACCGCGGGCATCACATACCCAAGTACACCGCGGGCATCACATACCCTAGTACACCGCGGGCATCACATACCCTAGTAAACCAAGGGCATCACATACCCAACTACACCGCGGGCATCACATACCCAACTACACTGCGGGCATCACATACCCAACCACACCGCGGGCATCACATACCCAACTACACCGCGGGCATCACATACCCAAGTACACCGCGGGCATCACATACCCTAGTAAACCAAGGGCATCACATACCCAACTACACCGCGGGCACCACATACCCTAGTACACCGCGGGCATCACATACCCTAGTAAACCAAGAGCACCACATACCCTAGTACACCGCGGGCATCACATACCCAACTACACCGCGGGCATCACATACCCAAGTACACCGCGGGCATCACATACCCTAGTACACCGCGGGCATCACATACCCTAGTAAACCAAGGGCATCACATACCCAACTACACCGCGGGCATCACATACCCAACTACACTGCGGGCATCCAGACCCAACCACACCGCGGGCATCACATACCCAACTACACCGCGGGCATCACATACCCAAGTACACCGCGGGCATCACATACCCTAGTACACCGCGGGCATCACATACCCTAGTAAACCAAGGGCATCACATACCCAACTAGACCGCGGGCATCACATACCCAACTACACTGCGGGCATCACATACCCAACTACACCGCGGGCATCACATACCTAAGTACACCGCGGGCATCACAACATTAGTAAACCAAGGGCATCACATACCCAACTACACCGCGGGCATCACATACCCTAGTACACCGCGGGCATCACATACCCTAGTAAACCAAGAGCACCACATACCCTAGAACACCGCGGGCATCACATACCCAACTACACCGCGGGCATCACATACCCAACTACACCGCGGGAATCACATACCCAACTACACCGCGGGCATCACATACCAAACAACACCGTGGGCACCACATACCCTATTACACCGCGGGCATCACAAACCCTAGTAAACCAAGGGCATCACATACCCAACTACACCGCGGGCACCACATACCCTAGTACACCGCGGGCATCACATACCCAAGAACACCGCGGGCACCACATACCCAACTACACCCGGGGCACCACATACCCAAGTACACCGCGGGCATCACATACCCTAGTAAACCAAGGACATCACATACCCAACTACACCGCGGGCATCACATACCCAACTATACCGCGGGCATCACATATCCAACCACACCGCGGGCACCACATACCCTAGTAAACCAAGGGCATCACATACCCAACTACACCGCGGGCATCACATACCCTAGTAAACCAAGGGCATCACATACCCAACTACACCGCGGGCATCACATACCCAACTACACCGCGGGCATCACATACCCAACAACACCGCGGGCACCACAAACCCTAGTACACCGCGGGCATCACATACCCTAGTAAACCAAGGGCATCACATACCCAACAACACCGCGGGCACCACATACCCTAATACACCGCGGGCATCACATACCCTAGTAAACCAAAGGCATCACATACCCAACTACACCACGGGCATCACATACCCAAGTACACCGCGGGCATCACATACCCAACTACACCGCGGGCATCACATACCCTAGTAAACCAAAGGCATCACATACCCAACTACACCGCGGGCATCACATACCCTAGTAAACCAAAGGCATCACATACCCAACTACACCGAGGGCATCACATACCCAACAACACCGCGGGCACTACATACCCTAGTACACCGCGGGCATCACATACCCTAGTAAACCAAGGGCATCACATACCCAACAACACCGCGGGCACCACATACCCAACTACACCGCGGGCATCACATACCCTAGTAAACCAAGAGCATCACAGACCCAACTACACCGCGGGCATCACATACCCAACAACACCGCGGGCATCACATACCCAAGTACACCGCGGGCATCACATACCCTAGTAAACCAAGGGCATAACATACCCAACTACACCGCGGGCACCACATACCCAACTACACCGCGGGCACCACATACCCAAGTACACCGCGGGCATCACATACCCTAGTAAACCAAGGGCATCACATACCTAACTACACCGCGGGCATCACATACCCAACTACACCGCGGGCATCACATACCCTAGTAAACCAAGGGCATCACATACCCAACCACACCGCGGGCATCACATACCCAACTACACCGCGGGCATCACATACCCAACTACACCGCGGGCATCACATACCAAACCACACCGCGGGCACCAAATACCCAACCACACCGCGGGCATCACATACCCAAGTACACTGCGGGCATCACATACCCAACTACACCGCGGGCATCACATACCAAAGTACACCGCGGGCACCACATACCCTAGTACACCGCGGGCACCACATACCCAAGTACACCGCGGGCATCACATACCCTGGTAAACCAAGAGCATCACAGACCCAACTACACCGCGGGCATCACATACCCAACAACACCGCGGGCACCACATACCCAAGTACACCGCGGGCACCACATACCCTAGTAAACCGCGGGCATCACATACCCAAGTACACCGCGGGCATCACATACCCAACCACACCGCGGGCATCACATACCCAACTACACCGCGGGCATCACATACCCAACAACACCGCGGGCATCACATACCCTAGTACACCGCGGGCACCACATACCCTAGTACACCGCGGGCATCACATACCCAAGTACACCGCGGGCATCACATACCCAACCACACCGCGGGCATCACATACCCAACTACACCGCGGGCATCACATACCCAACAACACCGCGGGCATCACATACCCTAGTACACCGCGGGCATCACATACCCTAGTACACCGCGGGCACCACATACCCAAGTACACCGCGGGCATCACATACCCAACCACACCGCGGGCATCACATACCCAACTACACCGCGGGCATCACATACCCAACAACACCGCGGGCATCACATACCCTAGTACACCGCGGGCACCACATACCCTAGTACACCGCGGGCATCACATACCCAAGTACACCGCGGGCATCACATACCCAACCACACCGCGGGCATCACATACCCAACTACACCGCGGGCATCACATACCCAACAACACCGCGGGCATCACATACCCAAGTACTCCGCGGGCATCACATACCCTAGTAAACCAAGAGCACCACATACCCTAGTACACCGCGGGCATCACATACCCAACTAAACCGCGGGCATCACATACCCAAGTACACCGCGGGCATCACATACCCCACAACACCGCGGGCACCACATACCCAAGTACACCGCGGGCACCACATACCCTAGTAAACCGCGGGCATCACATACCCAAGTACACCGCGGGCATCACATACCCAACCACACCGCGGGCATCACATACCCAACTACACCGCGGGCATCACATACCCAACAACACCGCGGGCATCACATACCCTAGTACACCGCGGGCACCACATACCCTAGTACACCGCGGGCATCACATACCCAAGTACACCGCGGGCATCACATACCCAACCACACCGCGGGCATCACATACCCAACTACACCGCGGGCATCACATACCCAACAACACCGCGGGCATCACATACCCTAGTACACCGCGGGCATCACATACCCTAGTACACCGCAGGCACCACATACCCAACTACACCACGGGCATCACATACCCAAGTACACCGCGGGCATCACATACCCAACTACACCGCGGGCATCACATACCCTAGTAAACCAAAGGCATCACATACCCAACTACACCGCGGGCATCACATACCCTAGTAAACCAAGGGCATCACATACCCAACTACACCGCGGGCATCACATACCCAACTACACCGCGGGCATCACATACCCTAGTAAACCAAGGGCATCACATACCCAACTACACCGCGGGCATCACATACCCAACTACACCGAGGGCATCACATACCCAACAACACCGCGGGCACTACATACCCTAGTACATTGCGGGCATCACATACCCTAGTAAACCAAGGGCATCACATACCCAACAACACCGCGGGCACCACATACCCAACTACACCGCGGGCATCACATACCCAACTACACCGCGGGCATCACATATCCAACCACACTGCGGGCACCACATACCCAAGTACACCGCGGGCACCACATACCCAAGTACTCCGCGGGCATCACATACCCTAGTAAACCAAGAGCACCACATACCCTAGTACACCGCGGGCATCACATACCCAACTTAACCGCGGGCATCACATACCCAAGTACACCGCGGGCATCACATACCCAACAACACCGCGGGCACCACATACCCAAGTACACCGCGGGCACCACATACCCTAGTAAACCGCGGGCATCACATACCCAAGTACACCGCGGGCATCACATACCCAACCACACCGCGGGCATCACATACCCAACTACACCGCGGGCATCACATACCCAACAACACCGCGGGCATCACATACCCTAGTACACCGCGGGCACCACATACCCTAGTACACCGCGGGCATCACATACCCAAGTACACCGCGGGCATCACATACCCAACAACACCGCGGGCATCACATACCCTAGTACACCGCGGGCATCACATACCCTAGTACACCGCGGGCACCACATACCCAACTACACCACGGGCATCACATACCCAAGTACACCGCGGGCATCACATACCCAACTACACCGCGGGCATCACATACCCAACTACACCGCGGGCATCACATACCCTAGTAAACCAAGGGCATCACATACCCAACTACACCGCGGGCATCACATACCCAACTACACCGAGGGCATCACATACCCAACAACACCGCGGGCACTACATACCCTAGTACATTGCGGGCATCACATACCCTAGTAAACCAAGGGCATCACATACCCAACAACACCGCGGGCACCACATACCCAACTACACCGCGGGCATCACATACCCAACTACACCGCGGGCATCACATATCCAACCACACCGCGGGCACCACATACCCAAGTACACCGCGGGCACCACATACCCAAGTACTCCGCGGGCATCACATACCCTAGTAAACCAAGAGCACCACATACCCTAGTACACCGCAGGCATCACATACCCAACTAAACCGCGGGCATCACATACCCAAGTACACCGCGGGCATCACATACCCTAGTAAACCAAGGGCATCACATACCCAACTACACCGCGGGCATCACATACCCAACTACACTGCGGGCATCACATACCCAACCACACCGCGGGCATCACATACCCAACTACACCGCGGGAATCACATACCCTAGTAAACCAAGGGCATCATATACCCAACTACACCGCGGGCATCACATACCAAACCACAACGCGGGCACCAAATACCCAACCACACCGCGGGCATCACATACCCAAGTACACTGCGGGCATAACATACCCAAATACACCGCGGGCATCACATACCCAAGAACACCGCGGGCATCACATACCCTAGTACACCGCGGGCATCACATACCCTAGTAAACCAAGGGCATCACATACCCAACTACACCGCGGGCATCACATACCCAACTACACTGCGGGCATCACATACCCAACCACACCGCGGGCATCACATACCCAACTACACCGCGGGCATCACATACCCAAGTACACCGCGGGCATCACATACCCTAGTAAACCAAGGGCATCACATACCCAACTACACCGCGGGCACCACATACCCTAGTACACCGCGGGCATCACATACCCTAGTAAACCAAGAGCACCACATACCCTAGTACACCGCGGGCATCACATACTCAACTACACCGCGGGCATCACATACCCAAGTACACCGCGGGCATCACATACCCTAGTACACCGCGGGCATCACATACCCTAGTAAACCAAGGGCATCACATACCCAACTACACCGCGGGCATCACATACCCAACTACACTGCGGGCATCCAGACCCAACCACACCGCGGGCATCACATACCCAACTACACCGCGGGCATCACATACCCAAGTACACCGCGGGCATCACATACCCTAGTACACCGCGGGCATCACATACCCTAGTAAACCAAGGGCATCACATACCCAACTAGACCGCGGGCATCACATACCCAACTACACTGCGGGCATCACATACCCAACTACACCGCGGGCATCACATACCTAAGTACACCGCGGGCATCACAACATTAGTAAACCAAGGGCATCACATACCCAACTACACCGCGGGCACCACATACCCTAGTACACCGCGGGCATCACATACCCTAGTAAACCAAGAGCACCACATACCCTAGAACACCGCGGGCATCACATACCCAACTACACCGCGGGCATCACATACCCAACTACACCGCGGGAATCACATACCCAACTACACCGCGGGCATCACATACCAAACAACACCGTGGGCACCACATACCCTATTACACCGCGGGCATCACAAACCCTAGTAAACCAAGGGCATCACATACCCAACTACACCGCGGGCACCACATACCCTAGTACACCGCGGGCATCACATACCCAAGAACACCGCGGGCACCACATACCCAACTACACCCGGGGCACCACATACCCAAGTACACCGCGGGCATCACATACCCTAGTAAACCAAGGACATCACATACCCAACTACACCGCGGGCATCACATACCCAACTATACCGCGGGCATCACATATCCAACCACACCGCGGGCACCACATACCCTAGTAAACCAAGGGCATCACATACCCAACTACACCGCGGGCATCACATACCCTAGTAAACCAAGGGCATCACATACCCAACTACACCGCGGGCATCACATACCCAACTACACCGCGGGCATCACATACCCAACAACACCGCGGGCACCACAAACCCTAGTACACCGCGGGCATCACATACCCTAGTAAACCAAGGGCATCACATACCCAACAACACCGCGGGCACCACATACCCTAATACACCGCGGGCATCACATACCCTAGTAAACCAAAGGCATCACATACCCAACTACACCACGGGCATCACATACCCAAGTACACCGCGGGCATCACATACCCAACTACACCGCGGGCATCACATACCCTAGTAAACCAAAGGCATCACATACCCAACTACACCGCGGGCATCACATACCCTAGTAAACCAAAGGCATCACATACCCAACTACACCGAGGGCATCACATACCCAACAACACCGCGGGCACTACATACCCTAGTACACCGCGGGCATCACATACCCTAGTAAACCAAGGGCATCACATACCCAACAACACCGCGGGCACCACATACCCAACTACACCGCGGGCATCACATACCCTAGTAAACCAAGAGCATCACAGACCCAACTACACCGCGGGCATCACATACCCAACAACACCGCGGGCATCACATACCCAAGTACACCGCGGGCATCACATACCCTAGTAAACCAAGGGCATAACATACCCAACTACACCGCGGGCACCACATACCCAACTACACCGCGGGCACCACATACCCAAGTACACCGCGGGCATCACATACCCTAGTAAACCAAGGGCATCACATACCTAACTACACCGCGGGCATCACATACCCAACTACACCGCGGGCATCACATACCCTAGTAAACCAAGGGCATCACATACCCAACCACACCGCGGGCATCACATACCCAACTACACCGCGGGCATCACATACCCAACTACACCGCGGGCATCACATACCAAACCACACCGCGGGCACCAAATACCCAACCACACCGCGGGCATCACATACCCAAGTACACTGCGGGCATCACATACCCAACTACACCGCGGGCATCACATACCAAAGTACACCGCGGGCACCACATACCCTAGTACACCGCGGGCACCACATACCCAAGTACACCGCGGGCATCACATACCCTGGTAAACCAAGAGCATCACAGACCCAACTACACCGCGGGCATCACATACCCAACAACACCGCGGGCACCACATACCCAAGTACACCGCGGGCACCACATACCCTAGTAAACCGCGGGCATCACATACCCAAGTACACCGCGGGCATCACATACCCAACCACACCGCGGGCATCACATACCCAACTACACCGCGGGCATCACATACCCAACAACACCGCGGGCATCACATACCCTAGTACACCGCGGGCACCACATACCCTAGTACACCGCGGGCATCACATACCCAAGTACACCGCGGGCATCACATACCCAACCACACCGCGGGCATCACATACCCAACTACACCGCGGGCATCACATACCCAACAACACCGCGGGCATCACATACCCTAGTACACCGCGGGCATCACATACCCTAGTACACCGCGGGCACCACATACCCAACTACACCACGGGCATCACATACCCAAGTACACCGCGGGCATCACATACCCAACTACACCGCGGGCACCACATACCCAAGTACTCCGCGGGCATCACATACCCTAGTACACCGCGGGCATCACAAACCCTAGTAAACCAAGAGCACCACATACCCTAGTACACCGCGGGCATCACATACCCAACAACACCGCGGGCACTACATACCCTAGTACATTGCGGGCATCACATACCCTAGTAAACCAAGGGCATCACATACCCAACAACACCGCGGGCACCACATACCCAACTACACCGCGGGCATCACATACCCAACTACACCGCGGGCATCACATATCCAACCACACCGCGGGCACCACATACCCAAGTACACCGCGGGCATCACATACCCTAGTAAACCAAGGGCATCACATACCCTAGTAAACCAAGAGCACCACATACCCTAGTACACCGCGGGCATCACATACCCAACTAAACCGCGGGCATCACATACCCAAGTACACCGCGGGCATCACATACCCTAGTAAACCAAGGGCATCACATACTCAACTACACCGCGGGCATCACATACCCAACTACACTGCGGGCATCACATACCCAACCACACCGCGGGCATCACATACCCAACTACACCGCGGGAATCACATACCCTAGTAAACCAAGGGCATCACATACCCAACTACACCGCGGGCATCACATACCAAACCACAACGCGGGCACCAAATACCCAACCACACCGCGGGCATCACATACCCAAGTACACTGCGGGCATCACATACCCAACTACACCGCGGGCATTACATACCCAAGTACACCGCGGGCATCACATACCCTAGTACACCGCGGGCATCACATACCCTAGTAAACCAAGGGCATCACATACCCAACTACACCGCGGGCATCACATACCCAACTACACTGCGGGCATCACATACCCAACCACACCGCGGGCATCACATACCCAACTACACCGCGGGCATCACATACCCAAGTACACCGCGGGCATCACATACCCTAGTAAACCAAGGGCATCACATACCCAACTACACCGCGGGCACCACATACCCTAGTACACCGCGGGCATCACATACCCTAGTAAACCAAGAGCACCACATACCCTAGTACACCGCGGGCATCACATACCCAACTACACCGCGGGCATCACATACCCAAGTACACCGCGGGCATCACATACCCTAGTACACCGCGGGCATCACATACCCTAGTAAACCAAGGGCATCACATACCCAACTACACCGCGGGCATCACATACCCAACTACACTGCGGGCATCCAGACCCAACCACACCGCGGGCATCACATACCCAACTACACCGCGGGCATCACATACCCAAGTACACCGCGGGCATCACATACCCTAGTACACCGCGGGCATCACATACCCTAGTAAACCAAGGGCATCACATACCCAACTAGACCGCGGGCATCACATACCCAACTACACTGCGGGCATCACATACCCAACCACACCGCCGGCATCACATACCCAACTACACCGTTGGAATCACATACCCTAGTAAACCAAGGGCATCACATACCCAACTACACCGCGGGCATCACATAACCTAGTAAACCAAGGGCATCACATACCCAACTACACCGCGGGCATCACATACCCAACTACACCGCGGGCATCACATACCCAACAACACCGCGGGCACCACAAACCCTAGTACACCGCGAGCATCACATACCCTAGTAAACCAAGGGCATCACATACCCAACAACACCGCGGGCACCACATACCCTAATACACCGCGGGCATCACATACCCTAGTAAACCAAGGGCATCACATACCCAACTACACCGCGGGCATTACATACCCTAGTACACCGCGGGCATCACATACCCAAGTACACCGCGGGCATCACATACCCTAGTAAACCAAGGGCATCACATACCCAACTACACCGCGGGCACCACATACCCAAGTACACCGCGGGCATCACATACCCTAGTAAACCAAGAGCACCACATACCCTAGTACACCGCGGGCATCACATACCCAACTACACCGCGGGCATCACATACCCAAGTACACCGCGGGCATCACATACCCTAGTACACCGCGGGCATCACATACCCTAGTAAACCAAGGGCATCACATACCCAACTACACCGCGGGCATCACATACCCAACTACACTGCGGGCATCACATACCCAACCACACCGCGGGCATCACATACCCAACTACACCGCGGAAATCACATACCCAAGTACACCGCGGGCATCACATACCCTAGTAAACCACTGCACCACATACCCTAGTACACCGCGGGCATCACATACCCAACTACACCGCGGGCATCACATACCTAAGTACACCGCGGGCATCACAACCCTAGTAAACCAAGGGCATCACATACCCAACTACACCGCGGGCACCACATACCCTAGTACACCGCGGGCATCACATACCCTAGTAAACCAAGAGCACCACATACCCTAGTACACCGCGGGCATCACATACCCAACTACACCGCGGGCATCACTTACCCAACTTCACCGCGGGAATCACATACCCAACTACACCGCGGGCATCACATACCAAACAACACCGTGGGCACCACATACCCTATTACACCGCGGGCATCACAAACCCTAGTAAACCAAGGGCATCACATACCCAACTACACCGCGGGCACCACATACCCAAGTACACCGCGGGCACCATATACCCAACTACACCCGGGGCACCACATACCCAAGTACACCGCGGGCATCACATACCCTAGTAAACCAAGGACATCACATACCCAACTACACCGCGGGCATCACATACCCAACTATACCGCGGGCATCACATATCCAACCACACCGCGGGCACCACATACCCAAGTACACCGCGGGCACCACATACCCAAGTACTCCGCGGGCATCACATACCCAACTACACCGCGGGCATCACATACCCAACTACACCGCGGGCATCACATATCCAACCACACCGCGGGCACCACATACCCAAGTACACCGCGGGCACCACATACCCAAGTACTCCGCGGGCATCACATACCCTAGTACACCGCGGGCATCACATACCCTAGTACACCGCGGGCACCACATACCCAACTACACCGCGGGCATCACATACCCAAGTACACCGCGGGCACCACATACCCAAGTACACCGCGGGCACCACATACCCAACTACACCGCGGGCATCACATACCCAAGTTCACCGCGGGCATCACATACCCTAGTACACCGCGGGCATCACATACCCTAGTAAACCAAGGGCATCACATACCCAACTACACCGCGGGCATCACATACCCAACTACACTGCGGGCATCACATACCCAACCACACCGCGGGCATCACATACCCAACTACACCGCGGGCATCACATACCCAAGTACACCGCGGGCATCACATACCCTAGTACACCGCGGGCATCACATACCCTAGTAAACCAAGGGCATCACATACCCAACTACACCGCGGGCATCACATACCCAACTACACTGCGGGCATCACATACCCAACCACACCGCGGGCATCACATACCCAACTACACCGCGGGAATCACATACCCTAGTAAACCAAGGGCATCACATACCCAACTACACCGCGGGCATCACATACCCTAGTACACCGCGGGCATCACATACCCTAGTAAACCAAGGGCATCACATACCCAACTACACCGCGGGCATCACATACCCAACTACACCGCGGGCATCACATACCCAAGTACACCGCGGGCATCACATACCCTAGTAAACCAAGGGCATCACATACCCAACTACACCGCGGGCACCACATACCCTAGTACACCGCGGGCATCACAAACCCTAGTAAACCAAGAGCACCACATACCCTAGTACACCGCGGGCATCACATACCCAACTACACCGCGGGCATCACATACCCAAGTACACCGCGGGCATCACATACCCTAGTACACCGCGGGCATCACATACCCTAGTAAACCAAGGGCATCACATACCCAACTACACCGCGGGCATCACATACCCAACTACACTGCGGGCATCCAGACCCAACCACACCGCGGGCATCACATACCCAACTACACCGCGGGCATCACATACCCAAGTACACCGCGGGCATCACATACCCTAGTACACCGCGGGCATCACATACCCTAGTAAACCAAGGGCATCACATACCCAACTAGACCGCGGGCATCACATACCCAACTACACTGCGGGCATCACATACCCAACTACACCGCGGGCATCACATACCTAAGTACACCGCGGGCATCACAACTCTAGTAAACCAAGGGCATCACATACCCAACTACACCGCGGGCACCACATGCCCTAGTACACCGCGGGCATCACATACCCTAGTAAACCAAGAGCACCACATACCCTAGAACACCGCGGGCATCACATACCCAACTACACCGCGGGCATCACATACCCAACTACACCGCGGGAATCACATACCCAACTACACCGCGGGCATCACATACCAAACAACACCGTGGGCACCACATACCCTATTACACCGCGGGCATCACAAACCCTAGTAAACCAAGGGCATCACATACCCAACTACACCGCGGGCACCACATACCCTAGTACACCGCGGGCATCACATACCCAAGAACACCGCGGGCACCACATACCCAACTACACCCGGGGCACCACATACCCAAGTACACCGCGGGCATCACATACCCTAGTAAACCAAGGACATCACATACCCAACTACACCGCGGGCATCACATACCCAACTATACCGCGGGCATCACATATCCAACCACACCGCGGACACCACATACCCTAGTAAACCAAGGGCATCACATACCCAACTACACCGCGGGCATCACATACCCTAGTAAACCAAGGGCATCACATACCCAACTACACCGCGGGCATCACATACCCAACTACACCGCGGGCATCACATACCCAACAACACCGCGGGCACCACAAACCCTAGTACACTGCGGGCATCACATACCCTAGTAAACCAAGGGCATCACATACCCAACAACACCGCGGGCACCACATACCCTAATACACCGCGGGCATCACATACCCTAGTAAACCAAAGGCATCACATACCCAACTACACCACGGGCATCACATACCCAAGTACACCGCGGGCATCACATACCCAACTACACTGCGGGCATCACATACCCAACCACACCGCGGGCATCACATACCCAACTACACCGCGGAAATCACATACCCAAGTACACCGCGGGCATCACATACCCTAGTAAACCACTGCACCACATACCCTAGTACACCGCGGGCATCACATACCCAACTACACCGCGGGCATCACATACCTAAGTACACCGCGGGCATCACAACCCTAGTAAACCAAGGGCATCACATACCCAACTACACCGCGGGCACCACATACCCTAGTACACCGCGGGCATCACATACCCTAGTAAACCAAGAGCACCACATACCCTAGTACACCGCGGGCATCACATACCCAACTACACCGCGGGCATCACTTACCCAACTTCACCGCGGGAATCACATACCCAACTACACCGCGGGCATCACATACCAAACATTACCGTGGGCACCACATACCCTATTACACCGCGGGCATCACAAACCCTAGTAAACCAAGGGCATCACATACCCAACTACACCGCGGGCACCACATACCCAAGTACACCGCGGGCACCATATACCCAACTACACCCGGGGCACCACATACCCAAGTACACCGCGGGCATCACATACCCTAGTAAACCAAGGACATCACATACCCAACTACACCGCGGGCATCACATACCCAACTATACCGCGGGCATCACATATCCAACCACACCGCGGGCACCACATACCCAAGTACACCGCGGGCACCACATACCCAAGTACTCCGCGGGCATCACATACCCAACTACACCGCGGGCATCACATACCCAACTACACCGCGGGCATCACATATCCAACCACACCGCGGGCACCACATACCCAAGTACACCGCGGGCACCACATACCCAAGTACTCCGCGGGCATCACATACCCTAGTACACCGCGGGCATGCCATACCCTAGTACACCGCGGGCACCACATACCCAACTACACCGCGGGCATCACATACCCAAGTACACCGCGGGCACCACATACCAAAGTACACCGCGGGCACCACATACCCAACTACACCGCGGGCATCACATACCCAAGTACACCGCGGGCATCACATACCCTAGTACACCGCGGGCATCACATACCCTAGTAAACCAAGGGCATCACATACCCAACTACACCGCGGGCATCACATACCCAACTACACTGCGGGCATCACATACCCAACCACACCGCGGGCATCACATACCCAACTACACCGCGGGCATCACATACCCAAGTACACCGCGGGCATCACATACCCTAGTACACCGCGGGCATCACATACCCTAGTAAACCAAGGGCATCACATACCCAACTACACCGCGGGCATCACATACCCAACTACACTGCGGGCATCACATACCCAACCACACCGCGGGCATCACATACCCAACTACACCGCGGGAATCACATACCCTAGTAAACCAAGGGCATCACATACCCAACTACACCGCGGGCATCACATACCCTAGTACACCGCGGGCATCACATACCCTAGTAAACCAAGGGCATCACATACCCAACTACACCGCGGGCATCACATACCCAACTACACCGCGGGCATCACATACCCAAGTACACCGCGGGCATCACATACCCTAGTAAACCAAGGGCATCACATACCCAACTACACCGCGGGCACCACATACCCTAGTACACCGCGGGCATCACATACCCTAGTAAACCAAGAGCACCACATACCCTAGTACACCGCGGGCATCACATACCCAACTACACCGCGGGCATCACATACCCAAGTACACCGCGGGCATCACATACCTTAGTACACCGCGGGCATCACATACCCTAGTAAACCAAGGGCATCACATACCCAACTACACCGCGGGCATCACATACCCAACTACACTGCGGGCATCCAGACCCAACCACACCGCGGGCATCACATACCCAACTACACCGCGGGCATCACATACCCAAGTACACCGCGGGCATCACATACCCTAGTACACCGCGGGCATCACATACCCTAGTAAACCAAGGGCATCACATACCCAACTAGACCGCGGGCATCACATACCCAACTACACTGCGGGCATCACATACCCAACTACACCGCGGGCATCACATACCTAAGTACACCGCGAGCATCACAACCCTAGTAAACCAAGGGCATCACATACCCAACTACACCGCGGGCACCACATACCCTAGTACACCGCGGGCATCACATACCCTAGTAAACCAAGAGCACCACATACCCTAGAACACCGCGGGCATCACATACCCAACTACACCGCGGGCATCACATACCCAACTACACCGCGGGAATCACATACCCAACTACACCGCGGGCATCACATACCAAACAACACCGTGGGCACCACATACCCTATTACACCGCGGGCATCACAAACCCTAGTAAACCAAGGGCATCACATACCCAACTACACCGCGGGCACCACATACCCTAGTACACCGCGGGCATCACATACCCAAGAACACCGCGGGCACCACATACCCAACTACACCCGGGGCACCACATACCCAAGTACACCGCGGGCATCACATACCCTAGTAAACCAAGGACATCACATACCCAACTACACCGCGGGCATCACATACCCAACTATACCGCGGGCATCACATATCCAACCACACCGCGGGCACCACATACCCTAGTAAACCAAGGGCATCACATACCCAACTACACCGCGGGCATCACATACCCTAGTAAACCAAGGGCATCACATACCCAACTACACCGCGGGCATCACATACCCAACTACACCGCGGGCATCACATACCCAACAACACCGCGGGCACCACAAACCCTAGTACACCGCGGGCATCACATACCCAAGTAAACCAAGGGCATCACATACCCAACAACACCGCGGGCACCACATACCCTAATACACCGCGGGCATCACATACCCTAGTAAACCAAAGGCATCACATACCCAACTACACCACGGGCATCTTATACCCAAGTACACCGCGGGCATCACATACCCAACTACACCGCGGGCATCACATACCCTAGTAAACCAAAGGCATCACATACCCAACTACACCGCGGGCATCACATACCCTAGTAAACCAAAGGCATAACATACCCAACTACACCGAGGGCATCACATACCCAACAACACCGCGGGCACTACATACCCTAGTACACCGCGGGCATCACATACCCTAGTAAACCAAGGGCATCACATACCCAACAACACCGCGGGCACCACATACCCAACTACACCGCGGGCATCACATACCCTAGTAAACCAAGAGCATCACAGACCCAACTACACCGCGGGCATCACATACCCAACAACACCGCGGGCATCACATACCCAAGTACACCGCGGGCATCACATACCCTAGTAAACCAAGGGCATAACATACCCAACTACACCGCGGGCACCACATACCCAACTACACCGCGGGCACCACATACCCAAGTACACCGCGGGCATCACATACCCTAGTAAACCAAGGGCATCACATACCTAACTACACCGCGGGCATCACATACCCAACTACACCGCGGGCATCACATACCCTAGTAAACCAAGGGCATCACATACCCAACCACACCGCGGGCATCACATACCCAACTACACCGTGGGCATCACATACCCAACTACACCGCGGGCATCACATACCAAACCACATCGCGGGCACCAAATACCCAACCACACCGCGGGCATCACATACCCAAGTACACTGCGGGCATCACATACCCAACTACACCGCGGGCATCACATACCCAAGTACACCGCGGGCACCACATACCCTAGTACACCGCGGGCACCACATACCCAAGTACACCGCGGGCATCACATACCCTAGTAAACCAAGAGCATCACAGACCCAACTACACCGCGGGCATCACATACCCAACAACACCGCGGGCACCACATACCCAAGTACACCGCGGGCACCACATACCCTAGTAAACCGCGGGCATCACATACCCAAGTACACCGCGGGCATCACATACCCAACCACACCGCGGGCATCACATACCAAACTACACCGCGGGCATCACATACCCAACAACACCGCGGGCATCACATACCCTAGTACACCGCGGGCACCACATACCCTAGTACACCGCGGGCATCACATACCCAAGTACACCGCGGGCATCACATACCCAACCACACCGCGGGCATCACATACCCAACTACACCGCGGGCATCACATACCCTAGTACACCGCGGGCATCACATACCCTAGTACACCGCGGGCACCACATACCCAACTACACCACGGGCATCACATACCCAAGTACACCGCGGGCATCACATACCCAACTACACCGCGGGCATCACATACACTAGTAAACCAAAGGCATCACATACCCAACTACACCGCGGGCATCACATACCCTAGTAAACCCAGGGCATCACATACCCAACTACACCGCGGGCATCACATACCCAACTACACCGCGGGCATCACATACCCTAGTAAACCAAGGGCATCACATACCCAACTACACCGCGGGCATCACATACCCAACTACACCGAGGGCATCACATACCCAACAACACCGCGGGCACTACATACCCTAGTACATTGCGGGCATCACATACCCTAGTAAACCAAGGGCATCACATACCCAACAACACCGCGGGCACCACATACCCAACTACACCGCGGGCATCACATACCCAACTACACCGCGGGCATCACATATCCAACCACACCGCGGGCACCACATACCCAAGTACACCGCGGGCACCACATACCCTAGTACACCGCGGGCACCACATACCCAAGTACACCGCGGGCATCACATACCCTAGTAAACCAAGAGCATCACAGACCCAACTACACCGCGGGCATCACATACCCAACAACACCGCGGGCACCACATACCCAAGTACACCGCGGGCACCACATACCCTAGTAAACCGCGGGCATCACATACCCAAGTACACCGCGGGCATCACATACCCAACCACACCGCGGGCATCACATACCCAACTACACCGCGGGCATCACATACCCAACAACACCGCGGGCATCACATACCCTAGTACACCGCGGGCACCACATACCCTAGTACACCGCGGGCATCACATACCCAAGTACACCGCGGGCATCACATACCCAACCACACCGCGGGCATCACATACCCAACTACACCGCGGGCATCACATACCCAACAACACCGCGGGCATCACATACCCTAGTACACCGCGGGCATCACATACCCTAGTACACCGCGGGCACCACATACCCAACTACACCACGGGCATCACATACCCAAGTACACCGCGGGCATCACATACCCAACTACACCGCGGGCATCACATACCCTAGTAAACCAAAGGCATCACATACCCAACTACACCGCGGGCATCACATACCCTAGTAAACCAAGGGCATCACATACCCAACTACACCGCGGGCATCACATACCCAACTACACCGCGGGCATCACATACCCTAGTAAACCAAGGGCATCACATACCCAACTACACCGCGGGCATCACATACCCAACTACACCGAGGGCATCACATACCCAACAACACCGCGGGCACTACATACCCTAGTACATTGCGGGCATCACATACCCTAGTAAACCAAGGGCATCACATACCCAACAACACCGCGGGCACCACATACCCAACTACACCGCGGGCATCACATACCCAACTACACCGCGGGCATCACATATCCAACCACACCGCGGGCACCACATACCCAAGTACACCGCGGGCACCACATACCCAAGTACTCCGCGGGCATCACATACCCTAGTAAACCAAGAGCACCACATACCCTAGTACACCGCGGGCATCACATACCCAACTAAACCGCGGGCATCACATACCCAAGTACACCGCGGGCATCACATACCCAACAACACCGCGGGCACCACATACCCAAGTACACCGCGGGCACCACATACCCTAGTAAACCGCGGGCATCACATACCCAAGTACACCGCGGGCATCACATACCCAACCACACCGCGGGCATCACATACCCAACTACACCGCGGGCATCACATACCCAACAACACCGCGGGCATCACATACCCTAGTACACCGCGGGCACCACATACCCTAGTACACCGCGGGCATCACATACCCAAGTACACCGCGGGCATCATATACCTAACCACACCGCGGGCATCACATACCCAACTACACCGCGGGCATCACATACCCAACAACACCGCGGGCATCACATACCCTAGTACACCGCGGGCACCACATACCCAACTACACCACGGGCATCACATACCCAAGTACACCGCGGGCATCACATACCCAACTACACCGCGGGCATCACATACCCTAGTAAACCAAAGGCATCACATACCCAACTACACCGCGGGCATCACATACCCTAGTAAACCAAGGGCATCACATACCCAACTACACCGCGGGCATCACATACCCAACTACACCGCGGGCATCACATACCCTAGTAAACCAAGGGCATCACATACCCAACTACACCGCGGGCATCACATACCCAACTACACCGAGGGCATCACATACCCAACAACACCGCGGGCACTACATACCCTAGTACATTGCGGGCATCACATACCCTAGTAAACCAAGGGCATCACATACCCAACAACACCGCGGGCACCACATACCCAACTACACCGCGGGCATCACATACCCAACTACACCGCGGGCATCACATATCCAACCACACCGCGGGCACCACATACCCAAGTACACCGCGGGCACCACATACCCAAGTACTCCGCGGGCATCACATACCCTAGTAAACCAAGAGCACCACATACCCTAGTACACCGCGGGCATCACATACCCAACTAAACCGCGGGCATCACATACCCAAGTACACCGCGGGCATCACATACCCTAGTAAACCAAGGGCATCACATACCCAACTACACCGCGGGCATCACATACCCAACTACACTGCGGGCATCACATACCCAACCACACCGCGGGCATCACATACCCAACTACACCGCGGGAATCACATACCCTAGTAAACCAAGGGCATCACATACCCAACTACACCGCGGGCATCACATACCAAACCACAACGCGGGCACCAAATACCCAACCACACCGCGGGCATCACATACCCAAGTACACTGCGGGCATCACATACCCAACTACACCGCGGGCATCACATACCCAAGTACACCGCGGGCATCACATACCCTAGTACACCGCGGGCATCACATACCCTAGTAAACCAAGGGCATCACATACCCAACTACACCGCGGGCATCACATACCCAACTACACTGCGGGCATCACATACCCAACCACACCGCGGGCATCACATACCCAACTACACCGCGGGCATCACATACCCAAGTACACCGCGGGCATCACATACCCTAGTAAACCAAGGGCATCACATACCCAACAACACCGCGGGCACCACATACCCTAGTACACCGCGGGCATCACATACCCTAGTAAACCAAGAGCACCACATACCCTAGTACACCGCGGGCATCACATACCCAACTACACCGCGGGCATCACATACCCAAGTACACCGCGGGCATCACATACCCTTGTACACCGCGGGCATCACATACCCTAGTAAACCAAGGGCATCACATACCCAACTACACCGCGGGCATCACATACCCATTTACACTGCGGGCATCCAGACCCAACCACACCGCGGGCATCACATACCCAACTACACCGCGGGCATCACATACCCAAGTACACCGCGGGCATCACATACCCTAGTACACCGCGGGCATCACATACCCTAGTAAACCAAGGGCATCACATACCCAACTAGACCGCGGGCATCACATACCCAACTACACTGCGGGCATCACATACCCAACCACACCGCGGGCATCACATACCCAACTACACCGCGGGAATCACATACCCTAGTAAACCAAGGGCATCACATACCCAACTACACCGCGGGCATCACATAACCTAGTAAACCAAGGGCATCACATACCCAACTACACCGCGGGCATCACATACCCAATTACACCGCGGGCATCACATACCCAACAACACCGCGGGCACCACAAACCCTAGTACACCGCGGGCATCACATACCCTAGTAAACCAAGGGCATCACATACCCAACAACACCGCGGGCACCACATACCCTAATACACCGCGGGCATCACATACCCTAGTAAACCAAGGGCATCACATACCCAACTACACCGCGGGCATCACATACCCAAGTACACCGCGGGCATCACATACCCTAGTACACCGCGGGCATCACATACCCTAGTAAACCAAGGGCATCACATACCCAACTACACCGCGGGCATCACATACCCAACTACACTGCGGGCATCACATACCCAACCACACCGCGGGCATCACATACCCAACTACACCGCAGGCATCACATACCCAAGTACACCGCGGGCATCACATACCCTAGTAAACCACGGGCATCACATACCCAACTACACCGCGGGCACCACATACCCTAGTACACCGCGGGCATCACATACCCTAGTAAACCAAGAGCACCACATACCCTAGTACACCGCGGGCATCACATACCCAACTACACCGCGGGCATCACATACCCAAGTACACCGCGGGCATCACATACCCTAGTACACCGCGGGCATCACATACCCTAGTAAACCAAGGGCATCACATACCCAACTACACCGCGGGCATCACATACCCAACTACACTGCGGGCATCCAGACCCAACCACACCGCGGGCATCACATACCCAACTACACCGCGGGCATCACATACCCAAGTACACCGCGGGCATCACATACCCTAGTACACCGCGGGCATCACATACCCTAGTAAACCAAGGGCATCACATACCCAACTAGACCGCGGGCATCACATACCCAACTACACTGCGGGCATCACATACCCAACCACACCGCGGGCATCACATACCCAACTACACCGCGGGAATCACATACCCTAGTACACCGCGGGCATCACATACCCAAGTACACCGCGGGCATCACATACCCTAGTAAACCAAGGGCATCACATACCCAACTACACCGCGGGCACCACATACCCTAGTACACCGCGGGCATCACATACCCTAGTAAACCAAGAGCACCACATACCCTAGTACACCGCGGGCATCACATACCCAACTACACCGCGGGCATCACATACCCAAGTACACCGCGGGCATCACATACCCTAGTACACCGCGGGCATCACATACCCTAGTAAACCAAGGGCATCACATACCCAACTACACCGCGGGCATCACATACCCAACTACACTGCGGGCATCACATACCCAACCACACCGCGGGCATCACATACCCAACTACACCGCGGGCATCACATACCCAAGTACACCGCGGGCATCACATACCCTAGTAAACCACTGCACCACATACCCTAGTACACCGCGGGCATCACATATCCAACTACACCGCGGGCATCACATACCTAAGTACACCGCGGGCATCACAACCCTAGTAAACCAAGGGCATCACATACCCAACTACACCGCGGGCACCACATACCCTAGTACACCGCGGGCATCACATACCCTAGTAAACCAAGAGCACCACATACCCTAGTACACCGCGGGCATCACATACCCAACTACACCGCGGGCATCACTTACCCAACTTCACCGCGGGAATCACATACCCAACTACACCGCGGGCATCACATACCAAACAACACCGTGGGCACCACATACCCTATTACACCGCGGGCATCACAAACCCTAGTAAACCAATGGCATCACATACCCAACTACACCGCGGGCACCACATACCCAAGTACACCGCGGGCACCATATACCCAACTACACCCGGGGCACCACATACCCAAGTACACCGCGGGCATCACATACCCTAGTAAACCAAGGACATCACATACCCAACTACACCGCGGGCATCACATACCCAACTATACCGCGGGCATCACATATCCAACCACACCGCGGGCACCACATACCCAAGTACACCGCGGGCACCACATACCCAACTACACCGCGGGCATCACATACCCAACTACACCGCGGGCATCACATACCCAACTACACCGCGGGCATCACATATCCAACCACACCGCGGGCACCACATACCCAAGTACACCGCGGGCACCACATACCCAAGTACTCCGCAGGCATCACATACCCTAGTACACCGCGGGCATCACATACCCTAGTACACCGCGGGCACCACATACCCAAGTACTCCGCGGGCATCACATACCCTAGTTCACCGCGGGCATCACATACCCTAGTACACCGCGGGCACCACATACCCAACTACACCGCGGGCATCACATACCCAAGTACACCGCGGGCACCACATACCCAAGTACACCGCGGGCACCACATACCCAACTACACCGCGGGCATCACATACCCAAGTACACCGCGGGCATCACATACCCTAGTACACCGCGGGCATCACATACCCTAGTAAACCAAGGGCATCACATACCCAACTACACCGCGGGCATCACATACCCAACTACACTGCGGGCATCACATACCCAACCACACCGCGGGCATCACATACCCAACTACACCGCGGGCATCACATACCCAAGTACACCGCGGGCATCACATACTCTAGTACACCGCGGGCATCACATACCCTAGTAAACCAAGGGAATCACATACCCAACTACACCGCGGGCATCACATACCCAACTACACTGCGGGCATCACATACCCAACCACACCGCGGGCATCACATACCCAACTACACCGCGGGAATCACATACCCTAGTAAACCAAGGGCATCACATACCCAACTACACCGCGGGCATCACATACCAAACCACAACGCGGGCACCAAATACCCAACCACACCGCGGGCATCACATACCCAAGTACACTGCGGGCATCACATACCCAACTACACAACGGGCATCACATACCCAAGTACACCGCGGGCATCACATACCCTAGTACACCGCGGGCATCACATACCCTAGTAAACCAAGGGCATCACATACCCAACTACACCGCGGGCATCACATACCCAACTACACTGCGGGCATCACATACCCAACCACACCGCGGGCATCACATACCCAACTACACCGCGGGCATCACATACCCATGTACACCGCGGGCATCACATACCCTAGTAAACCAAGAGCACCACATACCCTAGTACACCGCGGGCATCACATACCCAACTACACCGCGGGCATCACATACCTAAGTACACCGCGGGCATCACAACCCTAGTAAACCAAGGGCATCACATACCCAACTACACCGCGGGCACCACATACCCTAGTACACCGCGGGCATCACATACCCTAGTAAACCAAGAGCACCACATACCCTAGTACACCGCGGGCATCACATACCCAACTACACCGCGGGCATCACATACCCAAGTACACCGCGGGCATCACATACCCTAGTACACCGCGGGCATCACATACCCTAGTAAACCAAGGGCATCACATACCCAACTACACCGCGGGCATCACATACCCAACTACACTGCGGGCATCCAGACCCAACTACACCGCGGGCATCACATACCCAACTACACCGCGGGCATCACATACCCAAGTACACCGCGGGCATCACATACCCTAGTACACCGCGGGCATCACATACCCTAGTAAACCAAGGGCATCACATACCCAACTACACCGCGGGCATCACATACCCAACTACACTGCGGGCATCACATACCCAACCACACCGCGGGCATCACATACCCAACTACACCGCGGTAATCACATACCCTAGTAAACCAAGGGCATCACATACCCAACTACACCGCGGGCATCACATAACCTAGTAAACCAAGGGCATCACATACCCAACTACACCGCGGGCATCACATACCCAACTACACCGCGGGCATCACATACCCAACAACACCGCGGGCACCACAAACCCTAGTACACCGCGGGCATCACATACCCTAGTAAACCAAGGGCATCACATACATAACAACACCGCGGGCACCACATACCCTAATACACCGCGGGCATCACATACCCTAGTAAACCAAGGGCATCACATACCCAACTAAACCGCGGGCATTACATACCCAAGTACACCGCGGGCATCACATACCCAAGTACACCGCGGGCATCACATACCCTAGTAAACCAAGGGCATCACATACCCAACTACACCGCGGGCACCACATACCCTAGTACACCGCGGGCATCACATACCCTAGTAAACCAAGAGCACCACATACCCTAGTACACCGCGGGCATCACATACCCAACTACACCGCGGGCATCACATACCCAAGTACACCGCGGGCATCACATACCCTAGTACACCGCGGGCATCACATACCCTAGTAAACCAAGGGCATCACATACCCAACTACACCGCGGGCATCACATACCCAACTACACTGCGGGCATCACATACCCAACCACACCGCGGGCATCACATACCCAACTACACCGCAGGCATCACATACCCAAGTACACCGCGGGCATCACATACCCTAGTAAACCACGGGCATCACATACCCAACTACACCGCGGGCACCACATACCCTAGTACACCGCGGGCATCACATACCCTAGTAAACCAAGAGCACCACATACCCTAGTACACCGCGGGCATCACATACCCAACTACACCGCGGGCATCACATACCCAAGTACACCGCGGGCATCACATACCCTAGTACACCGCGGGCATCACATACCCTAGTAAACCAAGGGCATCACATACCCAACTACACCGCGGGCATCACATACCCAACTACACTGCGGGCATCCAGACCCAACCACACCGCGGGCATCACATACCCAACTACACCGCGGGCATCACATACCCAAGTACACCGCGGGCATCACATACCCTAGTACACCGCGGGCATCACATACCCTAGTAAACCAAGGGCATCACATACCCAACTAGACCGCGGGCATCACATACCCAACTACACTGCGGGCATCACATACCCAACCACACCGCGGGCATCACATACCCAACTACACCGCGGGAATCACATACCCTAGTAAACCAAGGGCATCACATACCCAACTACACCGCGGGCATCACATAACCTAGTAAACCAAGGGCATCACATACCCAACTACACCGCGGGCATCACATACCCAACTACACCGTGGGCATCACATACCCAACAACACCGCGGGCACCACAAACCCTAGTACACCGCGGGCATCACATACCCTAGTAAACCAAGGGCATCACATACCCAACAACACCGCGGGCACCACATACCCTAATACACCGCGGGCATCACATACCCTAGTAAACCAAGGGCATCACATACCCAACTACACCGCGGGCATTACATACCCTAGTACACCGCGGGCATCACATACCCAAGTACACCGCGGGCATCACATACCCTAGTAAACCAAGGGCATCACATACCCAACTACACCGCGGGCACCACATACCCTAGTACACCGCGGGCATCACATACCCTAGTAAACCAAGAGCACCACATACCCTAGTACACCGCGGGCATCACATACCCAACTACACCGCGGGCATCACATACCCAAGTACACCGCGGGCATCACATACCCTAGTACACCGCGGGCATCACATACCCTAGTAAACCAAGGGCATCACATACCCAACTACACCGCGGGCATCACATACCCAACTACACTGCGGGCATCACATACCCAACCACACCGCGGGCATCACATACCCAACTACACCGCGGGCATCACATACCCAAGTACACCGCGGGCATCACATACCCTAGTAAACCACTGCACCACATACCCTAGTACACCGCGGGCATCACATACCCAACTACACCGCGGGCATCACATACCTAAGTACACCGCGGGCATCACAACCCTAGTAAACCAAGGGCATCACATACCCAACTACACCGCGGGCACCACATACCCTAGTACACCGCGGGCATCACATACCCTAGTAAACCAAGAGCACCACATACCCTAGTACACCGCGGGCATCACATACCCAACTACACCGCGGGCATCACTTACCCAACTTCACCGCGGGAATCACATACCCAACTACACCGCGGGCATCACATACCAAACAACACCGTGGGCACCACATACCCTATTACACCGCGGGCATCACAAACCCTAGTAAACCAAGGGCATCACATACCCAACTACACTGCGGGCACCACATACCCAAGTACACCGCGGGCACCATATACCCAACTACACCCGGGGCACCACATACCCAACTACACCGCGGGCATCACATACCCAACTATACCGCGGGCATCACATATCCAACCACACCGCGGGCACCACATACCCAAGTACACCGCGGGCACCACATACCCAAGTACTCCGCGGGCATCACATACCCAACTACACCGCGGGCATCACATACCCAACTACACCGCGGGCATCACATATCCAACCACACCGCGGGCACCACATACCCAAGTACACCGCGGGCACCACATACCCAAGTACTCCGCGGGCATCACATACCCTAGTACACCGCGGGCATCACATACCCTAGTACACCGCGGGCACCACATACCCAACTACACCGCGGGCATCACATACCCAAGTACACCGCGGGCACCACATACCCAAGTACACCGCGGGCACCACATACCCAACTACACCGCGGGCATCACATACCCAAGTACACCGCGGGCATCACATACCCTAGTACACCGCGGGCATCACATACCCTAGTAAACCAAGGGCATCACATACCCAACTACACCGCGGGCATCACATACCCAACTACACTGCGGGCATCACATACCCAACCACACCGCGGGCATCACATACCCAACTACACCGCGGGCATCACATACCCAAGTACACCGCGGGCATCACATACCCTAGTACACCGCGGGCATCACATACCCTAGTAAACCAAGGGCATCACATACCCAACTACACCGCGGGCATCACATACCCAACTACACTGCGGGCATCACATACCCAACCACACCGCGGGCATCACATACCCAACTACACCGCGGGAATCACATACCCTAGTAAACCAAGGGCATCACATACCCAACTACACCGCGGGCATCACATACCAAACCACAACGCGGGCACCAAATACCCAACCACACCGCGGGCATCACATACCCAAGTACACTGCGGGCATCACATACCCAACTACACCGCGGGCATCACATACCCAAGTACACCGCGGGCATCACATACCCTTGTACACCGCGGGCATCACATACCCTAGTAAACCAAGGGCATCACATACCCAACTACACCGCGGGCATCACATACCCAACTACACTGCGGGCATCACATACCCAACCACACCGCGGGCATCACATACCCAACTACACCGCGGGCATCACATACCCAAGTACACCGCGGGCATCACATACCCTAGTAAACCAAGAGCACCACATACCCTAGTACACCGCGGGCATCACATACCCAACTACACCGCGGGCATCACATACCTAAGTACGTCGCGGGCATCACAACCCTAGTAAACCAAGGGCATCACATACCCAACTACACCGCGGGCACCACATACCCTAGTACACCGCGGGCATCACATACCCTAGTAAACCAAGAGCACCACATACCCTAGTACACCGCGGGCATCACATACCCAACTACACCGCGGGCATCACATACCCAAGTACACCGCGGGCATCACATACCCTAGTACACCGCGGGCATCACATACCCTAGTAAACCAAGGGCATCACATACCCAACTACACCGCGGGCATCACATACCCAACTACACTGCGGGCATCCAGACCCAACTACACCGCGGGCATCACATACCCAACTACACCGCGGGCATCACATACCCAAGTACACCGCGGGCATCACATACCCTAGTACACCGCGGGCATCACATACCCTAGTAAACCAAGGGCATCACATACCCAACTACACCGCGGGCATCACATACCCAACTACACTGCGGGCATCACATACCCAACCCCACCGCGGGCATCACATACCCAACTACACCGCGGTAATCACATACCCTAGTAAACCAAGGGCATCACATACCCAACTACACCGCGGGCATCACATAACCTAGTAAACCAAGGGCATCACATACCCAACTACACCGCGGGCATCACATACCCAACTACACCGCGGGCATCACATACCCAACAACACCGCGGGCACCACAAACCCTAGTACACCGCGGGCATCACATACCCTAGTAAACCAAGGGCATCACATACCCAACAACACCGCGGGCACCACATACCCTAATACACCGCGGGCATCACATACCCTAGTAAACCAAGGGCATCACATACCCAACTACACCGCGGGCATTACATACCCTAGTACACCGCGGGCATCACATACCCAAGTACACCGCGGGCATCACATACCCTAGTAAACCAAGGGCATCACATACCCAACTACACCGCGGGCACCACATACCCTAGTACACCGCGGGCATCACATACCCTAGTAAACCAAGAGCACCACATACCCTAGTACACCGCGGGCATCACATACCCAACTACACCGCGGGCATCACATACCCAAGTACACCGCGGGCATCACATACCCAACTACACCGCGGGCATCACATACCCTAGTAAACCAAGGGCATCACATACCCAAGTACACCGCGGGCATCACATACCCAACCACACCGCGGGCATCACATACCCAACTACACCGCGGGCATCACATACCCAACAACACCGCGGGCATCACATACCCTAGTACACCGCGGGCATCACATACCCTAGTACACCGCGGGCACCACATACCCAACTACACCACGGGCATCACATACCCAACAACACCGCGGGCATCACATACCCTAGTACACCGCGGGCATCACATACCCTAGTACACCGCGGGCACCACATACCCAACTACACCGCGGGCATCACATACCCAACTACACTGCGGGCATCACATACCCAACCACACCGCGGGCATCACATACCCAACTACACCGCGGGCATCACATACCCAAGTACACCGCGGGCATCACATACCCTAGTAAACCGCGGGCATCACATACCCAAGTACACCGCGGGCATCACATACCCAACCACACCGCGGGCATCACATACCCAACTACACCGCGGGCATCACATACCCAACAACACCGCGGGCATCACATACCTTAGTACACCGCGGGCATCACATACCCTAGTACACCGCGGGCACCACATACCCAACTACACCACGGGCATCACATACCCAAGTACACCGCGGGCATCACATACCCAACTACACCGCGGGCATCACATACCCTAGTAAACCAAAGGCATCACATACCCAACTACACCGCGGGCATCACATACCCTAGTAAACCAAGGGCATCACATACCCAACTACACCGCGGGCATCACATACCCAACTACACCGCGGGCATCACATACCCTAGTAAACCAAGGGCATCACATACCCAACTACACCGCGGGCATCACATACCCAACTACACCGAGGGCATCACATACCCAACAACACCGCGGGCACTACATACCCTAGTACATTGCGGGCATCACATACCCTAGTAAACCATAGGCATCACATACCCAACAACACCGCGGGCACCACATACCCAACTACACCGCGGGCATCACATACCCAACTACACCGCGGGCATCACATATCCAACCACACCGCGGGCACCACATACCCAAGTACACCGCGGGCACCACATACCCTAGTACACCGCGGGCACCACATACCCAAGTACACCGCGGGCATCACATACCCTAGTAAACCAAGAGCATCACAGACCCAACTACACCGCGGGCATCACATACCCAACAACACCGCGGGCACCACATACCCAAGTACACCGCGGGCACCACATACCCTAGTAAACCGCGGGCATCACATACCCAAGTACACCGCGGGCATCACATACCCAACCACACCGCGGGCATCACATACCCAACTACACCGCGGGCATCACTTACCCAACAACACCGCGGGCATCACATACCCTAGTACACCGCGGGCACCACATACCCTAGTACACCGCGGGCATCACATACCCAAGTACACCGCGGGCATCACATACCCAACCACACCGCGGGCATCACATACCCAACTACACCGCGGGCATCACATACCCAACAACACCGCGGGCATCACATACCCTAGTACACCGCGGGCATCACATACCCTAGTACACCGCGGGCACCACATACCCAACTACACCGCGGGCATCACATACCCAAGTACACCGCGGGCATCACATACCCAACTACACCGCGGGCATCACATACCCTAGTAAACCAAAGGCATCACATACCCAACTACACCGCGGGCATCACATACCCTAGTAAACCAAGGGCATCACATACCCAACTACACCGCGGGCATCACATACCCAACTACACCGCGGGCATCACATACCCTAGTAAACCAAGGGCATCACATACCCAACTACACCGCGGGCATCACATACCCAACTACACCGAGGGCATCACATACCCAACAACACCGCGGGCACTACATACCCTAGTACATTGCGGGCATCACATACCCTAGTAAACCAAGGGCATCACATACCCAACAACACCGCGGGCACCACATACCCAACTACACCGCGGGCATCACATACCCAACTACACCGCGGGCATCACATATCCAACCACACCGCGGGCACCACATACCCAAGTACACCGCGGGCACCACATACCCAAGTACTCCGCGGGCATCACATACCCTAGTAAACCAAGAGCACCACATACCCAAGTACACCGCGGGCATCACATACCCAACTAAACCGCGGGCATCACATACCCAAGTACACCGCGGGCATCACATACCCAACAACACCGCGGGCACCACATACCCAAGTACACCGCGGGCACCACATACCCTAGTAAACCGCGGGCATCACATACCCAAGTACACCGCGGGCATCACATACCCAACCACACCGCGGGCATCACATACCCAACTACACCGCGGGCATCACATACCCAACAACACCGCGGGCATCACATACCCTAGTACACCGCGGGCACCACATACCCTAGTACACCGCGGGCATCACATACCCAAGTACACCGCGGGCATCACATACCCAAGTACACCGCGGGCATCACATACCCTAGTACACCGCGGGCATCACATACCCTAGTAAACCAAGGGCATCACATACCCAACTACACCGCGGGCATCACATACCCAACTACACTGCGGGCATCCAGACCCAACCACACCGCGGGCATCACATACCCAACTACACCGCGGGCATCACATACCCAAGTACACCGCGGGCATCACATACCCTAGTACACCGCGGGCATCACATACCCTAGTAAACCAAGGGCATCACATACCCAACTAGACCGCGGGCATCACATACCCAACTACACTGCGGGCATCACATACCCAACCACACCGCGGGCATCACATACCCTAGTAAACCAAGGGCATCACATACCCAACTACACCGCGGGCATCACATAACCTAGTAAACCAAGGGCATCACATACCCAACTACACCGCGGGCATCACATACCCAACTACACCGTGGGCATCACATACCCAACAACATCGCGGGCACCACAAACCCTAGTACACCGCGGGCATCACATACCCTAGTAAACCAAGGGCATCACATACCCAACAACACCGCGGGCACCACATACCCTAATACACCGCGGGCATCACATACCCTAGTAAACCAAGGGCATCACATACCCAACTACACCGCGGGCATCACATACCCAAGTACACCGCGGGCACCACATACCCTAGTACACCGCGGGCACCACATACCCAAGTACACCGCGGGCATCACATACCCTAGTAAACCAAGAGCATCACAGACCCAACTACACCGCGGGCATCACATACCCAACAACACCGCGGGCACCACATACCCAAGTACACCGCGGGCACCACATACCCTAGTAAACCGCGGGCATCACATACCCAAGTACACCGCGGGCATCACATACCCAACCACACCGCGGGCATCACATACCCAACTACACCGCGGGCATCACATACCCAACAACACCGCGGGCATCACATACCCTAGTACACCGCGGGCATCACATACCCTAGTACACCGCGGGCACCACATACCCAACTACACCACGGGCATCACATACCCAAGTACACCGCGGGCATCACATACCCAACTACACCGCGGGCATCACATACCCTAGTAAACCAAAGGCATCACATACCCAACTACACCGCGGGCATCACATACCCTAGTAAACCAAGGGCATCACATACCCAACTACACCGCGGGCATCACATACCCAACTACACCGCGGGCATCACATACCCTAGTAAACCAAGGGCATCACATACCCAACTACACCGCGGGCATCACATACCCAACTACACCGCGGGCATCACATACCCAACAACACCGCGGGCACTACATACCCTAGTACATTGCGGGCATCACATACCCTAGTAAACCATAGGCATCACATACCCAACAACACCGCGGGCACCACATACCCAACTACACCGCGGGCATCACATACCCAACTACACCGCGGGCATCACATATCCAACCACACCGCGGGCACCACATACCCAAGTACACCGCGGGCACCACATACCCTAGTACACCGCGGGCACCACATACCCAAGTACACCGCGGGCATCACATACCCTAGTAAACCAAGAGCATCACAGACCCAACTACACCGCGGGCATCACATACCCAACAACACCGCGGGCACCACATACCCAAGTACACCGCGGGCACCACATACCCTAGTAAACCGCGGGCATCACATACCCAAGTACACCGCGGGCATCACATACCCAACCACACCGCGGGCATCACATACCCAACTACACCGCGGGCATCACTTACCCAACAACACCGCGGGCATCACATACCCTAGTACACCGCGGGCACCACATACCCTAGTACACCGCGGGCATCACATACCCAAGTACACCGCGGGCATCACATACCCAACCACACCGCGGGCATCACATACCCAACTACACCGCGGGCATCACATACCCAACAACACCGCGGGCATCACATACCCTAGTACACCGCGGGCATCACATACCCTAGTACACCGCGGGCACCACATACCCAACTACACCACGGGCATCACATACCCAAGTACACCGCGGGCATCACATACCCAACTACACCGCGGGCATCACATACCCTAGTAAACCAAAGGCATCACATACCCAACTACACCGCGGGCATCACATACCCTAGTAAACCAAGGGCATCACATACCCAACTACACCGCTGGCATCACATACCCAACTACACCGCGGGCATCACATACCCTAGTAAACCAAGGGCATCACATACCCAACTACACCGCGGGCATCACATACCCAACTACACCGAGGGCATCACATACCCAACAACACCGCGGGCACTACATACCCTAGTACATTGCGGGCATCACATACCCTAGTAAACCAAGGGCATCACATACCCAACAACACCGCGGGCACCACATACCCAACTACACCGCGGGCATCACATACCCAACTACACCGCGGGCATCACATATCCAACCACACCGCGAGCACCACATACCCAAGTACACCGCGGGCACCACATACCCAAGTACTCCGCGGGCATCACATACCCTAGTAAACCAAGAGCACCACATACCCTAGTACACCGCGGGCATCACATACCCAACTAAACCGCGGGTATCACATACCCAAGTACACCGCGGGCATCACATACCCAACAACACCGCGGGCACCACATACCTAAGTACACCGCGGGCACAACATACCCTAGTAAACCGCGGGCATCACATACCCAAGTACACCGCGGGCATCACATACCCAACCACACCGCGGGCATCACATACCCAACTACACCGCGGGCATCACATACCCAACAACACCGCGGGCATCACATACCCTAGTACACCGCGGGCACCACATACCCTAGTACACCGCGGGCATCACATACCCAAGTACACCGCGGGCATCACATACCCAAGTACACCGCGGGCATCACATACCCTAGTACACCGCGGGCATCACATACCCTAGTAAACCAAGGGCATCACATACCCAACTACACCGCGGGCATCACATACCCAACTACACTGCGGGCATCCAGACCCAACCACACCGCGGGCATCACATACCCAACTACACCGCGGGCATCACATACCCAAGTACACCGCGGGCATCACATACCCTAGTACACCGCGGGCATCACATACCCTAGTAAACCAAGGGCATCACATACCCAACTAGACCGCGGGCATCACATACCCAACTACACTGCGGGCATCACATACCCAACCACACCGCGGGCATCACATACCCTAGTAAACCAAGGGCATCACATACCCAACTACACCGCGGGCATCACATAACCTAGTAAACCAAGGGCATCACATACCCAACTACACCGCGGGCATCACATACCCAACTACACCGTGGGCATCACATACCCAACAACACCGCGGGCACCACAAACCCTAGTACACCGCGGGCATCACATACCCTAGTAAACCAAGGGCATCACATACCCAACAACACCGCGGGCACCACATACCCTAATACACCGCGGGCATCACATACCCTAGTAAACCAAGGGCATCACATACCCAACTACACCGCGGGCATTACATACCCTAGTACACCGCGGGCATCACATACCCAAGTACACCGCGGGCATCACATACCCTAGTAAACCAAGGGCATCACATACCCAACTACACCGCGGGCACCACATACCCTAGTACACCGCGGGCATCACATACCCTAGTAAACCAAGAGCACCACATACCCTAGTACACCGCGGGCATCACATACCCAACTACACCGCAGGCATCACATACCCAAGTACACCGCGGGCATCACATACCCTAGTACACCGCGGGCATCACATACCCTAGTAAACCAAGGGCATCACATACCCAACTACACCGCGGGCATCACATACCCAACTACACTGCGGGCATCACATACCCAAGTACACCGCGGGCACCACATACCCAAGTACACCGCGGGCACCACATACCCAACTACACCGCGGGCATCACATACCCAAGTACACCGCGGGCATCACATACCCTAGTACACCGCGGGCATCACATACCCTAGTAAACCAAGGGCATCACATACCCAACTACACCGCGGGCATCACATACCCAACTACACTGCGGGCATCACATACCCAACCACACCGCGGGCATCACATACCCAACTACACCGCGGGCATCACATACCCAAGTACACCGCGGGCATCACATACCCTAGTACACCGCGGGCATCACATACCCTAGTAAACCAAGGGCATCACATACCCAACTACACCGCGGGCATCACATACTCAACTACACTGCGGGCATCACATACCCAACCACACCGCGGGCATCACATACCCAACTACACCGCGGGAATCACATACCCTAGTAAACCAAGGGCATCACATACCCAACTACACCGCGGGCATCACATACCAAACCACAACGCGGGCACCAAATACCCAACCACACCGCGGGCATCACATACCCAAGTACACTGCGGGCATCACATACCCAACTACACCGCGGGCATCACATACCCAAGTACACCGCGGGCATCACATACCCTTGTACACCGCGGGCATCACATACCCTAGTAAACCAAGGGCATCACATACCCAAGTACACCGCGGGCATCACATACCCAACCACACCGCGGGCATCACATACCCAACTACACCGCGGGCATCACATACCCAACAACACCGCGGGCATCACATACCCTAGTACACCGCGGGCATCACATACCCTAGTACACCGCGGGCACCACATACCCAACTACACCACGGGCATCACATACCCAACAACACCGCGGGCATCACATACCCTAGTACACCGCGGGCATCACATACCCTAGTACACCGCGGGCACCACATACCCAACTACACCGCGGGCATCACATACCCAACTACACTGCGGGCATCACATACCCAACCACACCGCGGGCATCACATACCCAACTACACCGCGGGCATCACATACCCAAGTACACCGCGGGCATCACATACCCTAGTAAACCGCGGGCATCACATACCCAAGTACACCGCGGGCATCACATACCCAACCACACCGCGGGCATCACATACCCAACTACACCGCGGGCATCACATACCCAACAACACCGCGGGCATCACATACCCTAGTACACCGCGGGCATCACATACCCTAGTACACCGCGGGCACCACATACCCAACTACACCGCGGGCATCACATACCCAAGTACACCGCGGGCATCACATACCCAACTACACCGCGGGCATCACATACCCTAGTAAACCAAAGGCATCACATACCCAACTACACCGCGGGCATCACATACCCTAGTAAACCAAGGGCATCACATACCCAACTACACCGCGGGCATCACATACCCAACTACACCGCGGGCATCACATACCCTAGTAAACCAAGGGCATCACATACCCAACTACACCGCGGGCATCACATACCCAACTACACCGAGGGCATCACATACCCAACAACACCGCGGGCACTACATACCCTAGTACATTGCGGGCATCACATACCCTAGTAAACCATAGGCATCACATACCCAACAACACCGCGGGCACCACATACCCAACTACACCGCGGGCATCACATACCCAACTACACCGCGGGCATCACATATCCAACCACACCGCGGGCACCACATACCCAAGTACACCGCGGGCACCACATACCCTAGTACACCGCGGGCACCACATACCCAAGTACACCGCGGGCATCACATACCCTAGTAAACCAAGAGCATCACAGACCCAACTACACCGCGGGCATCACATACCCAACAACACCGCGGGCACCACATACCCAAGTACACCGCGGGCACCACATACCCTAGTAAACCGCGGGCATCACATACCCAAGTACACCGCGGGCATCACATACCCAACCACACCGCGGGCATCACATACCCAACTACACCGCGGGCATCACTTACCCAACAACACCGCGGGCATCACATACCCTAGTACACCGCGGGCACCACATACCCTAGTACACCGCGGGCATCACATACCCAAGTACACCGCGGGCATCACATACCCAACCACACCGCGGGCATCACATACCCAACTACACCGCGGGCATCACATACCCAACAACACCGCGGGCATCACATACCCTAGTACACCGCGGGCATCACATACCCTAGTACACCGCGGGCACCACATACCCAACTACACCGCGGGCATCACATACCCAAGTACACCGCGGGCATCACATACCCAACTACACCGCGGGCATCACATACCCTAGTAAACCAAAGGCATCACATACCCAACTACACCGCGGGCATCACATACCCTAGTAAACCAAGGGCATCACATACCCAACTACACCGCGGGCATCACATACCCAACTACACCGCGGGCATCACATACCCTAGTAAACCAAGGGCATCACATACCCAACTACACCGCGGGCATCACATACCCAACTACACCGAGGGCATCACATACCCAACAACACCGCGGGCACTACATACCCTAGTACATTGCGGGCATCACATACCCTAGTAAACCAAGGGCATCACATACCCAACAACACCGCGGGCACCACATACCCAACTACACCGCGGGCATCACATACCCAACTACACCGCGGGCATCACATATCCAACCACACCGCGGGCACCACATACCCAAGTACACCGCGGGCACCACATACCCAAGTACTCCGCGGGCATCACATACCCTAGTAAACCAAGAGCACCACATACCCAAGTACACCGCGGGCATCACATACCCAACTAAACCGCGGGTATCACATACCCAAGTACACCGCGGGCATCACATACCCAACAACACCGCGGGCACCACATACCTAAGTACACCGCGGGCACCACATACCCTAGTAAACCGCGGGCATCACATACCCAAGTACACCGCGGGCATCACATACCCAACCACACCGCGGGCATCACATACCCAACTACACCGCGGGCATCACATACCCAACAACACCGCGGGCATCACATACCCTAGTACACCGCGGGCACCACATACCCTAGTACACCGCGGGCATCACATACCCAAGTACACCGCGGGCATCACATACCCAAGTACACCGCGGGCATCACATACCCTAGTACACCGCGGGCATCACATACCCTAGTAAACCAAGGGCATCACATACCCAACTACACCGCGGGCATCACATACCCAACTACACTGCGGGCATCCAGACCCAACCACACCGCGGGCATCACATACCCAACTACACCGCGGGCATCACATACCCAAGTACACCGCGGGCATCACATACCCTAGTACACCGCGGGCATCACATACCCTAGTAAACCAAGGGCATCACATACCCAACTAGACCGCGGGCATCACATACCCAACTACACTGCGGGCATCACATACCCAACTACACCGCGGGCATCACATACCCTAGTAAACCAAGGGCATCACATACCCAACTACACCGCGGGCATCACATAACCTAGTAAACCAAGGGCATCACATACCCAACTACACCGCGGGCATCACATACCCAACTACACCGTGGGCATCACATACCCAACAACACCGCGGGCACCACAAACCCTAGTACACCGCGGGCATCACATACCCTAGTAAACCAAGGGCATCACATACCCAACAACACCGCGGGCACCACATACCCTAATACACCGCGGGCATCACATACCCTAGTAAACCAAGGGCATCACATACCCAACTACACCGCGGGCATTACATACCCTAGTACACCGCGGGCATCACATACCCAAGTACACCGCGGGCATCACATACCCTAGTAAACCAAGGGCATCACATACCCAACTACACCGCGGGCACCACATACCCTAGTACACCGCGGGCATCACATACCCTAGTAAACCAAGAGCACCACATACCCTAGTACACCGCGGGCATCACATACCCAACTACACCGCAGGCATCACATACCCAAGTACACCGCGGGCATCACATACCCTAGTACACCGCGGGCATCACATACCCTAGTAAACCAAGGGCATCACATACCCAACTACACCGCGGGCATCACATACCCAACTACACTGCGGGCATCACATACCCAAGTACACCGCGGGCACCACATACCCAAGTACACCGCGGGCACCACATACCCAACTACACCGCGGGCATCACATACCCAAGTACACCGCGGGCATCACATACCCTAGTACACCGCGGGCATCACATACCCTAGTAAACCAAGGGCATCACATACCCAACTACACCGCGGGCATCACATACCCAACTACACCGTGGGCATCACATACCCAACAACACCGCGGGCACCACAAACCCTAGTACACCGCGGGCATCACATACCCTAGTAAACCAAGGGCATCACATACCCAACAACACCGCGGGCACCACATACCCTAATACACCGCGGGCATCACATACCCTAGTAAACCAAGGGCATCACATACCCAACTACACCGCGGGCATTACATACCCTAGTACACCGCGGGCATCACATACCCAAGTACACCGCGGGCATCACATACCCTAGTAAACCAAGGGCATCACATACCCAACTACACCGCGGGCACCACATACCCTAGTACACCGCGGGCATCACATACCCTAGTAAACCAAGAGCACCACATACCCTAGTACACCGCGGGCATCACATACCCAACTACACCGCAGGCATCACATACCCAAGTACACCGCGGGCATCACATACCCTAGTACACCGCGGGCATCACATACCCTAGTAAACCAAGGGCATCACATACCCAACTACACCGCGGGCATCACATACCCAACTACACTGCGGGCATCACATACCCAAGTACACCGCGGGCACCACATACCCAAGTACACCGCGGGCACCACATACCCAACTACACCGCGGGCATCACATACCCAAGTACACCGCGGGCATCACATACCCTAGTACACCGCGGGCATCACATACCCTAGTAAACCAAGGGCATCACATACCCAACTACACCGCGGGCATCACATACCCAACTACACTGCGGGCATCACATACCCAACCACACCGCGGGCATCACATACCCAACTACACCGCGGGCATCACATACCCAAGTACACCGCGGGCATCACATACCCTAGTACACCGCGGGCATCACATACCCTAGTAAACCAAGGGCATCACATACCCAACTACACCGCGGGCATCACATACTCAACTACACTGCGGGCATCACATACCCAACCACACCGCGGGCATCACATACCCAACTACACCGCGGGAATCACATACCCTAGTAAACCAAGGGCATCACATACCCAACTACACCGCGGGCATCACATACCAAACCACAACGCGGGCACCAAATACCCAACCACACCGCGGGCATCACATACCCAAGTACACCGCGGGCATCACATACCCAACTACACCGCGGGCATCACATACCCAAGTACACCGCGGGCATCACATACCCTTGTACACCGCGGGCATCACATACCCTAGTAAACCAAGGGCATCACATACCCAAGTACACCGCGGGCATCACATACCCAACCACACCGCGGGCATCACATACCCAACTACACCGCGGGCATCACATACCCAACAACACCGCGGGCATCACATACCCTAGTACACCGCGGGCATCACATACCCTAGTACACCGCGGGCACCACATACCCAACTACACCACGGGCATCACATACCCAACAACACCGCGGGCATCACATACCCTAGTACACCGCGGGCATCACATACCCTAGTACACCGCGGGCACCACATACCCAACTACACCGCGGGCATCACATACCCAACTACACTGCGGGCATCACATACCCAACCACACCGCGGGCATCACATACCCAACTACACCGCGGGCATCACATACCCAAGTACACCGCGGGCATCACATACCCTAGTAAACCGCGGGCATCACATACCCAAGTACACCGCGGGCATCACATACCCAACCACACCGCGGGCATCACATACCCAACTACACCGCGGGCATCACATACCCAACAACACCGCGGGCATCACATACCCTAGTACACCGCGGGCATCACATACCCTAGTACACCGCGGGCACCACATACCCAACTACACCACGGGCATCACATACCCAAGTACACCGCGGGCATCACATACCCAACTACACCGCGGGCATCACATACCCTAGTAAACCAAAGGCATCACATACCCAACTACACCGCGGGCATCACATACCCTAGTAAACCAAGGGCATCACATACCCAACTACACCGCGGGCATCACATACCCAACTACACCGCGGGCATCACATACCCTAGTAAACCAAGGGCATCACATACCCAACTACACCGCGGGCATCACATACCCAACTACACCGAGGGCATCACATACCCAACAACACCGCGGGCACTACATACCCTAGTACATTGCGGGCATCACATACCCTAGTAAACCATAGGCATCACATACCCAACAACACCGCGGGCACCACATACCCAACTACACCGCGGGCATCACATACCCAACTACACCGCGGGCATCACATATCCAACCACACCGCGGGCACCACATACCCAAGTACACCGCGGGCACCACATACCCTAGTACACCGCGGGCACCACATACCCAAGTACACCGCGGGCATCACATACCCTAGTAAACCAAGAGCATCACAGACCCAACTACACCGCGGGCATCACATACCCAACAACACCGCGGGCACCACATACCCAAGTACACCGCGGGCACCACATACCCTAGTAAACCGCGGGCATCACATACCCAAGTACACCGCGGGCATCACATACCCAACCACACCGCGGGCATCACATACCCAACTACACCGCGGGCATCACTTACCCAACAACACCGCGGGCATCACATACCCTAGTAAACCGCGGGCACCACATACCCTAGTACACCGCGGGCATCACATACCCAAGTACACCGCGGGCATCACATACCCAACCACACCGCGGGCATCACATACCCAACTACACCGCGGGCATCACATACCCAACAACACCGCGGGCATCACATACCCTAGTACACCGCGGGCATCACATACCCTAGTACACCGCGGGCACCACATACCCAACTACACCACGGGCATCACATACCCAAGTACACCGCGGGCATCACATACCCAACTACACCGCGGGCATCACATACCCTAGTAAACCAAAGGCATCACATACCCAACTACACCGCGGGCATCACATACCCTAGTAAACCAAGGGCATCACATACCCAACTACACCGCGGGCATCACATACCCAACTACACCGCGGGCATCACATACCCTAGTAAACCAAGGGCATCACATACCCAACTACACCGCGGGCATCACATACCCAACTACACCGAGGGCATCACATACCCAACAACACCGCGGGCACTACATACCCTAGTACATTGCGGGCATCACATACCCTAGTAAACCAAGGGCATCACATACCCAACAACACCGCGGGCACCACATACCCAACTACACCGCGGGCATCACATACCCAACTACACCGCGGGCATCACATATCCAACCACACCGCGGGCACCACATACCCAAGTACACCGCGGGCACCACATACCCAAGTACTCCGCGGGCATCACATACCCTAGTAAACCAAGAGCACCACATACCCAAGTACACCGCGGGCATCACATACCCAACTAAACCGCGGGCATCACATACCCAAGTACACCGCGGGCATCACATACCCAACAACACCGCGGGCACCACATACCTAAGTACACCGCGGGCACCACATACCCTAGTAAACCGCGGGCATCACATACCCAAGTACACCGCGGGCATCACATACCCAACCACACCGCGGGCATCACATACCCAACTACACCGCGGGCATCACATACCCAACAACACCGCGGGCATCACATACCCTAGTACACCGCGGGCACCACATACCCTAGTACACCGCGGGCATCACATACCCAAGTACACCGCGGGCATCACATACCCAAGTACACCGCGGGCATCACATACCCTAGTACACCGCGGGCATCACATACCCTAGTAAACCAAGGGCATCACATACCCAACTACACCGCGGGCATCACATACCCAACTACACTGCGGGCATCCAGACCCAACCACACCGCGGGCATCACATACCCAACTACACCGCGGGCATCACATACCCAAGTACACCGCGGGCATCACATACCCTAGTACACCGCGGGCATCACATACCCTAGTAAACCAAGGGCATCACATACCCAACTAGACCGCGGGCATCACATACCCAACTACACTGCGGGCATCACATACCCAACCACACCGCGGGCATCACATACCCTAGTAAACCAAGGGCATCACATACCCAACTACACCGCGGGCATCACATAACCTAGTAAACCAAGGGCATCACATACCCAACTACACCGCGGGCATCACATACCCAACTACACCGTGGGCATCACATACCCAACAACACCGCGGGCACCACAAACCCTAGTACACCGCGGGCATCACATACCCTAGTAAACCAAGGGCATCACATACCCAACAACACCGCGGGCACCACATACCCTAATACACCGCGGGCATCACATACCCTAGTAAACCAAGGGCATCACATACCCAACTACACCGCGGGCATTACATACCCTAGTACACCGCGGGCATCACATACCCAAGTACACCGCGGGCATCACATACCCTAGTAAACCAAGGGCATCACATACCCAACTACACCGCGGGCACCACATACCCTAGTACACCGCGGGCATCACATACCCTAGTAAACCAAGAGCACCACATACCCTAGTACACCGCGGGCATCACATACCCAACTACACCGCGGGCATCACATACCCAAGTACACCGCGGGCATCACATACCCTAGTACACCGCGGGCATCACATACCCTAGTAAACCAAGGGCATCACATACCCAACTACACCGCGGGCATCACATACCCAACTACACTGCGGGCATCACATACCCAAGTACACCGCGGGCACCACATACCCAAGTACACCGCGGGCACCACATACCCAACTACACCGCGGGCATCACATACCCAAGTACACCGCGGGCATCACATACCCTAGTACACCGCGGGCATCACATACCCTAGTAAACCAAGGGCATCACATACCCAACTACACCGCGGGCATCACATACCCAACTACACTGCGGGCATCACATACCCAACCACACCGCGGGCATCACATACCCAACTACACCGCGGGCATCACATACCCAAGTACACCGCGGGCATCACATACCCTAGTACACCGCGGGCATCACATACCCTAGTAAACCAAGGGCATCACATACCCAACTACACCGCGGGCATCACATACTCAACTACACTGCGGGCATCACATACCCAACCACACCGCGGGCATCACATACCCAACTACACCGCGGGAATCACATACCCTAGTAAACCAAGGGCATCACATACCCAACTACACCGCGGGCATCACATACCAAACCACAACGCGGGCACCAAATACCCAACCACACCGCGGGCATCACATACCCAAGTACACTGCGGGCATCACATACCCAACTACACCGCGGGCATCACATACCCAAGTACACCGCGGGCATCACATACCCTTGTACACCGCGGGCATCACATACCCTAGTAAACCAAGGGCATCACATACCCAACTACACCGCGGGCATCACATACCCAACTACACTGCGGGCATCACATACCCAACCACACCGCGGGCATCACATACCCAACTACACCGCGGGCATCACATACCCAAGTACACCGCGGGCATCACATACCCTAGTAAACCAAGAGCACCACATACCCTAGTACACCGCGGGCATCACATACCCAACTACACCGCGGGCATCACATACCTAAGTACACCGCGGGCATCACAACCCTAGTAAACCAAGGGCATCACATACCCAACTACACCGCGGGCACCACATACCCTAGTACACCGCGGGCATCACATACCCTAGTAAACCAAGAGCACCACATACCCTAGTACACCGCGGGCATCACATACCCAACTACACCGCGGGCATCACATACCCAAGTACACCGCGGGCATCACATACCCTAGTACACCGCGGGCATCACATACCCTAGTAAACCAAGGGCATCACATACCCAACTACACCGCGGGCATCACATACCCAACTACACTGCGGGCATCCAGACCCAACTACACCGCGGGCATCACATACCCAACTACACCGCGGGCATCACATACCCAAGTACACCGCGGGCATCACATACCCTAGTACACCGCGGGCATCACATACCCTAGTAAACCAAGGGCATCACATACCCAACTACACCGCGGGCATCACATACCCAACTACACTGCGGGCATCACATACCCAACCACACCGCGGGCATCACATACCCAACTACACCGCGGTAATCACATACCCTAGTAAACCAAGGGCATCACATACCCAACTACACCGCGGGCATCACATAACCTAGTAAACCAAGGGCATCACATACCCAACTACACCGCGGGCATCACATACCCAACTACACCGCGGGCATCACATACCCAACAACACCGCGGGCACCACAAACCCTAGTACACCGCGGGCATCACATACCCTAGTAAACCAAGGGCATCACATACCCAACAACACCGCGGGCACCACATACCCTAATACACCGCGGGCATCACATACCCAAGTAAACCAAGGGCATCACATACCCAACTACACCGCGGGCATTACATACCCTAGTACACCGCGGGCATCACATACCCAAGTACACCGCGGGCATCACATACCCTAGTAAACCAAGGGCATCACATACCCAACTACACCGCGGGCACCACATACCCTAGTACACCGCGGGCATCACATACCCTAGTAAACCAAGAGCACCACATACCCTAGTACACCGCGGGCATCACATACCCAACTACACCGCGGGCATCACATACCCAAGTACACCGCGGGCACCACATACCCTAATACACCGCGGGCATCACATACCCTAGTAAACCAAGGGCATCACATACCCAACTACACCGCGGGCATTACATACCCTAGTACACCGCGGGCATCACATACCCAAGTACACCGCGGGCATCACATACCCTAGTAAACCAAGGGCATCACATACCCAACTACACCGCGGGCACCACATACCCTAGTACACCGCGGGCATCACATACCCTAGTAAACCAAGAGCACCACATACCCTAGTACACCGCGGGCATCACATACCCAACTACACCGCGGGCATCACATACCCAAGTACACCGCGGGCATCACATACCCTAGTACACCGCGGGCATCACATACCCTAGTAAACCAAGGGCATCACATACCCAACTACACCGCGGGCATCACATACCCAACTACACCGCGGGCATCACATACCCAAGTACACCGCGGGCATCACATACCCTAGTAAACCAAGGGCATCACATACCCAACTACACCGCGGGCACCACATACCCTAGTACACCGCGAGCATCACATACCCTAGTAAACCAAGAGCACCACATACCCTAGTACACCGCGGGCATCACATACCCAACTACACCGCGGGCATCACATACCCAAGTACACCGCGGGCATCACATACCCTAGTACACCGCGGGCATCACATACCCTAGTAAACCAAGGGCATCACATACCCAACTACACCGCGGGCATCACATACCCAACTACACTGCGGGCATCCAGACCCAACCACACCGCGGGCATCACATACCCAACTACACCGCGGGCATCACATACCCAAGTACACCGCGGGCATCACATACCCTAGTACACCGAGGGCATCACATACCCTAGTAAACCAAGGGCATCACATACCCAACTAGACCGCGGGCATCACATACCCAACTACACTGCGGGCATCACATACCCAACTACACCGCGGGCATCACATACCTAAGTACACCGCGGGCATCACAACCCTAGTAAACCAAGGGCATCACATACCCAACTACACCGCGGGCACCACATACCCTAATACACCGCGGGTATCACATACCCTAGTAAACCAAGAGCACCACATACCCTAGAACACCGCGGGCATCACATACCCAACTACACCGCGGGCATCACATACCCAACTACACCGCGGGAATCACATACCCAACTACACCGCGGGCATCACATACCAAACAACACCGTGGGCACCACATACCCTATTACACCGCGGGCATCACAAACCCTAGTAAACCAAGGGCATCACATACCCAACTACACCGCGGGCACCACATACCCTAGTACACCGCGGGCATCACATACCCAAGAACACCGCGGGCACCACATACCCAACTACACCCGGGGCACCACATACCCAAGTACACCGCGGGCATCACATACCCTAGTAAACCAAGGACATCACATACCCAACTACACCGCGGGCATCACATACCCAACTATACCGCGGGCATCACATATCCAACCACACCGCGGGCACCACATACCCTAGTAAACCAAGGGCATCACATACCCAACTATACCGCGGGCATCACATATCCAACCACACCGCGGGCACCACATACCCTAGTAAACCAAGGGCATCACATACCCAACTACACCGCGGGCATCACATACCCTAGTAAACCAAGGGCATCACATACCCAACTACACCGCGGGCATCACATACCCAACTACACCGCGGGCATCACATACCCAACTACACCGCGGGCATCACATACCCAAGTACACCGCGGGCATCACATACCCTAGTACACCGCGGGCATCACATACCCTAGTAAACCAAGGGCATCACATACCCAACTACACCGCGGGCATCACATACCCAACTACACCGCGGGCATCACATACCCAAGTACACCGCGGGCATCACATACCCTAGTAAACCAAGGGCATCACATACCCAACTACACCGCGGGCACCACATACCCTAGTACACCGCGGGCATCACATACCCTAGTAAACCAAGAGCACCACATACCCTAGTACACCGCGGGCATCACATACCCAACTACACCGCGGGCATCACATACCCAAGTACACCGCGGGCATCACATACCCTAGTACACCGCGGGCATCACATACCCTAGTAAACCAAGGGCATCACATACCCAACTACACCGCGGGCATCACATACCCAACTACACTGCGGGCATCCAGACCCAACCACACCGCGGGCATCACATACCCAACTACACCGCGGGCATCACATACCCAAGTACACCGCGGGCATCACATACCCTAGTACACCGCGGGCATCACATACCCTAGTAAACCAAGGGCATCACATACCCAACTAGACCGCGGGCATCACATACCCAACTACACTGCGGGCATCACATACCCAACTACACCGCGGGCATCACATACCTAAGTACACCGCGGGCATCACAACCCTAGTAAACCAAGGGCATCACATACCCAACTACACCGCGGGCACCACATACCCTAATACACCGCGGGTATCACATACCCTAGTAAACCAAGAGCACCACATACCCTAGAACACCGCGGGCATCACATACCCAACTACACCGCGGGCATCACATACCCAACTACACCGCGGGAATCACATACCCAACTACACCGCGGGCATCACATACCAAACAACACCGTGGGCACCACATACCCTATTACACCGCGGGCATCACAAACCCTAGTAAACCAAGGGCATCACATACCCAACTACACCGCGGGCACCACATACCCTAGTACACCGCGGGCATCACATACCCAAGAACACCGCGGGCACCACATACCCAACTACACCCGGGGCACCACATACCCAAGTACACCGCGGGCATCACATACCCTAGTAAACCAAGGACATCACATACCCAACTACACCGCGGGCATCACATACCCAACTATACCGCGGGCATCACATATCCAACCACACCGCGGGCACCACATACCCTAGTAAACCAAGGGCATCACATACCCAACTACACCGCGGGCATCACATACCCTAGTAAACCAAGGGCATCACATACCCAACTACACCGCGGGCATCACATACCCAACTACACCGCGGGCATCACATACCCAACAACACCGCGGGCACCACAAACCCTAGTACACCGCGGGCATCACATACCCTAGTAAACCAAGGGCATCACATACCCAACAACACCGCGGGCACCACATACCCTAATACACCGCGGGCATCACATACCCTAGTAAACCAAAGGCATCACATACCCAACTACACCACGGGCATCACATACCCAAGTACACCGCGGGCATCACATACCCAACTACACCGCGGGCATCACATACCCTAGTAAACCAAAGGCATCACATACCCAACTACACCGCGGGCATCACATACCCTAGTAAACCAAAGGCATAACATACCCAACTACACCGAGGGCATCACATACCCAACAACACCGCGGGCACTACATACCCTAGTACACCGCGGGCATCACATACCCTAGTAAACCAAGGGCATCACATACCCAACAACACCGCGGGCACCACATACCCAAGTACACCGCGGGCATCACATACCCTAGTAAACCAAGGGCATAACATACCCAACTACACCGCGGGCACCACATACCCAACTACACCGCGGGCACCACATACCCAAGTACACCGCGGGCATCACATACCCTAGTAAACCAAGGGCATCACATACCTAACTACACCGCGGGCATCACATACCCAACTACACCGCGGGCATCACATACCCTAGTAAACCAAGGGCATCACATACCCAACCACACCGCGGGCATCACATACCCAACTACACCGCGGGCATCACATACCCAACTACACCGCGGGCATCACATACCAAACCACACCGCGGGCACCAAATACCCAACCACACCGCGGGCATCACATACCCAAGTACACTGCGGGCATCACATACCCAACTACACCGCGGGCATCACATACCCAAGTACACCGCGGGCACCACATACCCTAGTACACCGCGGGCACCACATACCCAAGTACACCGCGGGCATCACATACCCTAGTAAACCAAGAGCATCACAGACCCAACTACACCGCGGGCACCACATACCCAACTACACCACGGGCATCACATACCCAAGTACACCGCGGGCATCACATACCCAACTACACCGCGGGCATCACATACCCTAGTAAACCAAAGGCATCACATACCCTAGTAAACCAAGAGCATCACAGACCCAACTACACCGCGGGCATCACATACCCAACACTACCGCGGGCACCACATACCCAAGTACACCGCGGGCACCACATACCCTAGTACACCGCGGGCATCACATACCCAAGTACACCGCGGGCATCACATACCCAACCACACCGCGGGCATCACATACCCAACTACACCGCGGGCATCACATACCCAACAACACCGCGGGCATCACATACCCTAGTACACCGCGGGCATCACATACCCTAGTACACCGCGGGCACCACATACCCAACTACACCACGGGCATCACATACCCAAGTACACCGCGGGCATCACATACCCAACTACACCGCGGGCATCACATACCCTAGTAAACCAAAGACATCACATACCCAACTACACCGCGGGCATCACATATCCAACCACACCGCGGGCACCACATACCCAAGTACACCGCGGGCACCACATACCTAAGTACACCGCGGGCATCACAACCCTAGTAAACCAAGGGCATCACATACCCAACTACACCGCGGGCACCACATACCCTAGTACACCGCGGGCATCACATACCCTAGTAAACCAAGAGCACCACATACCCTAGTACACCGCGGGCATCACATACCCTAGTAAACCAAGGGCATCACATACCCAACTACACCGCGGGCATCACATACCCAACTACACTGCGGGCATCACATACCCAACCACACCGCGGGCATCACATACCCAACTACACCGCGGAAATCACATACCCAAGTACACCGCGGGCATCACATACCCTAGTAAACCACTGCACCACATACCCAAGTACACCGCGGGCACCATATACCCAACTACACCCGGGGCACCACATACCCAAGTACACCGCGGGCATCACATACCCTAGTAAACCAAGGACATCACATACCCAACTACACCGCGGGCATCACATACCCAACTATACCCTGGGCATCACATATCCAACCACACCGCGGGCACCACATACCCAAGTACACCGCGGGCACCACATACCCAAGTACTCCGCGGGCATCACATACCCAACTACACCGCGGGCATCACATACCCAACTACACCGCGGGCATCACATATCCAACCACACCGCGGGCACCACATACCCAAGTACACCGCGGGCACCACATACCCAAGTACTCCGCGGGCATCACATACCCTAGTACACCGCGGGCATCACATACCCTAGTACACCGCGGGCACCACATACCCAACTACACCGCGGGCATCACATACCCAAGTACACCGCGGGCACCACATACCCAAGTACACCGCGGGCACCACATACCCAACTACACCGCGGGCATCACATACCCAAGTACACCGCGGGCATCACATACCCTAGTACACCGCGGGCATCACATACCCTAGTAAACCAAGGGCATCACATACCCAACTACACCGCGGGCATCACATACCCAACTACACTGCGGGCATCACATACCCAACCACACCGCGGGCATCACATACCCAAGTACACCGCGGGCATCACATACCCTAGTACACCGCGGGCATCACATACCCTAGTAAACCAAGGGCATCACATACCCAACTACACCGCGGGCATCACATACCCAACTACACTGCGGGCATCACATACCCAACCACACCGCGGGCATCACATACCCAACTACACCGCGGGAATCACATACCCTAGTAAACCAAGGGCATCACATACCCAACTACACCGCGGGCATCACATACCAAACCACAACGCGGGCACCAAATACCCAACCACACCGCGGGCATCACATACCCAACTACACCGCGGGCATCACATACCCAAGTACACCGCGGGCATCACATACCCTAGTACACCGCGGGCATCACATACCCTAGTAAACCAAGGGCATCACATACCCAACTACACCGCGGGCATCACATACCCAACTACACTGCGGGCATCACATACCCAACCACACCGCGGGCATCACATACCCAACTACACCGCGGGCATCACATACCCAAGTACACCGCGGGCATCACATACCCTAGTAAACCAAGAGCACCACATACCCTAGTACACCGCGGGCATCACATACCCAACTACACCGCGGGCATCACATACCTAAGTACACCGCGGGCATCACAACCCTAGTAAACCAAGGGCATCACATACCCAACTACACCGCGGGCACCACATACCCTAGTACACCGCGGGCATCACATACCCTAGTAAACCAAGAGCACCACATACCCTAGTACACCGCGGGCATCACATACCCAACTACACCGCGGGCATCACATACCCAAGTACACCGCGGGCATCACATACCCTAGTACACCGCGGGCATCACATACCCTAGTAAACCAAGGGCATCACATACCCAACTACACCGCGGGCACCACATACCCTAGTACACCGCGGGCATCACATACCCTAGTAAACCAAGAGCACCACATACCCTAGTACACCGCGGGCATCACATACCCAACTACACCGCGGGCATCACATACCCAAGTACACCGCGGGCATCACATACCCTAGTACACCGCGGGCATCACATACCCTAGTAAACCAAGGGCATCACATACCCAACTACACCGCGGGCATCACATACCCAACTACACTGCGGGCATCCAGACCCAACCACACCGCGGGCATCACATACCCAACTACACCGCGGGCATCACATACCCTAGTACACCGCGGGCATCACATACCCTAGTAAACCAAGGGCATCACATACCCAACTAGACCGCGGGCATCACATACCCAACTACACTGCGGGCATCACATACCCAACCACACCGCGGGCATCACATACCCAACTACACCGCGGGAATCACATACCCTAGTAAACCAAGGGCATCACATACCCAACTACACCGCGGGCACCACATACCCTAATACACCGCGGGCATCACATACCCTAGTAAACCAAGGGCATCACATACCCAACTACACCGCGGGCATTACATACCCTAGTACACCGCGGGCATCACATACCCAAGTACACCGCGGGCATCACATACCCTAGTAAACCAAGGGCATCACATACCCAACTACACCGCGGGCACCACATACCCTAGTACACCGCGGGCATCACATACCCTAGTAAACCAAGAGCACCACATACCCTAGTACACCGCGGGCATCACATACCCAACTACACCGCGGGCATCACATACCCAAGTACACCGCGGGCATCACATACCCTAGTACACCGCGGGCATCACATACCCAACTACACCGCGGGCATCACATACCCAACTACACCGCGGGCATCACATATCCAACCACACCGCGGGCACCACATACCCAAGTACACAGCGGGCACCACATACCCAAGTACTCCGCGGGCATCACATACCCTAGTACACCGCGGGCATCACATACCCTAGTACACCGCGGGCACCACATACCCAACTACACCGCGGGCATCACATACCCAAGTACACCGCGGGCACCACATACCCAAGTACACCGCGGGCACCACATACCCAACTACACCGCGGGCATCACATACCCAAGTACACCGCGGGCATCACATACCCTAGTACACCGCGGGCATCACATACCCTAGTAAACCAAGGGCATCACATACCCAACTACACCGCGGGCATCACATACCCAACTACACTGCGGGCATCACATACCCAACCACACCGCGGGCATCACATACCCAACTACACCGCGGGCATCACATACCCAAGTACACCGCGGGCATCACATACCCTAGTACACCGCGGGCATCACATACCCTAGTAAACCAAGGGCATCACATACCCAACTACACCGCGGGCATCACATACCCAACTACACTGCGGGCATCACATACCCAACCACACCGCGGGCATCACATACCCAACTACACCGCGGGAATCACATACCCTAGTAAACCAAGGGCATCACATACCCAACTACACCGCGGGCATCACATACCAAACCACAACGCGGGCACCAAATACCCAACCACACCGCGGGCATCACATACCCAAGTACACTGCGGGCATCACATACCCAACTACACCGCGGGCATCACATACCCAAGTACACCGCGGGCATCACATACCCTTGTACACCGCGGGCATCACATACCCTAGTAAACCAAGGGCATCACATACCCAACTACACCGCGGGCATCACATACCCAACTACACTGCGGGCATCACATACCCAACCACACCGCGGGCATCACATACCCAACTACACCGCGGGCATCACATACCCAAGTACACCGCGGGCATCACATACCCTAGTAAACCAAGAGCACCACATACCCTAGTACACCGCGGGCATCACATACCCAACTACACCGCGGGCATCACATACCTAAGTACACCGCGGGCATCACAACCCTAGTAAACCAAGGGCATCACATACCCAACTACACCGCGGGCACCACATACCCTAGTACACCGCGGGCATCACATACCCTAGTAAACCAAGAGCACCACATACCCTAGTACACCGCGGGCATCACATACCCAACTACACCGCGGGCATCACATACCCAAGTACACCGCGGGCATCACATACCCTAGTACACCGCGGGCATCACATACCCTAGTAAACCAAGGGCATCACATACCCAACTACACCGCGGGCATCACATACCCAACTACACTGCGGGCATCCAGACCCAACTACACCGCGGGCATCACATACCCAACTACACCGCGGGCATCACATACCCAAGTACACCGCGGGCATCACATACCCTAGTACACCGCGGGCATCACATACCCTAGTAAACCAAGGGCATCACATACCCAACTACACCGCGGGCATCACATACCCAACTACACTGCGGGCATCACATACCCAACCACACCGCGGGCATCACATACCCAACTACACCGCGGTAATCACATACCCTAGTAAACCAAGGGCATCACATACCCAACTACACCGCGGGCATCACATACCCTAGTAAACCAAGGGCATCACATACCCAACTACACCGCGGGCATCACATACCCAACTACACCGCGGGCATCACATACCCAACAACACCGCGGGCACCACAAACCCTAGTACACCGCGGGCATCACATACCCTAGTAAACCAAGGGCATCACATACCCAACAACACCGCGGGCACCACATACCCTAATACACCGCGGGCATCACATACCCTAGTAAACCAAGGGCATCACATACCCAACTACACCGCGGGCATTACATACCCTAGTACACCGCGGGCATCACATACCCAAGTACACCGCGGGCATCACATACCCTAGTAAACCAAGGGCATCACATACCCAACTACACCGCGGGCACCACATACCCTAGTACACCGCGGGCATCACATACCCTAGTAAACCAAGAGCACCACATACCCTAGTACACCGCGGGCATCACATACCCAACTACACCGCGGGCATCACATACCCAAGTACACCGCGGGCACCACATACCCTAATACACCGCGGGCATCACATACCCTAGTAAACCAAGGGCATCACATACCCAACTACACCGCGGGCATTACATACCCTAGTACACCGCGGGCATCACATACCCAAGTACACCGCGGGCATCACATACCCTAGTAAACCAAGGGCATCACATACCCAACTACACCGCGGGCACCACATACCCTAGTACACCGCGGGCATCACATACCCTAGTAAACCAAGAGCACCACATACCCTAGTACACCGCGGGCATCACATACCCAACTACACCGCGGGCATCACATACCCAAGTACACCGCGGGCATCACATACCCTAGTACACCGCGGGCATCACATACCCTAGTAAACCAAGGGCATCACATACCCAACTACACCGCGGGCATCACATACCCAACTACACCGCGGGCATCACATACCCAAGTACACCGCGGGCATCACATACCCTAGTAAACCAAGGGCATCACATACCCAACTACACCGCGGGCACCACATACCCTAGTACACCGCGGGCATCACATACCCTAGTAAACCAAGAGCACCACATACCCTAGTACACCGCGGGCATCACATACCCAACTACACCGCGGGCATCACATACCCAAGTACACCGCGGGCATCACATACCCTAGTACACCGCGGGCATCACATACCCAACTACACCGCGGGCATCACATACCCAAGTACACCGCGGGCATCACATACCCTAGTAAACCAAGGGCATCACATACCCAACTACACCGCGGGCACCACATACCCTAGTACACCGCGGGCATCACATACCCTAGTAAACCAAGAGCACCACATACCCTAGTACACCGCGGGCATCACATACCCAACTACACCGCGGGCATCACATACCCAAGTACACCGCGGGCATCACATACCCTAGTACACCGCGGGCATCACATACCCTAGTAAACCAAGGGCATCACATACCCAACTACACCGCGGTCATCACATACCCAACTACACTGCGGGCATCCAGACCCAACCACACCGCGGGCATCACATACCCAACTACACTGCGGGCATCACATACCCAACTACACCGCGGGCATCACATACCTAAGTACACCGCGGGCATCACAACCCTAGTAAACCAAGGGCATCACATACCCAACTACACCGCGGGCACCACATACCCTAGTACACCGCGGGTATCACATACCCTAGTAAACCAAGAGCACCACATACCCTAGAACACCGCGGGCATCACATACCCAACTACACCGCGGGCATCACATACCCAACTACACCGCGGGAATCACATACCCAACTACACCGCGGGCATCACATACCAAACAACACCGTGGGCACCACATACCCTATTACACCGCGGGCATCACAAACCCTAGTAAACCAAGGGCATCACATACCCAACTACACCGCGGGCACCACATACCCTAGTACACCGCGGGCATCACATACCCAAGAACACCGCGGGCACCACATACCCAACTACACCCGGGGCACCACATACCCAAGTACACCGCGGGCATCACATACCCTAGTAAACCAAGGACATCACATACCCAACTACACCGCGGGCATCACATACCCAACTATACCGCGGGCATCACATATCCAACCACACCGCGGGCACCACATACCCTAGTAAACCAAGGGCATCACATACCCAACTACACCGCGGGCATCACATACCCTAGTAAACCAAGGGCATCACATACCCAACTACACCGCGGGCATCACATACCCAACTACACCGCGGGCATCACATACCCAACAACACCGCGGGCACCACAAACCCTAGTACACCGCGGGCATCACATACCCTAGTAAACCAAGGGCATCACATACCCAACAACACCGCGGGCACCACATACCCTAATACACCGCGGGCATCACATACCCTAGTAAACCAAAGGCATCACATACCCAACTACACCACGGGCATCACATACCCAAGTACACCGCGGGCATCACATACCCAACTACACCGCGGGCATCACATACCCTAGTAAACCAAAGGCATCACATACCCAACTACACCGCGGGCATCACATACCCTAGTAAACCAAAGGCATAACATACCCAACTACACCGAGGGCATCACATACCCAACAACACCGCGGGCACTACATACCCTAGTACACCGCTGGCATCACATACCCTAGTAAACCAAGGGCATCACATACCCAACAACACCGCGGGCACCACATACCCAACTACACCGCGGGCATCACATACCCTAGTAAACCAAGAGCATCACAGACCCAACTACACCGCGGGCATCACATACCCAACAACACCGCGGGCATCACATACCCAAGTACACCGCGGGCATCACATACCCTAGTAAACCAAGGGCATAACATACCCAACTACACCGCGGGCACCACATACCCAACTACACCGCGGGCACCACATACCCAAGTACACCGCGGGCATCACATACCCTAGTAAACCAAGGGCATCACATACCTAACTACACCGCGGGCATCACATACCCAACTACACCGCGGGCATCACATACCCTAGTAAACCAAGGGCATCACATACCCAACCACACCGCGGGCATCACATACCCAACTACACCGCGGGCATCACATACCCAACTACACCGCGGGCATCACATACCAAACCACACCGCGGGCACCAAATACCCAACCACACCGCGGGCATCACATACCCAAGAACACTGCGGGCATCACATACCCAACTACACCGCGGGCATCACATACCCAAGTACACCGCGGGCACCACATACCCTAGTACACCGCGGGCACCACATACCCAAGTACACCGCGGGCATCACATACCCTAGTAAACCAAGAGCATCACAGACCCAACTACACCGCGGGCATCACATACCCAACTACACCGCGGGCATCACATACCCTAGTAAACCAAGGGCATCACATACCCAACTACACCGCGGGCATCACATACCCAACTACACCGAGGGCATCACATACCCAACAACACCGCGGGCACTACATACCCTAGTACATTGCGGGCATCACATACCCTAGTAAACCATAGGCATCACATACCCAACAACACCGCGGGCACCACATACCCAACTACACCGCGGGCATCACATACCCAACTACACCGCGGGCATCACATATCCAACCACACCGCGGGCACCACATACCCAAGTACACCGCGGGCACCACATACCCTAGTACACCGCGGGCACCACATACCCAAGTACACCGCGGGCATCACATACCCTAGTAAACCAAGAGCATCACAGACCCAACTACACCGCGGGCATCACATACCCAACAACACCGCGGGCACCACATACCCAAGTACACCGCGGGCACCACATACCCTAGTAAACCGCGGGCATCACATACCCAAGTACACCGCGGGCATCACATACCCAACCACACCGCGGGCATCACATACCCAACTACACCGCGGGCATCACATACCCAACAACACCGCGGGCATCACATACCCTAGTACACCGCGGGCACCACATACCCTAGTACACCGCGGGCATCACATACCCAAGTACACCGCGGGCATCACATACCCAACCACACCGCGGGCATCACATACCCAACTACACCGCGGGCATCACATACCCAACAACACCGCGGGCATCACATACCCAACAACACCGCGGGCATCACATACCCTAGTACACCGCGGGCATCACATACCCTAGTACACCGCGGGCACCACATACCCAACTACACCACGGGCATCACATACCCAAGTACACCGCGGGCATCACATACCCAACTACACCGCGGGCATCACATACCCTAGTAAACCAAAGGCATCACATACCCAACTACACCGCGGGCATCACATACCCTAGTAAACCAAGGGCATCACATACCCAACTACACCGCGGGCATCACATACCCAACTACACCGAGGGCATCACATACCCAACAACACCGCGGGCACTACATACCCGAGTACATTGCGGGCATCACATACCCTAGTAAACCAAGGGCATCACATACCCAACAACACCGCGGGCACCACATACCCAACTACACCGCGGGCATCACATACCCAACTACACCGCGGGCATCACATATCCAACCACACCGCGGGCACCACATACCCAAGTACACCGCGGGCACCACATACCCAAGTACTCCGCGGGCATCACATACCCAAGTACACCGCGGGCATCACATACCTAACCACACCGCGGGCATCACATACCCAACTACACCGCGGGCATCACATACCCAACAACACCGCGGGCATCACATACCCTAGTACACCGCGGGCATCACATACCCTAGTACACCGCGGGCACCACATACCCAACTACACCACGGGCATCACATACCCAAGTACACCGCGGGCATCACATACCCAACTACACCGCGGGCATCACATACCCTAGTAAACCAAAGGCATCACATACCCAACTACACCGCGGGCATCACATACCCTAGTAAACCAAGGGCATCACATACCCAACTACACCGCGGGCATCACATACCCTAGTACACCGCGGGCATCACATACCCTAGTAATTCAAGGGCATCACATACCCAACTACACCGCGGGCATCACATACCCAACTACACCGAGGGCATCACATACCCTAGTAATTCAAGGGCATCACATACCCAACTACACCGCGGGCATCACATACCCAACTACACCGAGGGCATCACATACCCAACAACACCGCGGGCACTACATACCCTAGTACATTGCGGGCATCACATACCCTAGTAAACCAAGGGCATCACATACCCAACAACACCGCGGGCACCACATACCCAACTACACCGCGGGCATCACATACCCAACTACACCGCGGGCATCACATATCCAACCACACCGCGGGCACCACATACCCAAGTACACCGCGGGCACCACATACCCAAGTACTCCGCGGGCATCACATACCCTATTAAACCAAGAGCACCACATACCCTAGTAAACCAAGGGCATCACATACCCAACTACACCGCGGGCATCACATACCCAACTACACTGCGGGCATCACATACCCAACCACACCGCGGGCATCACATACCCAACTACACCGCGGGCATCACATACCCAAGTACACCGCGGGCATCACATACCCTAGTAAACCAAGGGCATCACATACCCAACAACACCGCGGGCACCACATATCCTAGTACACGGCGGGCATCACATACCCTAGTAAACCAAGAGCACCACATACCCTAGTACACCGCGGGCATCACATACCCAACTACACCGCGGGCATCACATACCCAAGTACACCGCGGGCATCACATACCCTAGTACACCGCGGGCATCACATACCCTAGTAAACCAAGGGCATCACATACCCAACTACACCGCGGGCATCACATACCCAACTACACTGCAGGCATCCAGACCCAACCACACCGCGGGCATCACATACCCAACTACACCGCGGGCATCACATACCCAAGTACACCGCGGGCATCACATACCCTAGTACACCGCGGGCATCACATACCCTAGTAAACCAAGGGCATCACATACCCAACTAGACCGCGGGCATCACATACCCAACTACACTGCGGGCATCACATACCCAACCACACCGCGGGCATCACATACCCAACTACACCGCGGGAATCACATACCCTAGTAAACCAAGGGCATCACATACCCAACTACACCGCGGGCATCACATAACCTAGTAAACCAAGGGCATCACATACCCAACTACACCGCGGGCATCACATACCCAACTACACCGCGGGCATCACATACCCAACAACACCGCGGGCACCACAAACCCTAGTACACCGCGGGCATCACATACCCTAGTAAACCAAGGGCATCACATACCCAACAACACCGCGGGCACCACATACCCTAATACACCGCGGGCATCACATACCCTAGTAAACCAAGAGCACCACATACCCTAGTACACCGCGGGCATTACATACCCTAGTACACCGCGGGCATCACATACCCATGTACACCGCGGGCATCACATACCCTAGTAAACCAAGGGCATCACATACCCAACTACACCGCGGGCACCACATACCCTAGTACACCGCGGGCATCACATACCCTAGTAAACCAAGAGCACCACATACCCTAGTACACCGCGGGCATCACATACCCAACTACACCGCGGGCATCACATACCCAAGTACACCGCGGGCATCACATACCCTAGTACACCGCGGGCATCACATACCCTAGTAAACCAAGGGCATCACATACCCAACTACACCGCGGGCATCACATACCCAACTACACTGCGGGCATCACATACCCAACCACACCGCGGGCATCACATACCCAACTACACCGCGGGCATCACATACCCAAGTACACCGCGGGCATCACATACCCTAGTAAACCACTGCACCACATACCCTAGTACACCGCGGGCATCACATACCCAACTACACCGCGGGAATCACATACCTAAGTACACCGCGGGCATCACAACCCTAGTAAACCAAGGGCATCACATACCCAACTACACCGCGGGCACCACATACCCTAGTACACCGCGGGCATCACATACCCTAGTAAACCAAGAGCACCACATACCCTAGTACACCGCGGGCATCACATACCCAACTACACCGCGGGCATCACTTACCCAACTTCACCGCGGGAATCACATACCCAACTACACCGCGGGCATCACATACCAAACAACACCGTGGGCACCACATACCCTATTACACCGCGGGCATCACAAACCCTAGTAAACCAAGGGCATCACATACCCAACTACACCGCGGGCACCACATACCCAAGTACACCGCGGGCACCATATACCCAACTACACCCGGGGCACCACATACCCAAGTACACCGCGGGCATCACATACCCTAGTAAACCAAGGACATCACATACCCAACTACACCGCGGGCATCACATACCCAACTATACCGCGGGCATCACATATCCAACCACACCGCGGGCACCACATACCCAAGTACACCGCGGGCACCACATACCCAAGTACTCCGCGGGCATCACATACCCAACTACACCGCGGGCATCACATACCCAACTACACCGCGGGCATCACATATCCAACCACACCGCGGGCACCACATACCCAAGTACACCGCGGGCACCACATACCCAAGTACTCCGCGGGCATCACATACCCTAGTACACCGCGGGCATCACATACCCTAGTACACCGCGGGCACCACATACCCAACTACACCGCGGGCATCACATACCCAAGTACACCGCGGGCACCACATACCCAAGTACACCGCGGGCACCACATACCCAACTACACCGCGGGCATCACATACCCAAGTACACCGCGGGCATCACATACCCTAGTACACCGCGGGCATCACATACCCTAGTAAACCAAGGGCATCACATACCCAACTACACCGCGGGCATCACATACCCAACTACACTGCGGGCATCACATACCCAACCACACCGCGGGCATCACATACCCAACTACACCGCGGGCATCACATACCCAAGTACACCGCGGGCATCACATACCCTAGTACACCGCGGGCATCACATACCCTAGTAAACCAAGGGCATCACATACCCAACTACACCGCGGGCATCACATACCCAACTACACTGCGGGCATCACATACCCAACCACACCGCGGGCATCACATACCCAACTACACCGCGGGAATCACATACCCTAGTAAACCAAGGGCATCACATACCCAACTACACCGCGGGCATCACATACCAAACCACAACGCGGGCACCAAATACCCAACCACACCGCGGGCATCACATACCCAAGTACACTGCGGGCATCACATACCCAACTACACCGCGGGCATCACATACCCAAGTACACCGCGGGCATCACATACCCTAGTACACCGCGGGCATCACATACCCTAGTAAACCAAGGGCATCACATACCCAACTACACCGCGGGCATCACATACCCAACTACACTGCGGGCATCACATACCCAACCACACCGCGGGCATCACATACCCAACTACACCGCGGGCATCACATACCCAAGTACACCGCGGGCATCACATACCCTAGTAAACCAAGAGCACCACATACCCTAGTACACCGCGGGCATCACATACCCAACTACACCGCGGGCATCACATACCTAAGTACACCGCGGGCATCACAACCCTAGTAAACCAAGGGCATCACATACCCAACTACACCGCGGGCACCACATACCCTAGTACACCGCGGGCATCACATACCCTAGTAAACCAAGAGCACCACATACCCTAGTACACCGCGGGCATCACATACCCAACTACACCGCGGGCATCACATACCCAAGTACACCGCGGGCATCACATACCCTAGTACACCGCGGGCATCACATACCCTAGTAAACCAAGGGCATCACATACCCAACTACACCGCGGGCATCACATACCCAACTACACTGCGGGCATCCAGACCCAACTACACCGCGGGCATCACATACCCAAGTACACCGCGGGCATCACATACCCTAGTACACCGCGGGCATCACATACCCTAGTAAACCAAGGGCATCACATACCCAACTACACCGCGGGCATCACATACCCAACTACACTGCGGGCATCACATACCCAACCACACCGCGGGCATCACATACCCAACTACACCGCGGTAATCACATACCCTAGTAAACCAAGGGCATCACATACCCAACTACACCGCGGGCATCACATAACCTAGTAAACCAAGGGCATCACATACCCAACTACACCGCGGGCATCACATACCCAACTACACCGCGGGCATCACATACCCAACAACACCGCGGGCACCACAAACCCTAGTACACCGCGGGCATCACATACCCTAGTAAACCAAGGGCATCACATACCCAACAACACCGCGGGCACCACATACCCTAATACACCGCGGGCATCACATACCCTAGTAAACCAAGGGCATCACATACCCAACTACACCGCGGGCATCACATACCCTAGTACACCGCGGGCATCACATACCCAAGTACACCGCGGGCATCACATACCCTAGTAAACCAAGGGCATCACATACCCAACTACACCGCGGGCACCACATACCCTAGTACACCGCGGGCATCACATACCCTAGTAAACCAAGAGCACCACATACCCTAGTACACCGCGGGCATCACATACCCAACTACACCGCGGGCATCACATACCCAAGTACACCGCGGGCATCACATACCCTAGTACACCGCGGGCATCACATACCCTAGTAAACCAAGGGCATCACATACCCAACTACACCGCGGGCATCACATACCCAACTACACTGCGGGCATCACATACCCAACCACACCGCGGGCATCACATACCCAACTACACCGCGGGCATCACATACCCAAGTACACCGCGGGCATCACATACCCTAGTAAACCACTGCACCACATACCCTAGTACACCGCGGGCATCACATACCCAACTACACCGCGGGCATCACATACCTAAGTACACCGCGGGCATCACAACCCTAGTAAACCAAGGGCCTCACAAACCCAACTACACCGCGGGCACCACATACCCTAGTACACCGCGGGCATCACATACCCTAGTAAACCAAGAGCACCACATACCCTAGTACACCGCGGGCATCACATACCCAACTACACCGCGGGCATCACTTACCCAACTTCACCGCGGGAATCACATACCCAACTACACCGCGGGCATCACATACCAAACAACACCGTGGGCACCACATACCCTATTACACCGCGGGCATCACAAACCCTAGTAAACCAAGGGCATCACATACCCAACTACACCGCGGGCATCACATACCCTAGTAAACCAAGGGCATCACATACCCAACTACACCGCGGGCATCACATACCAAACCACACCGCGGGCACCAAATACCCAACCACACCGCGGGCATCACATACCCAAGTACACTGCGGGCATCACATACCCAACTACACCGCGGGCATCACATACCCAAGTACACCGCGGGCACCACATACCCTAGTACACCGCGGGCACCACATACCCAAGTACACCGCGGGCATCACATACCCTAGTAAACCAAGAGCATCACAGACCCAACTACACCGCGGGCATCACATACCCAACACTACCGCGGGCACCACATACCCAAGTACACCGCGGGCACCACATACCCTAGTACACCGCGGGCATCACATACCCAAGTACACCGCGGGCATCACATACCCAACCACACCGCGGGCATCACATACCCAACTACACCGCGGGCATCACATACCCAACAACACCGCGGGCATCACATACCCTAGTACACCGCGGGCACCACATACCCTAGTACACCGCGGGCATCACATACCCAAGTACACCGCGGGCATCACATACCCAAGTACACCGCGGGCATCACATACCCAACCACACCGCGGGCATCACATACCCAACTACACCACGGGCATCACATACCCAACAACACCGCGGGCATCACATACCCTAGTACACCGCGGGCATCACATACCCTAGTACACCACGGGCATCACATACCCAAGTACACCGCGGGCATCACATACCCAACTACACCGCGGGCATCACATACCCTAGTAAACCAAAGGCATCACATACCCAACTACACCGCGGGCATCACATACCCTAGTAAACCAAGGGCATCACATACCCAACTACACCGCGGGCATCACATACCCAACTACACCGCGGGCATCACATACCCAACTACACCGCGGGCATCACATATCCAACCACACCGCGGGCACCACATACCCAAGTACACCGCGGGCACCACATACCCAAGTACTCCGCGGGCATCACATACCCTAGTAAACCAAGAGCACCACATACCCTAGTACACCGCGGGCATCACATACCCAACTACACCGCGGGCATCACATACCCAAGTACACCGCGGGCATCACATACCCTAGTTCACCGCGGGCATCACATACCCTAGTAAACCAAGGGCATCACATACCCAACTACACCGCGGGCATTACATACCCAACTACACTGCGGGCATCACATACCCAACCACACCGCGGGCATCACATACCCAACTACACCGCGGGAATCACATACCCTAGTAAACCAAGGGCATCACATACCCAACTACACCGCGGGCATCACATACCAAACCACACCGCGGGCACCAAACACCCAACCACACCGCGGGCATCACATACCCAAGTACACTGCGGGCATCACATACCCAACTACACCGCGGGCATCACATACCCAAGTACACCGCGGGCACCACATACCCTAGTACACCGCGGGCACCACATACCCAAGTACACCGCGGGCATCACATACCCTAGTAAACCAAGAGCATCACAGACCCAACTACACCGCGGGCATCACATACCCAACAACACCGCGGGCACCACGTACCCAAGTACACCGCGGGCATCACATATCCAAGTACACCGCGGGCATCACATACCCAACCACACCGCGGGCATCACATACCCAACTACACCGCGGGCATCACATACCCAACAACACCGCGGGCATCACATACCCTAGTACACCGCGGGCATCACATACCCTAGTACACCGCGGGCACCACATACCCAACTACACCACGGGCATCACATACCCAAGTACACCGCGGGCATCACATACCCTAGTAAACCAAAGACATCACATACCCAACTACACCGCGGGCATCACATATGTAGTGCCCACTCCTAGGCCAAGGCAAGCACTAGAATACTCGATCGTCACAGGCTCGTCAACAAGCGGTAAGTACCAACAGCACGCCTACTCTCGCCGACGGCTCTCGTAACACTGGCGCGCTGTCCCACCTCACTCCCTGCCCGAGTCTGTGTATGTATTACTTATATATCTATAATACAAACACTACATCTCTATCTTATTAAATTTATTTATCAATTGAGATACTTCTTTTACATGGGAATCGTATTACTAATTATTGTCACTAGATACTAAATCACTTTGTTCTTCATGATCATTTTCATTTGTCTCCAAAGCTTTCCACTCGCCTTCAACTCTTTTCAAATGTACAATATTTCTTCTTAGTCGTTGTCCTGTTTCTTCATTTCGAACCGTCACATCGCCACCATGATGTTTTTCCACGATGTGAGGAGTGGAATTATAGCTTGCACTAAGTTTATTTCGTTTTTCATTTCTTTGACATATACTTTATCCCCATCGATCAACGTACTTCCTTGAGCTCTTCTCCTTCTATCTCCATATTCTTTTCCTTTTTCCTTTTCCTGTTTATCCCTATCTCTTACTTCGGAATCATCTTCTAGATTACACCCACTTAAATCTTGTATTGTCGGTATTTTATCTCTGTTTAATCTTTTGAAGAAAAGCTCCGCTGGTGTTTTACCGGTAACAGAATGAGGTGTTGAGTTATACATCATAAGGTATTCCCACAGGCTTTCTTTTAAATCTTTCTTCTCTAACTGGCTTATTTTAAGACGTTTTATTATATCCCTATTCTGCCTTTCTACTTCACCGTTTTGTTGTGGCCAGTATGGCACAGAGTTGAAAAGGGTAATATTGCAATCTTGACAGTAAGTCTTAAACTCATCACTTACAAACTGTCGTCCGTTATCTGCTGTGATTGAAAGTGGGTAGCCTAACCGACTGAAAACTTCTTTGAATATTTTAATTATCTGTGCACTAGTTATTATTCTTGTGATTTTAACTTCTTTGTAACGACTATAGTAATCAATCATTACTAGCAGATATTCTTGATTAGGTAGAGGTCCTAGTAAATCTATCGCAATGTCTACCCATGGCGCAGCTGGAAGTTCTCTACGTTTCATAGGTACTGGTAAGTTTGGTAGTCCAACCAAAGTGCAGCCCTTGCATGTCTTTACTATTCCTTCTGCATCTTTATCTATTCTCGGCCACCAAACTTTTGATCTTAGTCTTCCTTTCAGGGCCACAATTCCTGGGTGTCCTTCATGCGCTGCGTCTAACACTTTTTTTCTTAGCGTGCGAGGTATTACAAGTCTGTTGCCGCGTAGTAGAACATTGCCGTAAAAACATAATTCATTTTCGAAAATTTTATATCCTTTTACTGAATCATTCCAATCTTTATCAAAGATTCCTTTTTTCACACTGCATATTTCTGCATCAGTTTCCGAATGATCAATAATGTCTCTCATAGGAATTGCGTTTGGTCTTGCGTTTTCAACAATTTGGTGGACATAGTCATCGTCTTTAGTATTCTGTGGAGCGTTTGAAATTTGGGGAAGACGTGACAATGGGTCAGCGACATTGGTCTTTCCAGGCTGGTACTTAATGTGGTAGCGGTATGCCTGCAGTCTCAGTACCCATCTTTCTATTCGTGCACATGGTTTGGATTTGACTCCAAACAACACTTCTAATGGCTTATGGTCGGTAATTAGGTCGAATTCTTTTCCAAAAAGGAAAACATTAAAGTGTTCTATAGCCCAGACTAAAGCTAAAGCTTCTTTTTCAGTTTGGCTGTATCTACGCTCACAATCTGTTAACGTCCTATTTCCATAAGCGATTATTCGTGGTCCTTTATCATCAATCTGCACTAGTACTGCTCCTAAACCTACTGGACTGGCATCTGCAATAACTTGGGTCTTGTCTTTTACGTCATAGTAGCCTAAAGTATGTATTTCGCTTAATGCTACTTTGAGGTTTCTAAATGCATTATCTTGATCTGTGGTCCAGTATTCTGAAATGCTAGCATTTTTACCTATCTTTTTCCTCAAAAGTAGTTTAAGGGGTTCCGTTATAGTGGCTAGGTTTTTTATCCATTTGTTGATATAGTTAGCCAAACCTAGAAGACTTTGTAGTTCATCAATCGTTTTAGGTTTTCTAAAATTGGCTATACTTTCTATATACTTGTTTAATGGTTTTACACCATCTGGTTTCAACTCGTGTCCTAGAAAGTTTACCTCTTGGACTTTATATATGCATTTAGCTTCATTTAATAAGACATTGTTTTCCTTAAACACATCGAGAACTATTTTCAGCCGGATGTCGTGCTCTTTCTCACTGCTGCCAAACACGAGAATATCATCAATGAAGTTAATGGCACCTTCACATCGAATAAGCATTTTTTCAACTATTTTCTGGAATAGCTCCGGTGCTGAAGAGATCCCGAACATTAACCGTTTGTACCTATACATTCCTTTGGAAGTAATAAAAGTAGTGACATGTCGCGAATCAGGGTGTAGTTCTACTTGGTGAAACGCATTTTTAATGTCCAATTTTGTGAAAAATTTGGCTTTTCTTATTTTTGGTAATAGATGTTCCATCGTTGGCAGCGGATGATTTTCTCTCACGATTGCTGCATTAACCCGCCTCATATCGACACATAACCGCAAATCTCCACTGTCTTTTTGTATCGGCACGACCGGCGAAACCCATTTCGAAGGTTCTCGCACTTCTTCGATGATATCATTATCCAACAACTCTTTGATTTTTTGCTCTATCTTGTCTACTATAGGTATTGGAATCCGACGGTAGGGCTGTGACACGGGTTTTTTCGAATCATCAATAGGGATTTCAACCAATACGCCTTTAAACTTAGGAAAGGGCTTATTTTGAATTTGGTCTATTCCAATTCCAAGTTTTAAAACCCCTAAGCGTAACGCTGTGTCTTTACCCAACAAATCTCTTGAACCTCCTGTTATAACATAGACAGTGGAACGTTCGGAGCGGTCATTTGCTTTTATTTCCGTATCGAATGAGCCTTTAACATCTAATGGTGTTGTACTTCCATATGCCAGTAGAGTTTTATCTGGCTTATTTTCCTGATGGAAAGTAACTACTTTCTGGCTTTTCAAAATACTCCAGGTTTTGTCCGTTATCAGGTTCAGTTTACAGCCGGAGTCGATTAGCATATTTATTTTAATGCCTCCAACGTCACATTCTATCGACGCATCATTATTTACGTTGAAGACGTAGTCAATATCTATCTGATCTGTTTCATTTCTTTTTGTCTTCTTATAACTTTTCTCTTCATTTGGTTTTCTTATTTCTTCTAATTTCCGCTTTTTTACACTCTTGCAATACTGTCTAAAATGATTTATTTTTCCGCAAAGATGGCATTTTTTTCCCCATGCGGGGCAATTAGGGTCGAATGCATCATGTCTTGAATTCCCACACCTATTGCAACTTTTATTTTTGTCTTCTTGGGAATGCATTATTCCAGGTTTCTTTTGTTTATGTTTCCCTCCTTTATATGCTATAGCATTGACATCAGGAGTTTTGCTTTTGCCTTCGTACTCTTCTAATTGATGACTTACAACTTCCAAGGTGTTCGCTTGAGTGATGATTTTATCAAGGGTTATGTCATCACCGATGGTCAAAATTTTTTTGCGTAAATCCGTTGAAAAGCACTTTTCCGTGATTTGATCAATCAGGTGTTCATCTGTTTTTTCGAACTGGCATTTACTAGCTTGCTTTCGTAACCTTACGAGAAACTTCTCAAACTTTTCATTTTCTTCTTGTTTGACCAGACGGAAAAGATGTCTCTCATATACTTTACTTTGTTTAGGATTGAAATAATCATCGAGTTTTTTTATAGCTATTTTGAAGACATCTATATTTTCCAATGGTTCTACATTTGCTCCAGGTAAGTTATAAAACACCTCCTGTAAATCTTGTCCGCCCAGTAATAGCAACGTAGCTCTTTTTTTTGTTGAACACTTTATGTCGGTTGTTTCCAAGTAAAGATTTAGGGAACGTTTCCATTTTTCCCATCTGTGCCCAACCGACGCCCCATCACCTTCGAGGTCTAGTTTTTCTATTGGTGGTATTGTATTTGTCATCATGGTCTATGGGTTATTTGGGGTGACCTGTAATATAAAATAATTTTCTACGTGAACCGTTTCCAATTAAATGGGGGTGGTTAAACCAATCTCCGATTGGAGAAATTCCTTGCATATTTCCAATTAAATGGAGGTGCGGACGAGCACCAATGTTCCCGGTTAAGTGGGTACCGTAAAATTTTCAATTAAATGAAGGTATCTTTTTGTACCAGTCATCCCAGTTTAGTGGGTTGCGTTCCCAATTTAATGGAGGTAAGAAATACTACCAAGTGTTCCCAGTTTAGTGGGTACCGTAAAATTTTCAATTAAATGAAGGTATCTTTTTGTACCAGTCATCCCAGTTTAGTGGGTTGCGTTCCCAATTTAATGGAGGTAGGTAATACTACCAAGTGTTCCCAGTTTAGTGGGTACCTTATCTGTTTTACAGATTTATTTGTATACCTATTAACGATCATAGCTTAAAATGTATTTTTTAAGCTAATGAAAACATTACTTATATGTAGTTACCTAAGTAGAAAAATAAAATATATTAAGTGTATTTTATTTTGTGCATTTTCATATTTGTCAGTGTAAATAACTATCAGCAAATGTGGTGCATGCGTAAACAACAACCTGCGTTCGCCTTTTAGTCGCGCCAAGCGGCGCGCGCGCCGCCAGTAGTAAACAACTGTCTAGACTAGGCAATAAAATCTCGAAACTTGTCTAATATCGATGCCTGTTTACCGGCAAAAGACTTATTTTTCTTTTAGCAGTCCACTATTTTTTTTTTTTTTTATTTTTTTTTTTTTTTTTTACATTTATTCCACTGACCTTTTATCCTGTCGCCACATGTAGTGCCCACTCCTAGGCCAAGGCAAGCACTAGAATACTCGATCGTCACAGGCTCGTCAACAAGCGGTAAGTACCAACAGCACGCCTACTCTCGCCGACGGCTCTCGTAACACTGGCGCGCTGTCCCACCTCACTCCCTGCCCGAGTCTGTGTATGTATTACTTATATATCTATAATACAAACACTACAACATACCCTAGTAAACCAAGGGCATCACATACCCAACTACACCGCGGGCATCACATACCCAACTACACCGCGGGCATCACATACCCAACTACACCGCGGGCATCACATACCCTAGTAAACCAAGGGCATCACATACCCAACTACACCGCGGGCATCACATACCCAACTACACTGAGGGCATCACATACCCAACAACACCGCGGGCACTACATACCCTAGTACACCGCGGGCATCACATACCCTAGTAAACCAAGGGCATCACATACCCAACAACACCGCGGGCACCACATACCCAACTACACCGCGGGCATCACATACCCAACTACAACGCGGGCATCACATATCCAACCACACCGCGGGCACCACATACCCAAGTACACCGCGGGCACCACATACCCAAGTACTCCGCGGGCATCACATACCCTAGTAAACCAAGAGCACCACATACCCTAGTACACCGCGGGCATCTCATACCCAACTACACCGCGGGCATCACATACCCAAGTACACCGCGGGCATCACATACCCTAGTACACCGCGGGCATCACATACCCTAGTAAACCAAAGGCATCACATACCCAACTACATCGCGGGCATCACATACCCAACTACACTGCGGGCATCACATACCCAACCACATCGCGGGCATCACATACCCAACTACACCGCGGGCATCACAAACCCTAGTAAACCAAGAGCATCACATACCCAACTACACCGCGGGCATCACATATCCAACCACACCGCGGGCACCACATACCCAAGTACACCGCGGGCACCACATACCCAAGTACTCCGCGGGCATCACATACCCTAGTAAACCAAGAGCATCACATACCCATATACACCGCGGGCATCACATACCCAAGTACTCCGCGGGCATCACATACCCTAGTAAACCAAGGGCATCACATACCCAACAACACCGCGGGCACCATATACCCAAGTACACCGCGGGCATCACATACCCAACTACACCGCGGGCATCACATACCCTAGTAAACCAAGGGCATCACATACCCAACCACACCGCGGGCATCACATACCCAACTACACCGCGGGCATCACATACCCAACTACACCGCGGGCATCACATACCAAACCACACCGCGGGCACCAAATACCCAACCACACCGCGGGCATCACATACCCAAGTACACTGCGGGCATCACATACCCAACTACACCGCGGGCATCACATACCCAAGTACACCGCGGGCACCACATACCCTAGTACACCGCGGGCACCACATACCCAAGTACACCGCGGGCATCACATACCCTAGTACACCGCGGGCATCAAATCCCCTAGTACACCGCGGGCACCACATACCCAACTACACCGCGGGCATCACATACCCAAGTACACCGCGGGCATCACATACCCAACTACACCGCGGGCATCACATACCCAAGTACACCGCGGGCATCACATACCCAACCACACCGCGGGCATCACATACCCAACTACACCGCGGGCATCACATACCCAACAACACCGCGGGCATCACATACCCTAGTACACCGCGGGCATCAAATCCCCTAGTACACCGCGGGCACCACATACCCAACTACACCGCGGGCATCACATACCCAAGTACACCGCGGGCATCACATACCCAACTACACCGCGGGCATCACATACCCTAGTAAACCAAAGGCATCACATACCCAACTACACCGCGGGCATCACATACCCAACTACACCGCGGGCATCACATACCCTTGTAAACCAAGGGCATCACATACCCAACTACACCGCGGGCATCACATTCCCAACTACACCGAGGGCATCACATACCCTAGTAAACCAAGGGCATCACATACCCAACAACACCGCGGGCACCACATACCCAACTACACCGCGGGCATCACATACCCAACTACACCGCGGGCATCACATATCCAACCACACCGCGGGCAGCACATACCCAAGTACACCGCGGGCACCACATACCCAAGTACTCCGCGGGCATCACATACCCTAGTAAACCAAGAGCACCACATACCCTAGTACACCGCGGGCGTCACATACCCAACTACACCGCGGGCATCACATACCCAAGTACACCGCGGGCATCACATACCCTAGTACACCGCGGGCATCACATACCCTAGTAAACCAAGGGCATCACATACCCAACTACACCGCGGGCATCACATACCCAACTACACTGCGGGCATCACATACCCAACCACACCGCGGGCATCACATACCCAACTACACCGCGGGATTCACATACCCTAGTAAACCAAGGGCATCACATACCCAACTACACCGCGGGCATCACATACCCTAGTAAACCAAGGGCATCACATACCCAACATCACCGCGGGCATCACATACCCAACTACACCGCGGGCATCACATACCCAACAACACCGCGGGCATCACATACCCTAGTAAACCAAGGGCATCACATACCCAACAACACCGCGGGCGCCACATACCCAACTACACCGCGGGCATCACATACCCAACTACACTGCGGGCATCACATACCCAACTACACCGAGGCCATCACATACCCAACAACACCGCGGGCACTACATACCCTAGTACACCGCGGGCATCACATACCCTAGTAAACCAAGAGCATCACATACCCAACTACACCGCGGGCATCACATACCCTAGTAAACCAAGGGCATCACATACCCAACCACACCGCGGGCATCACATACCCAACTACACCGCGGGCATCACATACCCAACTACACCGCGGGCATCACATACCAAACCACACCGCGGGCACCAAATACCCAACCACACCGCGGGCATCACATACCCAAGTACACTGCGGGCATCACATACCCAACTACACCGCGGGCATCACATACCCAAGTACACCGCGGGCACCACATACCCTAGTACACCGCGGGCACCACATACCCAAGTACACCGCGGGCATCACATACCCTAGTAAACCAAGAGCATCAAAGACCCAACTACACCGCGGGCATCACATACCCAACAACACCGCGGGCACCACATACCCAAGTACACCGCGGGCACCACATACCCTAGTACACCGCGGGCATCACATACCCAAGTACACCGCGGGCATCACATACCCAAGTACGTCGCGGGCATCACATACCCAACTACACCGCGGGCATCACATACCCAACAACACCGCGGGCATCACATACCCAACTACACCGAGGGCATCACATACCTAACAACACCGCGGGCACTACATACCCTAGTACACCGCGGGCATCACATACCCTAGTAAACCAAGGGCATCACATACCCAACAACACCGCGGGCACCACATACCCTAGTACACCGCGGGCATCACATACCCTAGTAAACCAAGAGCACCACATACCCTAGTAAACCAAGAGCATCAAAGACCCAACTACACCGCGGGCATCACATACCCAACAACACCGCGGGCACCACATACCCAAGTACACCGCGGGCACCACATACCCTAGTACACCGCGGGCATCACATACCCAAGTACACCGCGGGCATCACATACCCAAGTACACCGCGGGCATCACATACCCAACTACACCGCGGGCATCACATACCCAACAACACCGCGGGCATCACATACCCAACTACACCGAGGGCATCACATACCTAACAACACCGCGGGCACTACATACCCTAGTACACCGCGGGCATCACATACCCTAGTAAACCAAGGGCATCACATACCCAACAACACCGCGGGCACCACATACCCTAGTACACCGCGGGCATCACATACCCTAGTAAACCAAGAGCACCACATACCCTAGTACACCGCGGGCATCACATACCCAACTACACCGCGGGCATCACATACCCAAGTACACCGCGGGCATCACATACCCTAGTACACCGCGGGCATCACATACCCTAGTAAACCAAGGGCATCACATACCCAACTACACCGCGGGCATCACATACCCAACTACACTGCGGGCATCACATACCCAACCACACCGCGGGCATCACATACCCAACTACACCGCGGGCATCACATACCCAAGTACACCGCGGGCATCACATACCCTAGTAAACCACTGCACCACATACCCTAGTACACCGCGGGCATCACATACCCAACTACGCCGCGGGCATCACATACCTAAGTACACCGCGGGCATCACAACCCTAGTAAACCAAGGGCATCACATACCCAACTACACCGCGGGCACCACATACCCTAGTACACCGCGGGCATCACATACCCTAGTAAACCAAGAGCACCACATACCCTAGTACACCGCGGGCATCACATACCCAACTACACCGCGGGCATCACATACCCAACTTCGCCGCGGGAATCACATACCCAACTACACCGCGGGCATCACATACCAAACAACACCGTGGGCACCACATACCCTATTACACCGCGGGCATCACAAACCCTAGTAAACCAAGGGCATCACATACCCAACTACACCGCGGGCACCACATACCCTAGTACACCGCGGGCATCACATACCCAAGTACACCGCGGGCACCACATACCCAACTACACCGCGGGCACCACATACCCTAGTAAACCGCGGGCATCACATACCCTAGTAAACCAAGGACATCACATACCCAACTACACCGCGGGCATCACATACCCAACTATACCGCGCGCATCACATATCCAACCACACCGCGGGCACCACATACCCAAGTACACCGCGGGCACCACATACCCAAGTACTCCGCGGGCATCACATACCCAACTACACCGCGGGCATCACATACCCAACTACACCGCGGGCATCACATATCCAACCACACCGCGGGCACCACATACCCAAGTACACCGCGGGCACCACATACCCAAGTACTCCGCGGGCATCACATACCCTAGTACACCGCGGGCATCACATACCCTAGGACACCGCGGGCACCACATACCCAACTACACCGCGGGCATCACATACCCAAGTACAACGCGGGCACCACATACCCAAGTACACCGCGGGCACCACATACCCAAGTACACCGCGGGCACCACTTACCCAACTACACCGCGGGCATCACATACCCAACAACACCGCAGGCACCACATACCCAAGTACACCGCGGGCACCACATACCCTATTACCACGCGGGCATCACATACCCAACTACACCGCGGGCATCACATACCTAAGTACACCGCGGGCATCACATACCCTAGTACACCGCGGGCATCACATACCCTAGTAAACCAAGGGCATCACATACCCAACTACACCGCGGGCATCACATACCCAACTACACTGCGGGCATCACATACCCAACCACACCGCGGGCATCACATACCCAACTACACCGCGGGAATCACATACCCTAGTAAACCAAGGGCATCACATACCCAACTACACCGCGGGCATCACATACCCTAGTAAACCAAGGGCATCACATACCCAACTACACCGCGGGCATCACATACCCAACTACACCGCGGGCATCACATACGTAACAACACCGCGGGCACCACATACCCTAGTACACCGCGGGCATCACATACCCTAGTAAACCAAGGGCATCACATACCCAACTACACCGCGGGCATTACATACCCTAGTACACCGCGGGCATCACATACCCAAGTACACCGCGGGCATCACATACCCTAGTAAACCAAGGGCATTACATACCCAACTACACCGCGGGCATCACATACCCAACAACACCGCGGGCATCACATACCCAAGTACACCGCGGGCATAACATACCCAACCACACCGCGGGCATCACATACCCAACTACACCGCGGGCATCACATACCCAACTACACCGCGGGCATCACATACCCTAGTAAACCAAGGGCATCACATACCCAACTACACCGCGGGCATCACATACCCAACTACACTGCGGGCACCACATACCCTAGTACACCGCGGGCATCACATACCCTAGTAAACCAAGGGCATCACATACCCAACTACAACGCGGGCATGACATACCCTAGTACACCGCGGGCATCACATACCCTAGTAAACCAAGGGCATCACATACCCAACAACACCGCGGGCACCACATACCCTAGTACACCGCGGGCATCACATACCCTAGTAAACCAAGGGCATCACATAACCAACTACACCGCGGGCATGACATACCCTAGTACACCGCGGGCATCACATACCCTAGTAAACCAAGGGCATCACATACCCAACAACACCGCGGGCATCACATACCCAAGTACACCGCGGGCATCACATACCCTAGTAAACCAAGGGCATAACATACCCAACTACACCGCGGGCACCACATACCCAACTACACCGCGGGCACCACATACCCAAGTACACCGCGGGCATCACATACCCTAGTAAACCAAGGGCATCACATACCTAACTACACCGCGGGCATCACATACCCAACTACACCGCGGGCATCACATACCCTAGTAAACCAAGGGCATCACATACCCAACCACACCGCGGGCATCACATACCCAACTACACCGCGGGCATCACATACCCAACTACACCGCGGGCATCACATACCAAACCACACCGCGGGCACCAAATACCCAACCACACCGCGGGCATCACATACCCAAGTACACTGCGGGCATCACATACCCAACTACACCGCGGGCATCACATACCCAAGTACACCGCGGGCACCACATACCCTAGTACACCGCGGGCACCACATACCCAAGTACACCGCGGGCATCACATACCCTAGTAAACCAAGAGCATCACAGACCCAACTACACCGCGGGCATCACATACCCAACAACACCGCGGGCACCACATACCCAAGTACACCGCGGGCACCACATACCCTAGTACACCGCGGGCATCACATACCCAAGTACACCGCGGGCATCACATACCCAACCACACCGCGGGCATCACATACCCAACTACACCGCGGGCATCACATACCCAACAACACCGCGGGCATCACATACCCTAGTACACCGCGGGCACCACATACCCTAGTACACCGCGGGCATCACATACCCAAGTACACCGCGGGCATCACATACCCAACCACACCGCGGGCATCACATACCCAACTACACCGCGGGCATCACATACCCAACAACACCGCGGGCATCACATACCCTAGTACACCGCGGGCATCACATACCCTAGTACACCGCGGGCACCACATACCCAACTACACCACGGTCATCACATACCCAAGTACACCGCGGGCATCACATACCCAACTACACCGCGGGCATCACATACCCTAGTAAACCAAAGGCATCACATACCCAACTACACCGCGGGCATCACATACCCTAGTAAACCAAGGGCATCACATACCCAACTACACCGCGGGCATCACATACCCAACTACACCGCGGGCATCACATACCCAACTACACCGCGGGCATCACATACCCAACTACACCGCGGGCATCACATACCCAACTACACCGAGGGCATCACAAACCCAACAACACCGCGGGCACTACATACCCTAGTACACCGCGGGCATCACATACCCTAGTAAACCACGGGCATCACATACCCAAGTACACCGCGGGCATCACATACCCAACTACACCGCGGGCATCACATACCCTAGTAAACCAAAGACATCACATACCCAACTACACCGCGGGCATCACATACCCTAGTAAACCAAGGGCATCACATACCCAACTACACCGCGGGCATCACATACCCAACTACACCGCGGGCATCACATACCCAACTACACCGCGGGCATCACATACCCTAGTAAACCAAGGGCATCACATACCCAACTACACCGCGGGCATCACATACCCAACTACACTGAGGGCATCACATACCCAACAACACCGCGGGCACTACATACCCTAGTACACCGCGGGCATCACATACCCTAGTAAACCAAGGGCATCACATACCCAACAACACCGCGGGCACCACATACCCAACTACACCGCGGGCATCACATACCCAACTACACCGCGGGCATCACATATCCAACCATACCGCGGGCACCACATACCCAAGTACACCGCGGGCACCACATACCCAAGTACTCCGCGGGCATCACATACCCTAGTAAACCAAGAGCACCACATACCCTAGTACACCGCGGGCATCTCATACCCAACTACACCGCGGGCATCACATACCCAAGTACACCGCGGGCATCACATACCCTAGTACACCGCGGGCATCACATACCCTAGTAAACCAAGGGCATCACATACCCAACTACATCGCGGGCATCACATACCCAACTACACTGCGGGCATCACATACCCAACCACACCGCGGGCATCACATACCCAACTACACCGCGGGAATCACATACCCTAGTAAACCAAGGGCATCACATACCCAACTACACCGCGGGCATCACATACCCTAGTAAACCAAGGGCATCACATACCCAACTACACCGCGGGCATCACATACCCAACTACACCGCGGGCATCACATACCTAACAACACCGCGGGCATCACATACCCTAGTAAACCAAGGGCATCACATACCCAACAACACCGCGGGCACCACATACCCAACTACACCGCGGGCACCACATACCCAAGTATACCGCGGGCACCACATACCCAAGTACACCGCGGGCACCACATACCCAAGTACTCCGCGGGCATCACATACCCTAGTACACCGCGGGCATCACATACCCTAGTACACCGCGGGCACCACATACCCAACAACACCGCGGGCACCACATACACAAGTACACCGCGGGCATCACATACCCAACTACACCGAGGGCATCACATACCCAACAACACCGCGGGCACTACATACCCTAGTACACCGCGGGCATCACATACCCTAATAAACCAAGGGCATCACATACCCAACAACACCGCGGGCACCACATACCCTAGTACACCGCGGGCATCACATACCCAACAACACCGCGGGCATCACATATCCAACCACACCGCGGGCATCACATACCCTAGTAAACCAAGGGCATCACATACCCAACTACACCGCGGGCATCACATATCCAACCACACCGCGGGCATCACATACCCTAGTAAACCAAGGGCATCACATACCCAACTACACCGCGGGCATGACATACCCTAGTACACCGCGGGCATCACATACCCTAGTAAACCAAGGGCATAACATACCCAACTACACCGCGGGCACCACATACCCAACTACACCGCGGGCACCACATACCCAAGTACACCGCGGGCATCACATACCCTAGTAAACCAAGGGCATCACATACCCAACTACACCGCGGGCATCACATATTCAACTACACCGCGGGCATCACATACCTTAGTAAACCAAGGGCATCACATACCCAACCACACCGCGGGCATCACATACCCAACTACACCGCGGGCATCACATACCAAACTACACCGCGGGCATCACATACCCAACCACACCGCGGGCACCACATACCCAAGTACACCGCGGGCACCACATACCCTAGTACACCGCGGGCATCACATACCCTAGTAAACCAAGGGCACCACATACCCAAGTACACCGCGGGCACCACATATCCTATTACCACGCGGGCATCACATACCCAACTACACCGCGGGCATCACATACCTAAGTACACCGCGGGCATCACATACCCTAGTACACCGCGGGCATCACATACCCTAGTAAACCAAGGGCATCACATACCCAACTACACCGCGGGCATCACATACCCAACTACACTGCGGGCATCACATACCCAACCACACCGCGGGCATCACATACCCAACTACACCGCGGGAATCACATACCCTAGTAAACCAAGGGCATCACATACCCAACTACACCGCGGGCATCACATACCCTAGTAAACCAAGGGCATCACATACCCAACTACACCGCGGGCATCACATACCCAACTACACCGCGGGCATCACATACATAACAACACCGCGGGCACCACATACCCTAGTACACCGCGGGCATCACATACCCTAGTAAACCAAGGGCATCACATACCCAACTACACCGCGGGCATTACATACCCTAGTACACCGCGGGCATCACATACCCAAGTACACCGCGGGCATCACATACCCTAGTAAACCAAGGGCATTACATACCCAACTACACCGCGGGCATCACATACCCAACAACACCGCGGGCATCACATACCCAAGTACACCGCGGGCATAACATACCCAACCACACCGCGGGCATCACATACCCAACTACACCGCGGGCATCACATACCCAACTACACCGCGGGCATCACATACCCTAGTAAACCAAGGGCATCACATACCCAACTACACCGCGGGCATCACATACCCAACTACACTGCGGGCACCACATACCCTAGTACACCGCGGGCATCACATACCCTAGTAAACCAAGGGCATCACATACCCAACTACACCGCGGGCATGACATACCCTAGTACACCGCGGGCATCACATACCCTAGTAAACCAAGGGCATCACATACCCAACAACACCGCGGGCACCACATACCCTAGTACACCGCGGGCATCACATACCCTAGTAAACCAAGGGCATCACATAACCAACTACACCGCGGGCATGACATACCCTAGTACACCGCGGGCATCACATACCCTAGTAAACCAAGGGCATCACATACCCAACAACACCGCGGGCATCACATACCCAAGTACACCGCGGGCATCACATACCCTAGTAAACCAAGGGCATAACATACCCAACTACACCGCGGGCACCACATACCCAACTACACCGCGGGCACCACATACCCAAGTACACCGCGGGCATCACATACCCTAGTAAACCAAGGGCATCACATACCTAACTACACCGCGGGCATCACATACCCAACTACACCGCGGGCATCACATACCCTAGTAAACCAAGGGCATCACATACCCAACCACACCGCGGGCATCACATACCCAACTACACCGCGGGCATCACATACCCAACTACACCGCGGGCATCACATACCAAACCACACCGCGGGCACCAAATACCCAACCACACCGCGGGCATCACATACCCAAGTACACTGCGGGCATCACATACCCAACTACACCGCGGGCATCACATACCCAAGTACACCGCGGGCACCACATACCCTAGTACACCGCGGGCACCACATACCCAAGTACACCGCGGGCATCACATACCCTAGTAAACCAAGAGCATCACAGACCCAACTACACCGCGGGCATCACATACCCAACAACACCGCGGGCACCACATACCCAAGTACACCGCGGGCACCACATACCCTAGTACACCGCGGGCATCACATACCCAAGTACACCGCGGGCATCACATACCCAACCACACCGCGGGCATCACATACCCAACTACACCGCGGGCATCACATACCCAACAACACCGCGGGCATCACATACCCTAGTACACCGCGGGCACCACATACCCTAGTACACCGCGGGCATCACATACCCAAGTACACCGCGAGCATCACATACCCAACCACACCGCGGGCATCACATACCCAACTACACCGCGGGCATCACATACCCAACAACACCGCGGGCATCACATACCCTAGTACACCGCGGGCATCACATACCCTAGTACACCGCGGGCACCACATACCCAACTACACCACGGTCATCACATACCCAAGTACACCGCGGGCATCACATACCCAACTACACCGCGGGCATCACATACCCTAGTAAACCAAAGGCATCACATACCCAACTACACCGCGGGCATCACATACCCTAGTAAACCAAGGGCATCACATACCTAACTACACCGCGGGCATCACATACTCAACTACACCGCGGGCATCACATACCCAACTACACCGCGGGCATCACATACCCAACTACACCGCGGGCATCACATACCCAACTACACCGCGGGCATCACATACCCAACTACACCGAGGGCATCACAAACCCAACAACACCGCGGGCACTACATACCCTAGTACACCGCGGGCATCACATACCCTAGTAAACCAAGGGCATCACATACCCAACAACACCGCGGGCACCACATACCCAACTACACCGCGGGCATCACATACCCAACTACACCGCGGGCATCACATATCCAACTACACCGCGGGCACCACATACCCAAGTACACCGCGGGCACCACATACCCAAGTACTCCGCGGGCATCACATACCCTAGTAAACCAAGAGCACCACATACCCTAGTACACCGCGGGCATCACATACCCAACTACACCGCGGGCATCACATACCCAAGTACACCGCGGGCATCACATACCCTAGTACACCGCGGGCATCACATACCCTAGTAAACCAAGGGCATCACATACCCAACTACACCGCGGGCATCACATACCCAACTACACTGCGGGCATCACATACCCAACCACACCGCGGGCATCACATACCCAACTACACCGCGGGAATCACATACCCTAGTAAACCAAGGGCATCACATACCCAACTACACCGCGGGCATCACATACCAAACCACACCGCGGGCACCAAATACCCAACCACACCGCGGGCATCACATACCCAAGTACACTGCGGGCATCACATACCCAACTACACCGCGGGCATCACATACCCAAGTACACCGCGGGCACCACATACCCTAGTACACCGCGGGCACCACATACCCAAGTACACCGCGGGCATCACATACCCTAGTAAACCAAGAGCATCACAGACCCAACTACACCGCGGGCATCACATACCCAACAACACCGCGGGCACCACATACCCAAGTACACCGCGGGCACCACATACCCTAGTACACCGCGGGCATCACATATCCAAGTACACCGCGGGCATCACATACCCAACCACACCGCGGGCTTCACATACCCAACTACACCGCGGGCATCACATACCCAACCACACCGCGGGCATCACATACCCTAGTACACCGCGGGCATCACATACCCTAGTACACCGCGGGCACCACATACCCAACTACACCACGGGCATCACATACCCAAGTACACCGCGGGCATCACATACCCAACTACACCGCGGGCATCACATACCCTAGTAAACCAAAGACATCACATACCCAACTACACCGCGGGCATCACATACCCTAGTAAACCAAGGGCATCACATACCCAACTACACCGCGGGCATCACATACCCAACTACACCGCGGGCATCACATACCCAACTACACCGCGGGCATCACATACCCTAGTAAACCAAGGGCATCACATACCCAACTACACCGCGGGCATCACATACCCAACTACACTGAGGGCATCACATACCCAACAACACCGCGGGCACTACATACCCTAGTACACCGCGGGCATCACATACCCTAGTAAACCAAGGGCATCACATACCCAACAACACCGCGGGCACCACATACCCAACTACACCGCGGGCATCACATACCCAACTACACCGCGGGCATCACATATCCAACCACACCGCGGGCACCACATACCCAAGTACACCGCGGGCACCACATACCCAAGTACACCGCGGGCATCACATACCCTAGTAAACCAAGAGCACCACATACCCTAGTACACCGCGGGCATCTCATACCCAACTACACCGCGGGCATCACATACCCAAGTACACCGCGGGCATCACATACCCTAGTACACCGCGGGCATCACATACCCTAGTAAACCAAGGGCATCACATACCCAACTACATCGCGGGCATCACATACCCAACTACACTGCGGGCATCACATACCCAACCACACCGCGGGCATCACATACCCAACTACACCGCGGGAATCACATACCCTAGTAAACCAAGGGCATCACATACCCAACTACACCGCGGGCATCACATACCCTAGTAAACCAAGGGCATCACATACCCAACTACACCGCGGGCATCACATACCCAACTACACCGCGGGCATCACATACCTAACAACACCGCGGGCATCACATACCCTAGTAAACCAAGGGCATCACATACCCAACAACACCGCGGGCACCACATACCCAACTACACCGCGGGCACCACATACCCAAGTACACCGCGGGCACCACATACCCAAGTACACCGCGGGCACCACATACCCAAGTACTCCGCGGGCATCACATACCCTAGTACACCGCGGGCATCACATACCCTAGTACACCGCGGGCACCACATACCCAACAACACCGCGGGCACCACATACACAAGTACACCGCGGGCATCACATACCCAACTACACCGAGGGCATCACATACCCAACAACACCGCGGGCACTACATACCCTAGTACACCGCGGGCATCACATACCCTAATAAACCAAGGGCATCACATACCCAACAACACCGCGGGCACCACATACCCTAGTACAACGCGGGCATCACATACCCAACAACACCGCGGGCATCACATATCCAACCACACCGCGGGCATCACATACCCTAGTAAACCAAGGGCATCACATACCCAACTACACCGCGGGCATCACATATCCAACCACACCGCGGGCATCACATACCCTAGTAAACCAAGGGCATCACATACCCAACTACACCGCGGGCATGACATACCCTAGTACACCGCGGGCATCACATACCCTAGTAAACCAAGGGCATAACATACCCAACTACACCGCGGGCACCACATACCCAACTACACCGCGGGCACCACATACCCAAGTACACCGCGGGCATCACATACCCTAGTAAACCAAGGGCATCACATACCCAACTACACCGCGGGCATCACATATTCAACTACACCGCGGGCATCACATACCTTAGTAAACCAAGGGCATCACATACCCAACCACACCGCGGGCATCACATACCCAACTACACCGCGGGCATCACATACCAAACTACACCGCGGGCATCACATACCCAACCACACCGCGGGCACCAAATACCCAACCACACCGCGGGCATCACATACCCAAGTACAATGCGGGCATCACATACCCAACTACACCGCGGGCATCACATACCCAAGTACACCGCGGGCACCACATACCCTAGTACACCGCGGGCACCACATACCCAAGTGCACCGCGGGCATCACATACCCTAGTAAACCAAGAGCATCACAGACCCAACTACACCGCGGGCATCACATACCTAACAACACCGCGGGCACCACATACCCAAGTACACCGCGGGCATCACATACCCAACCACACCGCGGGCATCACATACCCAACTACACCGCGGGCATCACATACCCAACAACACCGCGGGCATCACATACCCTAGTACACCGCGGGCATCACATACCCTAGTACACCGCGGGCACCACATACCCAACTACACCGCGGGCATCACATACCCAAGTACACCGCGGGCACCACATACCCAACTACACCGCGGGCATCACATACCCAACAACACCGCGGGCATCACATACCCTAGTACACCGCGGGCATCACATACCCAACTACACCGCGGGCACCACATACCCAAGTACACCGCGGGCATCACATACCCTAGTAAACCAAGGGCATCACATACCCAACTACACCGCGGGCATCACATATTCAACTACACCGCGGGCATCACATACCCTAGTAAACCAAGGGCATCACATACCCAACCACACCGCGGGCATCACATACCCAACTACACCGCGGGCATCACATACCAAACTACACCGCGGGCATCACATACCCAACCACACCGCGGGCACCAAATACCCAACCACACCGCGGGCATCACATACCCAAGTAAACCAAGGGCATCACATACCCAACTACACCGCGGGCATGACATACCCTAGTACACCGCGGGCATCACATACCCTAGTAAACCAAGGGCATAACATACCCAACTACACCGCGGGCATCACATACCCTAGTACACCGCGGGCATCACATACCCTAGTAAACCAAGGGCATCACATACCCAACTACACCGCGGGCATCACATACCCAACTACACTGCGGGCATCACATACCCAACCACACCGCGGGCATCACATACCCAACTACACCGCGGGAATCACATACCCTAGTAAACCAAGGGCATCACATACCCAACTACACCGCGGGCATCACATACCCAACTACACCGCGGGCATCACATACTTAACAACACCGCGGGCATCACATACTTAACAACACCGCGGGCATCACATACCCAACAACACCGCGGGCACCACATACCCAACTACACCGCGGGCACCACATACCCAAGTATACCGCGGGCACCACATACCCAAGTACACCGCGGGCACCACATACCCAAGTACTCCGCGGGCATCACATACCCTAGTACACCGCGGGCATCACATACCCTAGTACACCGCGGGCACCACATACCCAACAACACCGCGGGCACCACATACACAAGTACACCGCGGGCATCACATACCCAACTACACCGAGGGCATCACATACCCAACAACACCGCGGGCACTACATACCCTAGTACACCGCGGGCATCACATACCCTAATAAACCAAGGGCATCACATACCCAACAACACCGCGGGCACCACATACCCTAGTACACCGCGGGCATCACATACCCAACTACACCGCGGGCATCACATATCCAACCACACCGCGGGCATCACATACCCTGGTAAACCAAGGGCATCACATACCCAACTACACCGCGGGCATCACATATCCAACCACACCGCGGGCATCACATACCCTAGTAAACCAAGGGCATCACATACCCAACTACACCGCGGGCATGACATACCCTAGTACACCGCGGGCATCACATACCCTAGTAAACCAAGGGCATAACATACCCAACTACACCGCGGGCACCACATACCCAACTACACCGCGGGCACCACATACCCAAGTACACCGCGGGCATCACATACCCTAGTAAACCAAGGGCATCACATACCCAACTACACCGCGGGCATCACATATTCAACTACACCGCGGGCATTACATACCCTAGTAAACCAAGGGCATCACATACCCAACCACACCGCGGGCATCACATACCCAACTACACCGCGGGCATCACATACCAAACTACACCGCGGGCATCACATACCCAACCACACCGCGGGCACCAAATACCCAACCACACCGCGGGCATCACATACCCAAGTACAATGCGGGCATCACATACCCAACTACACCGCGGGCATCACATACCCAAGTACACCGCGGGCACCACATACCCTAGTACACCGCGGGCACCACATACCCAAGTGCACCGCGGGCATCACATACCCTAGTAAACCAAGAGCATCACAGACCCAACTACACCGCGGGCATCACATACCTAACAACACCGCGGGCACCACATACCCAAGTACACCGCGGGCACCACATACCCTAGTACACCGCGGGCATCACATACCCAAGTTCACCGCGGGCATCACATACCCAACCACACCGCGGGCATCACATACCCAACTACACCGCGGGCATCACATACCCAACAACACCGCGGGCATCACATACCCTAGTACACCGCGGGCATCACATACCCTAGTACACCGCGGGCACCACATACCCAACTACACCGCGGACATCACATACCCAAGTACACCGCAGGCACCACATACCCAACTACACCGCGGGCATCACATACCCAACAACACCGCGGGCATCACATACCCTAGTACACCGCGGGCATCACATACCCTAGTACACCGCGGGCACCACATACCCAAGTACACCGCGGGCACCACATACCCAAGTACACCGCGGGCACCACATACCCAACTACACCGCGGGCATCACATACCCTAGTAAACCAAAGGCATCACATACCCAACTACACCGCGGGCATCACATACCCTAGTAAACCAAGGGCATCACATACCCAACTACACCGAGGGCATCACATACCCAACAACACCGCGGGCACTACATACCCTAGTACACCGCGGGCATCACATACCCTAGTAAACCAAGTGCATCACATACCCAACAACACCGCGGGCACCACATACCCAACTACACCGCGGGCATCACATACCCAACTACACCGCGGGCATCACATATCCAAACACACCGCGGGCACCACATACCCAACTACACCGCGGGCATCACATATCCAAACACACCGCGGGCATCACATATCCAAACACACCGCGGGCACCACATACCCACATACCCTAGTAAACCAAGGGCATCACATACCCAACTACACCGCGGGCATCACATACCCAACTACACCGCGGGCATCACATACCCTAGTAAACCAAGGGCATCACATACCCAACTACACCGCGGGCATCACATACCCAACTACACCGAGGCCATCACATACCCAACAACACCGCGGGCACTACATACCCTAGTACACCGCGGGCATCACATACCCTAGTAAGCCAAGAGCATCACATTTCCAACAACACTGCGGGCACCACATACCCTGGTACACCGCGGGCATCACATACCCTAGTAAACCAAGGGCATCACATACCCAACTACACCGCGGGCATGACATACCCTAGTACACCGCGGGCATCACATACCCTAGTAAACCAAGGGCATCACATACCCAACTACACCGCGGGCATCACAAACCTTAGTAAACCAAGGGCATGTAGTGCCCGCGGTGTTGTTGGGCATCACATACCCAACAACACCGCGGGCATCACATACCCAAGTACACCGCGGGCATCACATACCCTAGTAAACCAAGGGCATCACATACCCAACTACACCGCGGGCACCACATACCCTAGTACACCGCGGGCATCACATACCCAACAACACCGCGGGCACCACATACCCTAGTACACCGCGGGCATCACATACCCTAGTAAACCAAGGGCATCACATACCCAACTACACCGCGGGCACCACATACCCAAGTACTCCTCGGGCATCACATACCCTAGTAAACCAAGAGCATCACATACCCAACTACACCGCGGGCATCACATATCCAACCACACCGCGGGCACCACATACCCAAGTACACCGCGGGCACCACATACCCAAGTACTCCGCGGGCATCACATACCCTAGTAAACCAAGAGCATCACATACCCATATACACCGCGGGCATCACATACCCAAGTACTCCGCGGGCATCACATACCCTAGTAAACCAAGGGCATCACATACCCAACAACACCGCGGGCACCATATACCCAAGTACACCGCGGGCATCATGTGAACTCAATGGATCAATGTGAACTTGCCAGCGTTGAGGATTCCTTGAGATCTATTACTGGTCGCTATGAGAAGTCACAGGAGGCGATGCGGGAGTATTCTCTGGCTATGGACGAATTGCTTAAATTATCACAGAACAACAAGGACCGGTATGACTCGCTTGTGGCTAACCACATGTGTGACTGCCAGTACGCTTCAAGTCCGGAACCGGTGAGTACTGTCCCATCAGCTTCCTCGTCCACTTCTCAGCTGTATGTTAAGTCAAATAATAATAATAATAGTGCCAATACTGTAATGTTCAGCGATGAAATTGGAAAAAATATGGGTCACATATTAAATTCAGGAATGAATAATTATTTTATAAATCATTGCTTACCTGATTCTAGCATGCATGAAATCATGGATTTAATTTCAAAATATAATTTTAATCAAAATTCTAATTTAGTAATTTGGCTTGGAAATAGGGGTAATGTAAATAAAGCTCAATTAATAAAATATGTAGAAAGCTTATACTCATTAGAGGTAAACAAAATTGTGATGTTTACATTCCCCTACAGCAACAGCTTGCCACAAGCAGAAAATAATCTTAGATATAAGTTAAATATTACCTTGCATACAATATGCAATAACAATTTAATACATTTAATTGACTCTAACAATATAGTTAGTAAACCTTTTTATTTGACTAAAGGAAGATATTACCTTTCTAATTATTTAAAACGACAAGTAGCTGTTTCGCTATCATATTATTTTAATATTACAGCCAAGAACTTGGCTAAACATACTGCTTCTATTGAACAGTGTCCTGACATGCAAAGCATGGCTATGGAAGTTATCCCAAGTCATTTAAATTAGAACATAAGACAACAGAGAAAACCTCTAGCATAGTTCCATTAAATAATCATTTTGAAAATAATTTAACCCGGCGTCATGGGGGTGGAAAAATGTTACACGGACGTGGGGGCTGGGTCATCATTACCCAGATAAGGAATGTGAATATTTCTGTATGTATTTGAGAAAAACGATATTTTTTTGTAACATGCAATAATTTACTTTATAAGGATAATACAAAACCATAAACATAATGAAAATAGAAACTTTTATTAATAGGAACAAGGTTTTGAAAACTATTCACTAAATATCAACAAATTTGGCTTTCCTTAGCAAAACTTAACATAAAAAAATATATACCAGTCTTTGATTTTCTAATCGAACTCTTATATTATCTTCTTATATAAAATAATCAAAATTAGTTACTCAGACTCATTTTTATCAATACAATTAGCGCAGAAAGGCACTATATGTTGAGGGCAAATATGCTTGTTGCATTACGTCTAATTGTCGCCAATGGAACCTCGTCGTCATCCGAAATCTCTTGCTCCGTATTGCTTGCTTCACTACGCTCACTCACGTGGTCATCATCCTCTTCAGACTCCTGATCAGACGGCAAAACATCCGAGTCCGATTCTTCAAGTACCGCCATAATACGACGTCTTTCCAGTTCTTCGCCATCCATTATTACTCGTACTACCTACGGAAAAAATAAAAAAAACATCAAAACCTCAAAACAATGTAGTAACACTAATACAAAGCATCATAAACAACAATAAATTATTTAAACAGTAATTTATTAAAATGGCATGAAACAGTTACACTGAATACAGGCATGGGTCATAATTACCTTTTTCCCGTGACAACACTTGTTACTCTCAACGCGGCTCTCGCCAAACTGATTTCGCGGGATAAACGTGTAGAGGGACTCAATGACTCCAGCTACTGCGAAGAGCGGCAACGTCGCGCGCGTCGTTGAAGAATTATAAGCGAACTACAAAAGTGCGGGTAATTTTGACCCAGCCCCCATGACGCCGGGTTAAATAATAATAATAAATCATCTGAGTCAAAAATTAAATGTATCAAATTAAATAAAAATAACAAACTTAATAAATTTAAATATACCAGCTTGGTGCATCAGAACATCGAAGGTTTGCGCGGTAAAGAATTAGAGCTGGAACTGTACATGACCTCGAACAGCATTGACATTATTTGTGTCACAGAACACTGGCTGAAATGTCATGAGCTTATGTTTAGTTTCAGTGATCACCAGGTTGGTAGTGCTTTTTGCAGAGAACGGTTTATTCGAGGTGGTTCACTAATAATATTAAATAAACAAATAACATTTAAAGAACGCAAAGACATTGTCCACCGCTCTGTAGAAAGACACATTGAAGTAGCTTGCGTGGAGTTGGAGCAGTTCATTATTTTAAGCACTTACAGCCCACCGTCCGCCTCATTTGATATTTTTGAAAAAGTAATGGAAGAGATTTTGTATAAAATAACTAGCACAAATAAAGAGATAATAATTTGCGGTGATTTTAATGTTAATTTACTTGTACCAGGCTCATTAAATACAAGACTTTTAACTCTTTTCAAATCATTTGACCTGGATAATGTATTTTTAGAACCAACTAGAATTACAGCCACTTCGGCTACATGCCTAGATAATATATTTACAAATGTAAAAATAATTAAGAAAAATCTAATTTGTCAGATTCCTTCAGACCATCTAGGACAACTTATTCAAATAGAAGCCAAAACAAAAACTAATTTAACAAAAAAAATTACTTTTGTACCAATGACCATAAGTCGTCTGGATAAACTAAAAATAAACCTCATTTCGAAGCTTCCTACACTATTCTACAACAATTATAATTCAAACATTTCCTATAATATTTTTTTTAATGAGTTTAATAACTTATTTAACAGTATTTTTACATCCAAGTCTATGATGGTCTCTGATCGAATTAAGTTCAGTGAATGGGCAACAGCGGGAATCCACAAAAGTAGACATACCTTGTACAATCTTTATAGTGAAAAGCAATACAATTTTAGTGAAGAGTTTAAAGAAAAAATTAGAAACTACTCAAAAATTTTTAAACGTGTTTGCCGTACTGCTAAGTCTCAATATATAAGTTCAAAAATTAAAACTAGTGATGATAAAATAAAAGCTACGTGGAAAATAATCAATAATGAGACAGGGAGGGTCAAAGTACATAACACCATATCCAAACTGAAGGTTGACGACATCATCATTGACCAGGATGTTGATGTGGTCAAAGCATTCGAGACATTTTTCACTGACATTCCTGTCTCAACTACAAAATCCTTAAGCTCTTCCCACATAATCGCGGAGTCATTATTGATAGAAAATATACCTAAAATTCAAAAACTGTTCAACTTCGATTATGTTCATGCAAAGGATATTGTCAAAGCTTTTAAAATGATTAATGTAAAAAAAACCACGGACCTCTGGGGCATCTCCGTTGCCGTCGTAAAACCCGTGATTGACCTTATCGCTCAAGATTTGGCCTTTATATTTAACCAAAGCATCGATTGTGGTGAGTTTCCTGACTTAATGAAACACAGTAAAATAACACCGCTATTCAAATCAGGTAACCGTTCAGACCCTACTAACTTTCGACCGATTTCAGTACTACCAACATTTAGTAAAATCTTTGAAAAACTTATGCTTCTACAATTACAAAGACATTTTGAAAATAACAATTTACTTGACACAAAACAATTCGGGTTTACGAAGGGACGCTCAACGACCGACGCAGGCGTTGAGTTGATAAAACATATTTTTGAAAACTGGGAGCAGTCAAATGACGCCTTGGGTATATTTTGTGACTTATCCAAGGCGTTTGATTGTGTGCATCATGAAACGTTGGTCAGGAAACTAAACCACTATGGTGTTAGGGGTGTTGCTCTGGAACTTCTGTCTTCTTATTTAAGCAACAGAATTCAAAGAGTTGACGTAAATGGAAAACGTTCTCCGGGATCTGTGGTGAAAATGGGTGTACCACAAGGATCAATACTAGGACCATTTTTGTTTCTAGTTTACATCAATGATCTACCACGAGTAGTTAAAGATGATCACGAGATTGTACTGTTTGCAGATGACACTTCACTTTTGTTCAAATTGGAACGACGACAAACAAATTATGACGACGTGAATAATACAATCTCAAAAGTTGTAAACTGGTTCAATGTAAACAACTTATTATTAAACGAAAAAAAAACTAAATGTATACGATTTGTTTTACCAAATGTCACACAATCGCTAGCTAATGTCAAAATTAAAGATGTAAACATAGATCTAGTGGACACCACAGTGTTTTTAGGAATAACCTTAGATAATAAACTTCAATGGGGCCCACACATAGACAAATTATCGAAAAAGCTTAGTTCTGCAGCATATGCAGTCAAAAAGATCCGCTTCCTTACAGACGTGGATACAGCTAGACTAGTTTATTTCAGCTACTTTCATAGCATTATGTCATACGGCATTTTGTTGTGGGGGAATGCTGCAGATGTAAATACCATATTTGTGTTGCAGAAGCGAGCTATTCGTGCAATCTATAACATGGGTCCCAGAGAATCGCTACGAAATAAATTTAAGGAAATAAACATAATGACAGTGCCTTGTCAGTACATTTACGAAAACTTAATGTATGTTCGAAAAAATATTAATCTTTTTCCTAAAAAAAGCGACAATCATAATGTTAACACAAGAAATAAGGATAAACTCGCTGTTCCCATTACTAGGCTCACCAAAGTAAATAAATCCTTTAAAGGGCAATGTGTACGCTTCTATAACATAGTCCCAAGCTATGTTTGTCAATTGCCGATTGGCAAGTTCAAAAACGTAATAAAACGAAAACTCTTATCAAAAGCATATTATAAAATATCTGACTATTTAGAAGACAAGCAAGCTTGGGACGAACTAGCTCCAACTTTGTTAAACAATTGTAAGAAGGATCATATGAAAAAAACGTTAGAATCCAGGTCTAGTTTCTTGCCAGTTCTTCTAGACACTGGTCGCGACGAACTGGCGCCTAGAATCATCTAGTATGTAAGACGTTTCAAAGTGATCCTTGTGATTTTATTGAATAAATGAGTTGAAGTTTGAAGTTTGATCACATACCCAACTACACCGCGGGCATCACATACCCTAGTAAACCAAGGGCATCACATACCCAACCACACCGCGGGCATCACATACCCAACTACACCGCGGGCATCACATACCCAACTACACCGCGGGCATCACATACCAAACCACACAAAGGGCACCAAATACCCAACCACACCGCGGGCATCACATACCCAAGTACACTGCGGGCATCACATACCCAACTACACCGCGGGCATCACATACCCAAGTACACCGCGGGCACCACATACCCTAGTACACCGCGGGCACCACATACCCAAGTACACCGCGGGCATCACATACCTTAGTAAACCAAGAGCATCAAAGACCCAACTACACCGCGGGCATCACATACCCAACTACACCGCGGGCACCACATACCCAAGTACACCGCGGGCACCACATACCCTAGTACACCGCGGGCATCACATACCCAAGTACACCGCGGGCATCACATACCCAAGTACACCGCGGGCATCACATACCCAAGTAAACCAAAGGCATCACATACCCAACTACACCGCGGGCATCACATACCCTAGTAAACCAAGGGCATCACATACCCAACTACACCGCGGGCATCACATACCCAACTACACCGCGGGCATCACATACCCAACTACACCGCGGGCATCACATACCCAACTACACCGCGGGCATCACATACCCAACTACACCGCGGGCATCACATACCCAACTACACCGATGGCATCACAAACCCAACAACACCGCGGGCACTACATACCCTAGTACACCGCGGGCATCACATACCCTAGTAAACCAAGGGCATCACATACCCAACAACACCGCGGGCACCACATACCCAACTACACCGCGGGCATCACATACCCAACTACACCGCGGGCATCACATATCCAACCACACCGCGGGCACCACATACCCAAGTACACCGCGGGCACCACATACCCAAGTACTCCGCGGGCATCACATACCCTAGTAAACCAAGAGCACCACATACCCTAGTACACCGCGGGCATCACATACCCAACTACACCGCGGGCATCACATACCCAAGTACACCGCGGGCATCACATACCCTAGTACACCGCGGGCATCACATACCCTAGTAAACCAAGGGCATCACATACCCAACTACACCGCGGGCATCACATACCCAACTACACTGCGGGCATCACATACCCAACCACACCGCGGGCATCACATACCCAACTACACCGCGGGAATCACATACCCTAGTAAACCAAGGGCATCACATACCCAACTACACCGCGGGCATCACATACCCAAGTACACCGCGGGCACCACATACCCTAGTACACCGCGGGCACCACATACCCAAGTACACCGCGGGCATCACATACCTTAGTAAACCAAGAGCATCAAAGACCCAACTACACCGCGGGCACCACATACCCTAGTACACCGCGGGCACCACATACCCAAGTACACCGCGGGCATCACATACCCTAGTAAACCAAGAGCATCACAGACCCAACTACACCGCGGGCATCACATACCCAACAACACCGCGGGCACCACATACCCAAGTACACCGCGGGCACCACATACCCTAGTACACCGCGGGCATCACATATCCAAGTACACCGCGGGCATCACATACCCAACCACACCGCGGGCTTCACATACCCAACTACACCGCGGGCATCACATACCCAACAACACCGCGGGCATCACATACCCTAGTACACCGCGGGCATCACATACCCTAGTACACCGCGGGCACCACATACCCAACTACACCACGGGCATCACATACCCAAGTACACCGCGGGCATCACATACCCAACTACACCGCGGGCATCACATACCCTAGTAAACCAAAGACATCACATACCCAACTACACCGCGGGCATCACATACCCTAGTAAACCAAGGGCATCACATACCCAACTACACCGCGGGCATCACATACCCAACTACACCGCGGGCATCACATACCCAACTACACCGCGGGCATCACATACCCTAGTAAACCAAGGGCATCACATACCCAACTACACCGCGGGCATCACATACCCAACTACACTGAGGGCATCACATACCCAACAACACCGCGGGCACTACATACCCTAGTACACCGCGGGCATCACATACCCTAGTAAACCAAGGGCATCACATACCCAACAACACCGCGGGCACCACATACCCAACTACACCGCGGGCATCACATACCCAACTACACCGCGGGCATCACATATCCAACCACACCGCGGGCACCACATACCCAAGTACACCGCGGGCACCACATACCCAAGTACTCCGCGGGCATCACATACCCTAGTAAACCAAGAGCACCACATACCCTAGTACACCGCGGGCATCTCATACCCAACTACACCGCGGGCATCACATACCCAAGTACACCGCGGGCATCACATACCCTAGTACACCGCGGGCATCACATACCCTAGTAAACCAAGGGCATCACATACCCAACTACATCGCGGGCATCACATACCCAACTACACCGCGGGCATCACATATCCAACCACACCGCGGGCACCACATACCCAAGTACACCGCGGGCACCACATACCCAAGTACTCCGCGGGCATCACATACCCTAGTAAACCAAGAGCACCACATACCCTAGTACACCGCGGGCATCTCATACCCAACTACACCGCGGGCATCACATACCCAAGTACACCGCGGGCATCACATACCCTAGTACACCGCGGGCATCACATACCCTAGTAAACCAAGGGCATCACATACCCAACTACACCGCGGGCATCACATACCCAACTACACTGCGGGCATCACATACCCAACCACACCGCGGGCATCACATACCCAACTACACCGCGGGAATCACATACCCTAGTAAACCAAGGGCATCACATACCCAACTACACCGCGGGCATCACATACCCTAGTAAACCAAGGGCATCACATACCCAACTACACCGCGGGCATCACATACCCAACTACACCGCGGGCATCACATACCCAACTACACCGCGGGCATCACATACCCTAGTAAACCAAGGGCATCACATACCCAACAACACCGCGGGCACCACATACCCAACTACACCGCGGGCACCACATACCCAAGTATACCGCGGGCACCACATACCCAAGTACACCGCGGGCACCACATACCCAAGTACTCCGCGGGCATCACATACCCTAGTACACCGCGGGCATCACATACCCTAGTACACCGCGGGCACCACATACCCAACAACACCGCGGGCACCACATACACAAGTACACCGCGGGCATCACATACCCAACTACACCGAGGGCATCACATACCCAACAACACCGCGGGCACTACATACCCTAGTACACCGCGGGCATCACATACCCTAATAAACCAAGGGCATCACATACCCAACAACACCGCGGGCACCACATACCCTAGTACACCGCGGGCATCACATACCCAACAACACCGCGGGCATCACATATCCAACCACACCGCGGGCATCACATACCCTAGTAAACCAAGGGCATCACATACCCAACTACACCGCGGGCATCACATATCCAACCACACCGCGGGCATCACATACCCTAGTAAACCAAGGGCATCACATACCCAACTACACCGCGGGCATGACATACCCTAGTACACCGCGGGCATCACATACCCTAGTAAACCAAGGGCATAACATACCCAACTACACCGCGGGCACCACATACCCAACTACACCGCGGGCACCACATACCCAAGTACACCGCGGGCATCACATACCCTAGTAAACCAAGGGCATCACATACCCAACTACACCGCGGGCATCACATATTCAACTACACCGCGGGCATCACATACCTTAGTAAACCAAGGGCATGTAGTGTCCGCGGTGTTGTTGGGCATCACATACCCAACAACACCGCGGGCATCACATACCCAAGTACACCGCGGGCATCACATACCCTAGTAAACCAAGGGCATCACATACCCAACTACACCGCGGGCACCACATACCCTAGTACACCGCGGGCATCACATACCCAACAACACCGCGGGCACCACATACCCTAGTACACCGCGGGCATCACATACCCTAGTAAACCAAGGGCATCACATACCCAACTACACCGCGGGCACCACATACCCAAGTACTCCTCGGGCATCACATACCCTAGTAAACCAAGAGCATCACATACCCAACTACACCGCGGGCATCACATATCCAACCACACCGCGGGCACCACATACCCAAGTACACCGCCGGCACCACATACCCAAGTACTCCGCGGGCATCACATACCCTAGTAAACCAAGAGCATCACATACCCATATACACCGCGGGCATCACATACCCAAGTACTCCGCGGGCATCACATACCCTAGTAAACCAAGGGCATCACATACCCAACAACACCGCGGGCACCATATACCCAAGTACACCGCGGGCATCACATACCCAACTACACCGCGGGCATCACATACCCTAGTAAACCAAGGGCATCACATACCCAACCACACCGCGGGCATCACATACCCAACTACACCGCGGGCATCACATACCCAACTACACCGCGGGCATCACATACCCAACAACACAAAGGGCACCAAATACCCAACCACACCGCGGGCATCACATACCCAAGTACACTGCGGGCATCACATACCCAACTACACCGCGGGCATCACATACCCAAGTACACCGCGGGCACCACATACCCTAGTACACCGCGGGCACCACATACCCAAGTACACCGCGGGCATCACATACCTTAGTAAACCAAGAGCATCAAAGACCCAACTACACCGCGGGCATCACATACCCAACTACACCGCGGGCACCACATACCCAAGTACACCGCGGGCACCACATACCCTAGTACACCGCGGGCATCACATACCCAAGTACACCGCGGGCATCACATACCCAAGTACACCGCGGGCATCACATACCCAACTACACCGCGGGCATCACATACCCAACAACACCGCGGGCATCACATACCCTAGTACACCGCGGGCATCAAATCCCCTAGTACACTGCGGGCACCACATACCCTGGTACACCGCGGGCATCACATACCCAAGTACACCGCGGGCATCACATACCCAACCACACCGCGGGCATCACATACCCAACTACACCGCGGGCATCACATACCCAACAACACCGCGGGCATCACATACCCTAGTACACCGCGGGCATCACATACCCTAGTACACCGCGGGCACCACATACCCATCTACACCACGGTCATCACATACCCAAGTACACCGCGGGCATCACATACCCAACTACACCGCGGGCATCACATACCCTAGTAAACCAAAGGCATCACATACCCAACTACACCGCGGGCATCACATACCCTAGTAAACCAAGGGCATCACATACCCAACTACACCGCGGGCATCACATACCCAACTACACCGCGGGCATCACATACCCAACTACACCGCGGGCATCACATACCCAACTACACCGCGGGCATCACATACCCAACTACACCGCGGGCATCACATACCCAACTACACCGAGGGCATCACAAACCCAACAACACCGCGGGCACTACATACCCTAGTACACCGCGGGCATCACATACCCTAGTAAACCAAGGGCATCACATACCCAACAACACCGCGGGCACCACATACCCAACTACACCGCGGGCATCACATACCCAACTACACCGCGGGCATCACATATCCAACCACACCGCGGGCACCACATACCCAAGTACACCGCGGGCACCACATACCCAAGTACTCCGCGGGCATCACATACCCTAGTAAACCAAGAGCACCACATACCCTAGTACACCGCGGGCATCACATACCCAACTACACCGCGGGCATCACATACCCAAGTACACCGCGGGCATCACATACCCTAGTACACCGCGGGCATCACATACCCTAGTAAACCAAGGGCATCACATACCCAACTACACCGCGGGCATCACATACCCAACTACACTGCGGGCATCACATACCCAACCACACCGCGGGCATCACATACCCAACTACACCGCGGGAATCACATACCCTAGTAAACCAAGGGCATCACATACCCAACTACACCGCGGGCATCACATACCAAACCACACCGCGGGCACCAAATACCCAACCACACCGCGGGCATCACATACCCAAGTACACTGCGGGCATCACATACCCAACTACACCGCGGGCATCACATACCCAAGTACACCGCGGGCACCACATACCCTAGTACACCGCGGGCACCACATACCCAAGTACACCGCGGGCATCACATACCCTAGTAAACCAAGAGCATCACAGACCCAACTACACCGCGGGCATCACATACCCAACAACACCGCGGGCACCACATACCCAAGTACACCGCGGGCACCACATACCCTAGTACACCGCGGGCATCACATATCCAAGTACACCGCGGGCATCACATACCCAACCACACCGCGGGCTTCACATACCCAACTACACCGCGGGCATCACATACCCAACAACACCGCGGGCATCACATACCCTAGTACACCGCGGGCATCACATACCCTAGTACACCGCGGGCACCACATACCCAACTACACCACGGGCATCACATACCCAAGTACACCGCGGGCATCACATACCCAACTACACCGCGGGCATCACATACCCTAGTAAACCAAAGACATCACATACCCAACTACACCGCGGGCATCACATACCCTAGTAAACCAAGGGCATCACATACCCAACTACACCGCGGGCATCACATACCCAACTACACCGCGGGCATCACATACCCAACTACACCGCGGGCATCACATACCCTAGTAAACCAAGGGCATCACATACCCAACTACACCGCGGGCACCACATACCCAACTACACTGAGGGCATCACATACCCAACAACACCGCGGGCACTACATACCCTAGTACACCGCGGGCATCACATACCCTAGTAAACCAAGGGCATCACATACCCAACAACACCGCGGGCACCACATACCCAACTACACCGCGGGCATCACATACCCAACTACACCGCGGGCATCACATATCCAACCACACCGCGGGCACCACATACCCAAGTACACCGCGGGCACCACATACCCAAGTACTCCGCGGGCATCACATACCCTAGTAAACCAAGAGCACCACATACCCTAGTACACCGCGGGCATCTCATACCCAACTACACCGCGGGCATCACATACCCAAGTACACCGCGGGCATCACATACCCTAGTACACCGCGGGCATCACATACCCTAGTAAACCAAGGGCATCACATACCCAACTACATCGCGGGCATCACATACCCAACTACACTGCGGGCATCACATACCCAACCACACCGCGGGCATCACATACCCAACTACACCGCGGGAATCACATACCCTAGTAAACCAAGGGCATCACATACCCAACTACACCGCGGGCATCACATACCCTAGTAAACCAAGGGCATCACATACCCAACTACACCGCGGGCATCACATACCCAACTACACCGCGGGCATCACATACCTAAGTACACCGCGGGCATCACATACCCTAGTAAACCAAGGGCATCACATACCCAACAACACCGCGGGCACCACATACCCAACTACACCGCGGGCACCACATACCCAAGTACACCGCGGGCACCACATACCCAAGTACACCGCGGGCACCACATACCCAAGTACTCCGCGGGCATCACATACCCTAGTACACCGCGGGCATCACATACCCTAGTACACCGCGGGCACCACATACCCAACAACACCGCGGGCACCACATACACAAGTACACCGCGGGCATCACATACCCAACTACACCGAGGGCATCACATACCCAACAACACCGCGGGCACTACATACCCTAGTACACCGCGGGCATCACATACCCTAATAAACCAAGGGCATCACATACCCAACAACACCGCGGGCACCACATACCCTAGTACAACGCGGGCATCACATACCCAACAACACCGCGGGCATCACATATCCAACCACACCGCGGGCATCACATACCCTAGTAAACCAAGGGCATCACATACCCAACTACACCGCGGGCATCACATATCCAACCACACCGCGGGCATCACATACCCTAGTAAACCAAGGGCATCACATACCCAACTACACCGCGGGCATGACATACCCTAGTACACCGCGGGCATCACATACCCTAGTAAACCAAGGGCATAACATACCCAACTACACCGCGGGCACCACATACCCAACTACACCGCGGGCACCACATACCCAAGTACACCGCGGGCATCACATACCCTAGTAAACCAAGGGCATCACATACCCAACTACACCGCGGGCATCACATATTCAACTACACCGCGGGCATCACATACCTTAGTAAACCAAGGGCATGTAGTGCCCGCGGTGTTGTTGGGCATCACATACCCAACAACACCGCGGGCATCACATACCCAAGTACACCGCGGGCATCACATACCCTAGTAAACCAAGGGCATCACATACCCAACTACACCGCGGGCACCACATACCCTAGTACACCGCGGGCATCACATACCCAACAACACCGCGGGCACCACATACCCTAGTACACCGCGGGCATCACATACCCTAGTAAACCAAGGGCATCACATACCCAACTACACCGCGGGCACCACATACCCAAGTACTCCTCGGGCATCACATACCCTAGTAAACCAAGAGCATCACATACCCAACTACACCGCGGGCATCACATACCCAACCACACCGCGGGCACCACATACCCAAGTACACCGCGGGCACCACAAACCCAAGTACTCCGCGGGCATCACATACCCTAGTAAACCAAGAGCATCACATACCCATATACACCGCGGGCATCACATACCCAAGTACTCCGCGGGCATCACATACCCTAGTAAACCAAGGGCATCACATACCCAACAACACCGCGGGCACCATATACCCAAGTACACCGCGGGCATCACATACCCAACTACACCGCGGGCATCACATACCCTAGTAAACCAAGGGCATCACATACCCAACCACACCGCGGGCATCACATACCCAACTACACCGCGGGCATCACATACCCAACTACACCGCGGGCATCACATACCAAACCACACAAAGGGCACCAAATACCCAACCACACCGCGGGCATCACATACCCAAGTACACTGCGGGCATCACATACCCAACTACACCGCGGGCATCACATACCCAAGTACACCGCGGGCACCACATACCCTAGTACACCGCGGGCACCACATACCCAAGTACACCGCGGGCATCACATACCTTAGTAAACCAAGAGCATCAAAGACCCAACTACACCGCGGGCATCACATACCCAACTACACCGCGGGCACCACATACCCAAGTACACCGCGGGCACCACATACCCTAGTACACCGCGGGCATCACATACCCAAGTACACCGCGGGCATCACATACCCTAGTAAACCAAGGGCATCACATACCCAACTACACCGCGGGCACCACATACCCTAGTACACCGCGGGCATCACATACCCAACAACACCGCGGGCACCACATACCCTAGTACACCGCGGGCATCACATACCCTAGTAAACCAAGGGCATCACATACCCAACTACACCGCGGGCACCACATACCCAAGTACTCCTCGGGCATCACATACCCTAGTAAACCAAGAGCATCACATACCCAACTACACCGCGGGCATCACATATCCAACCACACCGCGGGCACCACATACCCAAGTACACCGCGGGCACCACATACCCAAGTACTCCGCGGGCATCACATACCCTAGTAAACCAAGAGCATCACATACCCATATACACCGCGGGCATCACATACCCAAGTACTCCGCGGGCATCACATACCCTAGTAAACCAAGGGCATCACATACCCAACAACACCGCGGGCACCATATACCCAAGTACACCGCGGGCATCACATACCCAACTACACCGCGGGCATCACATACCCTAGTAAACCAAGGGCATCACATACCCAACCACACCGCGGGCATCACATACCCAACTACACCGCGGGCATCACATACCCAACTACACCGCGGGCATCACATACCAAACCACACAAAGGGCACCAAATACCCAACCACACCGCGGGCATCACATACCCAAGTACACCGCGGGCATCACATACCCAACTACACCGCGGGCATCACATACCCAAGTACACCGCGGGCACCACATACCCTAGTACACCGCGGGCACCACATACCCAAGTACACCGCGGGCATCACATACCCTAGTAAACCAAGAGCATCAAAGACCCAACTACACCGCGGGCATCACATACCCAACTACACCGCGGGCACCACATACCCAAGTACACCGCGGGCACCACATACCCTAGTACACCGCGGGCATCACATACCCAAGTACACCGCGGGCATCACATACCCAAGTACACCGCGGGCATCACATACCCAACTACACCGCGGGCATCACATACCCAACAACACCGCGGGCATCACATACCCTAGTACACCGCGGGCATCAAATCCCCTAGTACACTGCGGGCACCACATACCCTGGTACACCGCGGGCATCACATACCCAAGTACACCGCGGGCATCACATACCCAACCACACCGCGGGCATCACATACCCAACTACACCGCGGGCATCACATACCCAACAACACCGCGGGCATCACATACCCTAGTACACCGCGGGCATCACATACCCTAGTACACCGCGGGCACCACATACCCAACTACACCACGGTCATCACATACCCAAGTACACCGCGGGCATCACATACCCAACTACACCGCGGGCATCACATACCCTAGTAAACCAAAGGCATCACATACCCAACTACACCGCGGGCATCACATACCCTAGTAAACCAAGGGCATCACATACCCAACTACACCGCGGGCATCACATACCCAACTACACCGCGGGCATCACATACCCAACTACACCGCGGGCATCACATACCCAACTACACCGCGGGCATCACATACCCAACTACACCGCGGGCATCACATACCCAACTACACCGAGGGCATCACAAACCCAACAACACCGCGGGCACTACATACCCTAGTACACCGCGGGCATCACATACCCTAGTAAACCAAGGGCATCACATACCCAACAACACCGCGGGCACCACATACCCAACTACACCGCGGGCATCACATACCCAACTACACCGCGGGCATCACATATCCAACCACACCGCGGGCACCACATACCCAAGTACACCGCGGGCACCACATACCCAAGTACTCCGCGGGCATCACATACCCTAGTAAACCAAGAGCACCACATACCCTAGTACACCGCGGGCATCACATACCCAACTACACCGCGGGCATCACATACCCAAGTACACCGCGGGCATCACATACCCTAGTACACCGCGGGCATCACATACCCTAGTAAACCAAGGGCATCACATACCCAACTACACCGCGGGCATCACATACCCAACTACACTGCGGGCATCACATACCCAACCACACCGCGGGCATCACATACCCAACTACACCGCGGGAATCACATACCCTAGTAAACCAAGGGCATCACATACCCAACTACACCGCGGGCATCACATACCAAACCACACCGCGGGCACCAAATACCCAACCACACCGCGGGCATCACATACCCAAGTACACTGCGGGCATCACATACCCAACTACACCGCGGGCATCACATACCCAAGTACACCGCGGGCACCACATACCCTAGTACACCGCGGGCACCACATACCCAAGTACACCGCGGGCATCACATACCCTAGTAAACCAAGAGCATCACAGACCCAACTACACCGCGGGCATCACATACCCAACAACACCGCGGGCACCACATACCCAAGTACACCGCGGGCACCACATACCCTAGTACACCGCGGGCATCACATATCCAAGTACACCGCGGGCATCACATACCCAACCACACCGCGGGCTTCACATACCCAACTACACCGCGGGCATCACATACCCAACAACACCGCGGGCATCACATACCCTAGTACACCGCGGGCATCACATACCCTAGTACACCGCGGGCACCACATACCCAACTACACCACGGGCATCACATACCCAAGTACACCGCGGGCATCACATACCCAACTACACCGCGGGCATCACATACCCTAGTAAACCAAAGACATCACATACCCAACTACACCGCGGGCATCACATACCCTAGTAAACCAAGGGCATCACATACCCAACTACACCGCGGGCATCACATACCCAACTACACCGCGGGCATCACATACCCAACTACACCGCGGGCATCACATACCCTAGTAAACCAAGGGCATCACATACCCAACTACACCGCGGGCATCACATACCCAACTACACTGAGGGCATCACATACCCAACAACACCGCGGGCACTACATACCCTAGTACACCGCGGGCATCACATACCCTAGTAAACCAAGGGCATCACATACCCAACAACACCGCGGGCACCACATACCCAACTACACCGCGGGCATCACATACCCAACTACACCGCGGGCATCACATATCCAACCACACCGCGGGCACCACATACCCAAGTACACCGCGGGCACCACATACCCAAGTACTCCGCGGGCATCACATACCCTAGTAAACCAAGAGCACCACATACCCTAGTACACCGCGGGCATCTCATACCCAACTACACCGCGGGCATCACATACCTAAGTACACCGCGGGCATCACATACCCTAGTACACCGCGGGCATCACATACCCTAGTAAACCAAGGGCATCACATACCCAACTACATCGCGGGCATCACATACCCAACTACACTGCGGGCATCACATACCCAACCACACCGCGGGCATCACATACCCAACTACACCGCGGGAATCACATACCCTAGTAAACCAAGGGCATCACATACCCAACTACACCGCGGGCATCACATACCCTAGTAAACCAAGGGCATCACATACCCAACTACACCGCGGGCATCACATACCCAACTACACCGCGGGCATCACATACCTAACAACACCGCGGGCATCACATACCCTAGTAAACCAAGGGCATCACATACCCAACAACACCGCGGGCACCACATACCCAACTACACCGCGGGCACCACATACCCAAGTATACCGCGGGCACCACATACCCAAGTACACCGCGGGCACCACATACCCAAGTACTCCGCGGGCATCACATACCCTAGTACACCGCGGGCATCACATACCCTAGTACACCGCGGGCACCACATACCCAACAACACCGCGGGCACCACATACACAAGTACACCGCGGGCATCACATACCCAACTACACCGAGGGCATCACATACCCAACAACACCGCGGGCACTACATACCCTAGTACACCGCGGGCATCACATACCCTAATAAACCAAGGGCATCACATACCCAACAACACCGCGGGCACCACATACCCTAGTACAACGCGGGCATCACATACCTAACAACACCGCGGGCATCACATATCCAACCACACCGCGGGCATCACATACCCTAGTAAACCAAGGGCATCACATACCCAACTACACCGCGGGCATCACATATCCAACCACACCGCGGGCATCACATACCCTAGTAAACCAAGGGCATCACATACCCAACTACACCGCGGGCATGACATACCCTAGTACACCGCGGGCATCACATACCCTAGTAAACCAAGGGCATAACATACCCAACTACACCGCGGGCACCACATACCCAACTACACCGCGGGCACCACATACCCAAGTACACCGCGGGCATCACATACCCTAGTAAACCAAGGGCATCACATACCCAACTACACCGCGGGCATCACATATTCAACTACACCGCGGGCATCACATACCTTAGTAAACCAAGGGCATCACATACCCAACCACACCGCGGGCATCACATACCCAACTACACCGCGGGCATCACATACCCAACTACACCGCGGGCATCACATACCCAACCACACCGCGGGCACCAAATACCCAACCACACCGCGGGCATCACATACCCAAGTACAATGCGGGCATCACATACCCAACTACACCGCGGGCATCACATACCCAAGTACACCGCGGGCACCACATACCCTAGTACACCGCGGGCACCACATACCCAAGTGCACCGCGGGCATCACATACCCTAGTAAACCAAGAGCATCACAGACCCAACTACACCGCGGGCATCACATACCTAACAACACCGCGGGCACCACATACCCAAGTACACCGCGGGCATCACATACCCAACCACACCGCGGGCATCACATACCCAACTACACCGCGGGCATCACATACCCAACAACACCGCGGGCATCACATACCCTAGTACACCGCGGGCATCACATACCCTAGTACACCGCGGGCACCACATACCCAACTACACCGCGGGCATCACATACCCAAGTACACCGCGGGCACCACATACCCAACTACACCGCGGGCATCACATACCCAACAACACCGCGGGCATCACATACCCTAGTACACCGCGGGCATCACATACCCAACTACACCGCGGGCACCACATACCCAAGTACACCGCGGGCATCACATACCCTAGTAAACCAAGGGCATCACATACCCAACTACACCGCGGGCATCACATATTCAACTACACCGCGGGCATCACATACCCTAGTAAACCAAGGGCATCACATACCCAACCACACCGCGGGCATCACATACCCAACTACACCGCGGGCATCACATACCAAACTACACCGCGGGCATCACATACCCAACCACACCGCGGGCACCAAATACCCAACCACACCGCGGGCATCACATACCCAAGTAAACCAAGGGCATCACATACCCAACTACACCGCGGGCATGACATACCCTAGTACACCGCGGGCATCACATACCCTAGTAAACCAAGGGCATAACATACCCAACTACACCGCGGGCATCACATACCCTAGTACACCGCGGGCATCACATACCCTAGTAAACCAAGGGCATCACATACCCAACTACACCGCGGGCATCACATACCCAACTACACTGTGGGCATCACATACCCAACCACACCGCGGGCATCACATACCCAACTACACCGCGGGAATCACATACCCTAGTAAACCAAGGGCATCACATACCCAACTACACCGCGGGCATCACATACCCAACTACACCGCGGGCATCACATACTTAACAACACCGCGGGCATCACATATCTAACAACACCGCGGGCATCACATACCCAACAACACCGCGGGCACCACATACCCAACTACACCGCGGGCACCACATACCCAAGTATACCGCGGGCACCACATACCCAAGTACACCGCGGGCACCACATACCCAAGTACTCCGCGGGCATCACATACCCTAGTACACCGCGGGCATCACATACCCTAGTACACCGCGGGCACCACATACCCAACAACACCGCGGGCACCACATACACAAGTACACCGCGGGCATCACATACCCAACTACACCGAGGGCATCACATACCCAACAACACCGCGGGCACTACATACCCTAGTACACCGCGGGCATCACATACCCTAATAAACCAAGGGCATCACATACCCAACAACACCGCGGGCACCACATACCCTAGTACACCGCGGGCATCACATACCCAACTACACCGCGGGCATCACATATCCAACCACACCGCGGGCATCACATACCCTAGTAAACCAAGGGCATCACATACCCAACTACACCGCGGGCATCACATATCCAACCACACCGCGGGCATCACATACCCTAGTAAACCAAGGGCATCACATACCCAACTACACCGCGGGCATGACATACCCTAGTACACCGCGGGCATCACATACCCTAGTAAACCAAGGGCATAACATACCCAAACACACCGCGGGCACCACATACCCAACTACACCGCGGGCACCACATACCCAAGTACACCGCGGGCATCACATACCCTAGTAAACCAAGGGCATCACATACCCAACTACACCGCGGGCATCACATATTCAACTACACCGCGGGCATCACATACCCTAGTAAACCAAGGGCATCACATACCCAACCACACCGCGGGCATCACATACCCAACTACACCGCGGGCATCACATACCAAACTACACCGCGGGCATCACATACCCAACCACACCGCGGGCACCAAATACCCAACCACACCGCGGGCATCACATACCCAAGTACAATGCGGGCATCACATACCCAACTACACCGCGGGCATCACATACCCAAGTACACCGCGGGCACCACATACCCTAGTACACCGCGGGCACCACATACCCAAGTGCACCGCGGGCATCACATACCCTAGTAAACCAAGAGCATCACAGACCCAACTACACCGCGGGCATCACATACCTAACAACACCGCGGGCACCACATACCCAAGTACACCGCGGGCACCACATACCCTAGTACACCGCGGGCATCACATACCCAAGTTCACCGCGGGCATCACATACCCAACCACACCGCGGGCATCACATACCCAACTACACCGCGGGCATCACATACCCAACAACACCGCGGGCATCACATACCCTAGTACACCGCGGGCATCACATACCCTAGTACACCGCGGGCACCACATACCCAACTACACCGCGGGCATCACATACCCAAGTACACCGCAGGCACCACATACCCAACTACACCGCGGGCATCACATACCCAACAACACCGCGGGCATCACATACCCTAGTACACCGCGGGCATCACATACCCTAGTACACCGCGGGCACCACATACCCAAGTACACCGCGGGCACCACATACCCAAGTACACCGCGGGCACCACATACCCAACTACACCGCGGGCATCACATACCCTAGTAAACCAAAGGCATCACATACCCAACTACACCGCGGGCATCACATACCCTAGTAAACCAAGGGCATCACATACCCAACTACACCGAGGGCATCACATACCCAACAACACCGCGGGCACTACATACCCTAGTACACCGCGGGCATCACATACCCTAGTAAACCAAGGGCATCACATACCCAACAACACCGCGGGCACCACATACCCAACTACACCGCGGGCATCACATACCCAACTACACCGCGGGCATCACATATCCAAACACACCGCGGGCACCACATACCCAACTACACCGCGGGCATCACATATCCAAACACACCGCGGGCATCACATATCCAAACACACCGCGGGCACCACATACCCACATACCCTAGTAAACCAAGGGCATCACATACCCAACTACACCGCGGGCATCACATACCCAACTACACCGCGGGCATCACATACCCAACTACACCGAGGCCATCACATACCCAACAACACCGCGGGCACTACATACCCTAGTACACCGCGGGCATCACATACCCTAGTAAGCCAAGAGCATCACATTTCCAACAACACTGCGGGCACCACATACCCTGGTACACCGCGGGCATCACATACCCTAGTAAACCAAGGGCATCACATACCCAACTACACCGCGGGCATGACATACCCTAGTACACCGCGGGCATCACATACCCTAGTAAACCAAGGGCATCACATACCCAACTACACCGCGGGCATCACAAACCTTAGTAAACCAAGGGCATGTAGTGCCCGCGGTGTTGTTGGGCATCACATACCCAACAACACCGCGGGCATCACATACCCAAGTACACCGCGGGCATCACATACCCTAGTAAACCAAGGGCATCACATACCCAACTACACCGCGGGCACCACATACCCTAGTACACCGCGGGCATCACATACCCTAGTACACCGCGGGCATCACATACCCAAGTACACCGCGGGCATCATATACCTAACCACACCGCGGGCATCACATACCCAACTACACCGCGGGCATCACATACCCAACAACACCGCGGGCATCACATACCCTAGTACACCGCGGGCACCACATACCCAACTACACCACGGGCATCACATACCCAAGTACACCGCGGGCATCACATACCCAACTACACCGCGGGCATCACATACCCTAGTAAACCAAAGGCATCACATACCCAACTACACCGCGGGCATCACATACCCTAGTAAACCAAGGGCATCACATACCCAACTACACCGCGGGCATCACATACCCAACTACACCGCGGGCATCACATACCCTAGTAAACCAAGGGCATCACATACCCAACTACACCGCGGGCATCACATACCCAACTACACCGAGGGCATCACATACCTAACAACACCGCGGGCACTACATACCCTAGTACATTGCGGGCATCACATACCCTAGTAAACCAAGGGCATCACATACCCAACAACACCGCGGGCACCACATACCCAACTACACCGCGGGCATCACATACCCAACTACACCGCGGGCATCACATATCCAACCACACCGCGGGCACCACATACCCAAGTACACCGCGGGCACCACATACCCAAGTACTCCGCGGGCATCACATACCCTAGTAAACCAAGAGCACCACATACCCTAGTACACCGCGGGCATCACATACCCAACTAAACCGCGGGCATCACATACCCAAGTACACCGCGGGCATCACATACCCTAGTAAACCAAGGGCATCACATACCCAACTACACCGCGGGCATCACATACCCAACTACACTGCGGGCATCACATACCCAACCACACCGCGGGCATCACATACCCAACTACACCGCGGGAATCACATACCCTAGTAAACCAAGGGCATCACATACCCAACTACACCGCGGGCATCACATACCAAACCACAACGCGGGCACCAAATACCCAACCACACCGCGGGCATCACATACCCAAGTACACTGCGGGCATCACATACCCAACTACACCGCGGGCATCACATACCCAAGTACACCGCGGGCATCACATACCCTAGTACACCGCGGGCATCACATACCCTAGTAAACCAAGGGCATCACATACCCAACTACACCGCGGGCATCACATACCCAACTACACTGCGGGCATCACATACCCAACCACACCGCGGGCATCACATACCCAACTACACCGCGGGCATCACATACCCAAGTACACCGCGGGCATCACATACCCTAGTAAACCAAGGGCATCACATACCCAACAACACCGCGGGCACCACATACCCTAGTACACCGCGGGCATCACATACCCTAGTAAACCAAGAGCACCACATACCCTAGTACACCGCGGGCATCACATACCCAACTACACCGCGGGCATCACATACCCAAGTACACCGCGGGCATCACATACCCTTGTACACCGCGGGCATCACATACCCTAGTAAACCAAGGGCATCACATACCCAACTACACCGCGGGCATCACATACCCAACTACACTGCGGGCATCCAGACCCAACCACACCGCGGGCATCACATACCCAACTACACCGCGGGCATCACATACCCAAGTACACCGCGGGCATCACATACCCTAGTACACCGCGGGCATCACATACCCTAGTAAACCAAGGGCATCACATACCCAACTAGACCGCGGGCATCACATACCCAACTACACTGCGGGCATCACATACCCAACCACACCGCGGGCATCACATACCCAACTACACCGCGGGAATCACATACCCTAGTAAACCAAGGGCATCACATACCCAACTACACCGCGGGCATCACATAACCTAGTAAACCAAGGGCATCACATACCCAACTACACCGCGGGCATCACATACCCAATTACACCGCGGGCATCACATACCCAACAACACCGCGGGCACCACAAACCCTAGTACACCGCGGGCATCACATACCCTAGTAAACCAAGGGCATCACATACCCAACTACACCGCGGGCATGACATACCCTAGTACACCGCGGGCATCACATACCCTAGTAAACCAAGGGCATCACATACCCAACTACACCGCGGGCATCACAAACCTTAGTAAACCAAGGGCATGTAGTGCCCGCGGTGTTGTTGGGCATCACATACCCAACAACACCGCGGGCATCACATACCCAAGTACACCGCGGGCATCACATACCCTAGTAAACCAAGGGCATCACATACCCAACTACACCGCGGGCACCACATACCCTAGTACACCGCGGGCATCACATACCCAACAACACCGCGGGCACCACATACCCTAGTACACCGCGGGCATCACATACCCTAGTAAACCAAGGGCATCACATACCCAACTACACCGCGGGCACCACATACCCAAGTACTCCTCGGGCATCACATACCCTAGTAAACCAAGAGCATCACATACCCAACTACACCGCGGGCATCACATACCCAACTACACCGCGGGCACCACATACCCAAGTACACCGCGGGCACCACATACCCAAGTACTCCGCGGGCATCACATACCCTAGTAAACCAAGAGCATCACATACCCATATACACCGCGGGCATCACATACCCAAGTACTCCGCGGGCATCACATACCCTAGTAAACCAAGGGCATCACATACCCAACAACACCGCGGGCACCACATACCCAAGTACACCGCGGGCATCACATACCCAACTACACCGCGGGCATCACATACCCTAGTAAACCAAGGGCATCACATACCCAACCACACCGCGGGCATCACATACCCAACTACACCGCGGGCATCACATACCCAACTACACCGCGGGCATCACATACCCAACTACACCGCGGGCACCAAATACCCAACCACACCGCGGGCATCACATACCCAAGTACACTGCGGGCATCACATACCCAACTACACCGCGGGCATCACATACCCAAGTACACCGCGGGCACCACATACCCTAGTACACCGCGGGCACCACATACCCAAGTACACCGCGGGCATCACATACCTTAGTAAACCAAGAGCATCAAAGACCCAACTACACCGCGGGCATCACATACCCAACTACACCGCGGGCACCACATACCCAAGTACACCGCGGGCACCACATACCCTAGTACACCGCGGGCATCACATACCCAAGTACACCGCGGGCATCACATACCCTAGTAAGCCAAGAGCATCACATTTCCAACAACACTGCGGGCACCACATACCCTGGTACACCGCGGGCATCACATACCCTAGTAAACCAAGGGCATCACATACCCAACTACACCGCGGGCATGACATACCCTAGTACACCGCGGGCATCACATACCCTAGTAAACCAAGGGCATCACATACCCAACTACACCGCGGGCATCACAAACCTTAGTAAACCAAGGGCATGTAGTGCCCGCGGTGTTGTTGGGCATCACATACCCAACAACACCGCGGGCATCACATACCCAAGTACACCGCGGGCATCACATACCCTAGTAAACCAAGGGCATCACATACCCAACTACACCGCGGGCACCACATACCCTAGTACACCGCGGGCATCACATACCCAACAACACCGCGGGCACCACATACCCTAGTACACCGCGGGCATCACATACCCTAGTAAACCAAGGGCATCACATACCCAACTACACCGCGGGCACCACATACCCAAGTACTCCTCGGGCATCACATACCCTAGTAAACCAAGAGCATCACATACCCAACTACACCGCGGGCATCACATACCCAAGTGCACCGCGTGCATCACATACCCTAGTAAACTAAGAGCATCACAGACCCAACTTGTGCCGTTTGCCCTCTGGTTTACTTTTTACCTAACCTAACTTGGTAGGCCTAACTTGGTAGGAATAAAAAAAAACCAGAGGTAATGTACTTATTTAACAGGTTTATTAAGTACCTACAGCCAAACTCGGTCCGCGAGCACACAAATTTAGGGCGTGAGCTTTTCTCTGATCTGTTCCCTATTATTTGGGTGAAGCACTCCCCTGGGTTAAGTCCGCAAGCAGACGGCCGTCGCTGTTGTATCGGTGGGTCGCTCGGTTGGTGTCGGTGGGTCACTCGGTTGGTGTCAGTGGGTGCAGTCAAATTCCTGCTTAGTTGCCGACGACAACGTTAGTGTAGGTATAATTCCTGGAATGCAGATTTCCCACGGTAAGCCTGGTGCCATCAGACCTCCATTCTGGGGACCCACCACGGCATCATGATAACGCCAGGTAAGTGCCTATTTACCCGTAGTAGGTACAGCTATGCCGTGGTGGTGAAATCAGAACGGAGTTACAAAATTACGTTAAGTACACATTCTAAAACAATGTATATTATATCTAAACTATAAAAGATTAATTACTTATAAAGATTGAAAATGTTAAATGAAGGAAAATAAAAGTGGGTAGTGCCAAGAGTAACGGTCATTCGCAAGGTGACATTGTAATAACCGTTGGCAATGCAGATAGCTAGGCTAAGTAGCTGATGCGCTATAAATGCAAAGCATAATGAACAATGAGAAGCTGAAATAATTACACTAGAAACAAAATAACATCTTTATGACAATAGCAAACTACAATGTAAGTGAATGTTTGTGTGCCATTGAAAACTTACCCTAATATCGGGAATACACTGCACTTTGTTATAAATTTACTGTAACTAATACGACTTGCTCAGTTTACATAATATATGACTGGCATAAAATAAATTATATGAAATAAATGTCGTCTATCTCTCGACACGGTCTAGGGTGGACTGCCGGCCGTGCGCATGCGAATCAGCTGCGTGCGCTGCGCCTAACGGTAAAACCTTCTCCGATAACTTCCGACCTCAGCCGATGTTTCAATTTTGCAACGCTACAATACCCGCTCGTCCCTCATAAGGATTTTATTTTAAGAATAAAATCCGCGAAGGGCTTAATTTACATATTTAAATACTTAATATGTATTGTTTGCTTATTTAGTTACATTTCTTACATTTTTATCCATTCAAAATCCTTTCAAACACACATACATACTTCAAGTGCATTCAACATTCAAACTACATCAAATAATAAAAAATTATAGGACGTACAGTCAGAGCGAAAATCATCTGCCTTAAAATTTGGCTTATGACTTTTGGTAAGAAATAGCAAAATGATGATGTCTAAATGCGGGCATACAATAAAAATATTTATTTATATTGTCCATGAACCTTTAAATCTTTGATATGCCAAGTACCTAAATTTTTACCAGACATATCTTCTAAAATATAAATAAGTGGTGAGCGTTTCTGCACTACTTTACATTTAATATATTTTGGAGCTAATTTTTTACTGAAATATTTATCTTTATCGCTCAAAACATACGCTCGTTTGTAAACAATATCACCTACGTTAAATTCAAAAGACTTTCTCCTCAAGTTATAGTTAGCTGAATTTTTTGCATGAGCGTGGAATAGTGATTTTTGTACCTGATTAAAAAAACAGAAGTTAAGCAACCGAAATTTTCTGCATAAATATCACGTGGCAAAAATAAGACTTCATCGCCTAAATCTGTATCAGTAAAATGAGAACCACAGATAACGAGCTCACGGCCAAATACAAGGAAAGATCGTGTGTAACCTGTGGCCTCGTTAACTGAGTTATTGATAGCAAATTGAATACTAGGAATAAACGTATCCCATGACCTGTGATCACTATCCACAAATGTTGATATACATGTTATAATCGTTTTATTATAACGCTCAACAGTATTAACCTGAGGTGTATATTTCGGTGAAAAGAATACATTTGGAATTTTATACTTTTTGAAAAGAGAATTGGTATGACTACTAATGAATTGAGAACCATTATCTAGAAAAATTGTTTGAGGAACGCCATGTACCAAAAAAACCTGTTCTTCCAAAAGTTTTACAATGACCTCCGAAGTAGCTTTTTTTATAGGGAATATGTGACAAAACTTCGAAAAGCAACAAGTTATCACTAGAATGTGACAATTTTGCTTACGAGTTATGGGAAGCGGCCCCATTAAATCAATAGATATCATTTGATAAGGACGAGAACAATGTTTGGGCCGACCCATTTCTCCTAAAGTAGCGTGATTTTGTGCTTTATATTGAAGACAAGTGCTACAAGAACTTACATATTTTGCTACCTCACGATACATTCCTGGCCAGTAGTATCTAAGAGCAATACGTCTATAAGTCTTGAATATGCCTAAATGACCAGCAGTTGGCTCGTTATGATTATCCTTGATGACTTTGTCACGCAGTTCTACGGGTACTACCTCTTTCCATGAAAATTCATTAGTAAGTTGACACTTATTTTTACTAAGACGATATAGCGTATTATTAGTGACCTGAAAATTTGGATAAAGCGTAGGTTGAGTCCTGCAACTGTTAAAAATGTTTTTATACCAATCATCACTAGAAGTCGCGAATGAATTGGCAGTCATAATAGCTGCTACTGGTACGGCCCTTGACAAAGCATCGGGAATGATGTTGTCTACACCACGACGATGTTTGATAACAAAATCAAAAGACGACAACCGCAAACCCCAACGTGCAAGTCTACCTGTAGGGTTATCGAGAGAAATAAACCATTTGAGAGCACTATGATCGGTGTAAACGGTGAAGGTCTTCCCATTTTCCACGTAACAGCGCCAATGTTCCAAGGCAACGAGAACGGCAAGAGTCTCACGTTCAGTAATGCTATAGTTCTTCTCGGCTGCTGTTAAAGATCTACTCATGTATGCTATAGGATGTTCTTTTCCATCAACAGACTGTGTAAGCATGGCGCCTACGCCGTAATTACTAGCATCTGTATGAACCTCGAACGGTAAATCATAATTAGGACAAGACAATACTGGTGCGGAAATCAAGCACTCTTTCAACTTCTTAAACGCGTTGTCGGCAACTTCTGTCCACTGAAAAGCTGGACAGTTCTTTTTACCAGAAGTAAGTTTGTTAAGTGGTCCTGCGATTGTACTAAAATTCGGAACAAATCTACGATACCATGTGGCAGTACCCAAGAATCGCTTGACCTCTTTGCGGTTTGTAGGGGTGGCATAGTTCAGTATAGCTTCTACTTTTTCTGGGTCGGTTCGTAATCCGTTAGAATCTACCACGTAACCTAAGTACTTTAATTTACTTCTGAAAAACTCACACTTATCTAAGTTGATTGTTAAGTTAGCTTTACGCAGCTTTTCTAAAACACGTAGAAGGCAAGAGACATGTTCCTCGAAATTACCACTAACGATGATAATGTCATCTAGATACGCAAAAATTCGATGGTCTACATCACCTAATAAAGCGTCTACTAAACGCTGCTGAGTAGAAGGAGCGTTAGTTAACCCAAAAGGTGTGGTTTTAAATCTAAGGGTTCCACGACCTGGGACATAAAATGCTGTTTTGTCCCTATCTTCCTCTGCTACAGGAATCTGCCAAAAAGCTTTGGATAAATCAATACTACTTAAGAACCGTGCATCACGCAAATTGTCCAATATTTCTGAGATATATGGCAAGTTATAAGCATCTCGTTTAGTGATTGAGTTCAGTTTTCTACTATCTAAACAGAAACGAGGTTGACCATTCTTTTTAGTTACAAGAAGTACTGGGGACTGCCAAGCGCTTTCGCAAGGTTCCACCACATCCAAAGCCAACATCTCATCAACCTGAGCAATAAGTATTTTCTGCTTCTCCGGCGACAACCTATAATATCGTTGTCTAATCGGGAGAGAATCACCAGTTTCTATATGGTGGGTTATTAAATTAGTCCTACCTAAACCCTTGCATTCAAAAGAAATTACTTTAAACTGGGCAACAATATTATCCGCAATTTCTTTTTGAGAGGAATCCAAATTATCGTAAGCATAAATGAGACTTTCCTTCTTACTCAAGTCATTTAATGGTAAGTTTGTGACTTGTAACGATCCCAGATACTTTACACATAAGTTAAACGCACGCCAAAAGTCCACTCCTAGAATAAGCGAAGACTCAACTCCTGGTACTACAAAGGTTTTAACTATATGAAATTGACCATCAAAAGTAATAGGTAAATCAATATATCCTATACTATCGAGAGACTGACCACCAGCAGCAATGACTGACATCTTCTCCCCAGTGACTAGCTTCAAACCACGACTGAGAAGAGACTCATGCGCATTATTACCAATAATTGTGACAACTGAGCCAGAATCAAGAAGACCTGAAGCGGTAATATCATTAATTTTAACGTCAACATAAGGCCTCGTATCGCCTAATGGCTTATCCTGCAGAATTGTAGCAACTTTGTAGCTGTTGAAAAATCTACGAACAATTTCCAACCACTCATCCCATTCTTTGCTGTCAAAGTTACTGCTTATTGTAGCTATGCCACTACAATTCTGCGAATCTAGTTTTTTGTACCTTGGTTACAATTAGGACAATCAGGCTTTTTAACTCCCTTCTGACCACACTTAAAACACATAATCTCGGTGTTTTCGCAATTCCTTAAACTATGCGTATTGTTACGACACCTAGGACAATAAGGTAATTTCCTATCACCGCCTGTGTTGTTACTGCTTATGGCATGCAAATACTTTTCATTGACATTATTATTATTTGAATAAGGTTTTGTGGATGTACTTGGCGATTTATTGTTGTTATAATCTGAATAAAACTGCTTTTGTTTATTGTAAGTACTTGATTTTGGTTTATACGCAAACTCTGGTGCGAGAGTATCTGAAGTGGAAGCTGATGGTTCCCGGAATTGATGTAATCGAGATTGAATATTCTCAAAATTTCTACATAAAAGTCTTAACTGATCGATTGTTTTTATTTCTGTTACGGAAGCTAAAGTACTAGCATAACAAGGTCTTATATTATGTAGAATGATTTCGAGTCTATCCTCTTCCAACAATGGCTTCGATAAGCGAGAGAACATTCCTGACAAAATAGACAAATAAATTGTAATATTTTCCGCCTCGCCCTGAGTCCTAGACCGAATCTCAGCTAGTAAGCGGTAGTCATAGTCAGACTTATCGAAATCCTGCTTTAAAAGAATAACCAGTTCGTCCCAAGAAGACACATGTTCCTTGACACTGCGAAACCAATGGAGCGCATCATCCACAAAAATTTCGGTTGCATAAGATATGAGCTTAAAACTAGATATATCACGAGCTTCCATAAACTCATTAGCTCGTTGTATGAAAGAGCGCACACAAGATTTACCGTCAAATCTCAATTTGCTTAATTCGGATGAAATTTTAGTTCTACCCTCACAAGTAACAGATACATTTATTGGTGTATTTTTAGCTTGAGAATCTGAAGTCAAATCTGGTATAGTGAGAGGGTCAATGCTCATTTTTTTTAGAACAGATAATTTTTCGTAAAGCTCCTTGAACTGATAACTACATTCCAAATGTTTCTGAACGGTAACGTCATCAACACAGATCCGATTAAGTCGATGGTATATATGGTGGAGAATATTTTCCGTACGAGACAAAGTACTTCTATCTCTAGCTTCGGCTAATACAACTACCTTAACCCTATCTAGTATTTCTAATGTGGCTAACAAATCCTCAGTTGGTTCTAGATGTGAACATAAAATATCTTCCGATGTATATAATTGACTCAATTTACCTATCTGTTTCCTAATTTCGGCCACAGTACAAGCTGGAGTCTCGCCCCTAACTGCAACCTCATACTCCAACTCCGATTTTTGTAATGACAAAAATTTTATAGGATACGACATTGTATAGCAATAAAAATGTTATCGCAATCGTCCGATGGATAGTTTTGAATGGCACACAAAATTAATTAAAATTAACGAAAATCTCCGTTCTGTTACAATCAATTTTAACAGAACGTTTTGGCTTGATTGATGAAATGTAGATGATACGATAATAACTACAAGCATAAAAGTGCAACTGGGGTGAAAATTTACAAAACGAAAAAAAAAAATTAAAATATTACAACTTTTTACGCCGACTGTACCAAAAAAAATTTTTTTTTTTTTTTTTTTTTTTTTTTTACAATTAAAAATGAAATAGAAACTACTTTACCTGATTAAATAACACTTTCACACCAGTTACCGCAAACCAAACATAAACGTTTTACAAATAAACCACTCACCGCACACTACAACTACATAGGTAACACCACAAAACTAGAGAACAGATCAAAAAAAACCCACGTTGGGCGCCAGTGTGCCGTTTGCCCTCTGGTTTACTTTTTACCTAACCTAACTTGGTAGGAATAAAAAAAAACCAGAGGTAATGTACTTATTTAACAGGTTTATTAAGTACCTACAGCCAAACTCGGTCCGCGAGCACACAAATTTAGGGCGTGAGCTTTTCTCTGATCTGTTCCCTATTATTTGGGTGAAGCACTCCCCTGGGTTAAGTCCGCAAGCAGACGGCCGTCGCTGTTGTATCGGTGGGTCGCTCGGTTGGTGTCGGTGGGTCACTCGGTTGGTGTCAGTGGGTGCAGTCAAATTCCTGCTTAGTTGCCGACGACAACGTTAGTGTAGGTATAATTCCTGGAATGCAGATTTCCCACGGTAAGCCTGGTGCCATCAGACCTCCATTCTGGGGACCCACCACGGCATCATGATAACGCCAGGTAAGTGCCTATTTACCCGTAGTAGGTACAGCTATGCCGTGGTGGTGAAATCAGAACGGAGTTACAAAATTACGTTAAGTACACATTCTAAAACAATGTATATTATATCTAAACTATAAAAGATTAATTACTTATAAAGATTGAAAATGTTAAATGAAGGAAAATAAAAGTGGGTAGTGCCAAGAGTAACGGTCATTCGCAAGGTGACATTGTAATAACCGTTGGCAATGCAGATAGCTAGGCTAAGTAGCTGATGCGCTATAAATGCAAAGCATAATGAACAATGAGAAGCTGAAATAATTACACTAGAAACAAAATAACATCTTTATGACAATAGCAAACTATAATGTAAGTGAATGTTTGTGTGCCATTGAAAACTTACCCTAATATCGGGAATACACTGCACTTTGTTATAAATTTACTGTAACTAATACGACTTGCTCAGTTTACATAATATATGACTGGCATAAAATAAATTATATGAAATAAATGTCGTCTATCTTTCGACACGGTCTAGGGTGGACTGCCGGCCGTGCGCATGCGAATCAGCTGCGTGCGCTGCGCCTAACGGTAAAACCTTCTCCGATAACTTCCGACCTCAGCCGATGTTTCAATTTTGCAACGCTACAAACTACACCGCGGGCATCACATACCTAACAACACCGCGGGCACCACATACCCAAGTACACCGCGGGCACCACATACCCTAGTACACCGCGGGCATCACATACCCAAATACACCGCGGGCATCACATACCCAACCACACCGCGGGCATCACATACCCAACTACACCGCGGGCATCACATACCCAACAACACCGCGGGCATCACATACCCTAGTACACCGCGGGCATCACATACCCTAGTACACCGCGGGCACCACATACCCAACTACACCGCGGGCATCACATACCCAAGTACACCGCGGGCACCACATACCCAACTACACCGCGGGCATCACATACCCAACAACACCGCGGGCATCACATACCCTAGTACACCGCGGGCATCACATACCCAACTACACCGCGGGCACCACATACCCAAGTACACCGCGGGCATCACATACCCTAGTAAACCAAGGGCATCACATACCCAACTACACCGCGGGCATCACATATTCAACTACACCGCGGGCATCACATACCCTAGTAAACCAAGGGCATCACATACCCAACCACACCGCGGGCATCACATACCCAACTACACCGCGGGCATCACATACCAAACTACACCGCGGGCATCACATACCCAACCACACCGCGGGCACCAAATACCCAACCACACCGCGGGCATCACATACCCAAGTACAATGCGGGCATCACATACCCAACTACACCGCGGGCATCACATACCCAAGTACACCGCGGGCACCACATACCCTAGTACACCGCGGGCACCACATACCCAAGTGCACCGCGGGCATCACATACCCTAGTAAACCAAGAGCATCACAGACCCAACTACACCGCGGGCATCACATACCTAACAACACCGCGGGCACCACATACCCAAGTACACCGCGGGCACCACATACCCTAGTACACCGCGGGCATCACATACCCAAGTACACCGCGGGCATCACATACCCAACCACACCGCGGGCATCACATACCCAACTACACCGCGGGCATCACATACCCAACAACACCGCGGGCATCACATACCCTAGTACACCGCGGGCATCACATACCCTAGTACACCGCGGGCACCACATACCCAACTACACCGCGGGCATCACATACCCAAGTACACCGCAGGCACCACATACCCAACTACACCGCGGGCATCACATACCCAACAACACCGCGGGCATCACATACCCTAGTACACCGCGGGTATCACATACCCTAGTACACCGCGGGCACCACATACCCAAGTACACCGCGGGCACCACATACCCAAGTACACCGCGGGCACCACATACCCTAGTAAACCAAAGGCATCACATACCCAACTACACCGCGGGCATCACATACCCTAGTAAACCAAGGGCATCACATACCCAACTACACCGCGGGCATCACATACCCAACTACACCGAGGGCATCACATACCCAACAACACCGCGGGCATCACATACCCTAGTACACCGCGGGCATCACATACCCTAGTAAACCAAGTGCATCACATACCCAACAACATCGCGGGCACCACATACCCAACTACACCGCGGGCATCACATACCCAACTACACCGCGGGCATCACATATCCAAACACACCGCGGGCACCACATACCCAACTACACCGCGGGCATCACATATCCAAACACACCGCGGGCATCACATATCCAAACACACCGCGGGCACCACATACCCACATACCCTAGTAAACCAAGGGCATCACATACCCAACTACACCGCGGGCATCACATACCCAACTACACCGCGGGCATCACATACCCTAGTAAACCAAGGGCATCACATACCCAACTACACCGCGGGCATCACATACCCAACTACACCGAGGCCATCACATACCCAACAACACCGCGGGCACTACATACCCTAGTACACCGCGGGCATCACATACCCTAGTAAGCCAAGAGCATCACATTTCCAACAACACTGCGGGCACCACATACCCTGGTACACCGCGGGCATCACATACCCTAGTAAACCAAGGGCATCACATACCCAAGTACACCGCGGGCATCACATACCCTAGTAAACCAAGGGCATCACATACCCAACTACACCGCGGGCATCACAAACCTTAGTAAACCAAGGGCATGTAGTGCCCGCGGTGTTGTTGGGCATCACATACCCAACAACACCGCGGGCATCACATACCCAAGTACACCGCGGGCATCACATACCCTAGTAAACCAAGAGCATCACAGACCCAACTACACCGCGGGCATCACATACCTAACAACACCGCGGGCACCACATACCCAAGTACACCGCGGGCACCACATACCCTAGTACACCGCGGGCATCACATACCCAAGTACACCGCGGGCATCACATACCCAACCACACCGCGGGCATCACATACCCAACTTCACCGCGGGCATCACATACCCAACAACACCGCGGGCATCACATACCCTAGTACACCGCGGGCATCACATACCCTAGTACACCGCGGGCACCACATACCCAACTACACCGCGGGCATCACATACCCAAGTACACCGCAGGCACCACATACCCAACTACACCGCGGGCATCACATACCCAACAACACCGCGGGCATCACATACCCTAGTACACCGCGGGCATCACATACCCTAGTACACCGCGGGCACCACATACCCAACTACACCGCGGGCATCACATATCCAAACACACCGCGGGCACCACATACCCAACTACACCGCGGGCATCACATATCCAAACACACCGCGGGCATCACATATCCAAACACACCGCGGGCACCACATACCCACATACCCTAGTAAACCAAGGGCATCACATACCCAACTACACCGCGGGCATCACATACCCAACTACACCGCGGGCATCACATACCCTAGTAAACCAAGGGCATCACATACCCAACTACACCGCGGGCACCACATACCCTAGTACACCGCGGGCATCACATACCCAAGTACACCGCGGGCATCACATACCCAACCACACCGCGGGCATCACATACCCAACTACACCGCGGGCATCACATACCCAACAACACCGCGGGCATCACATACCCTAGTAAACCAAGAGCACCACATACCCTAGTACACCGCGGGCATCACATACCCAACAACACCGCGGGCACCACATACCCTAGTACACCGCGGGCATCACATACCCTAGTAAACCAAGGGCATCACATACCCAACTACACCGCGGGCACCACATACCCAAGTACTCCGCGGGCATCACATACCCTAGTAAACCAAGAGCATCACATACCCAACTACACCGCGGGCATCACATATCCAACCACACCGCGGGCACCACATACCCAAGTACACCGCGGGTACCACATACCCAAGTACTCCGCGGGCATCACATACCCTAGTAAACCAAGAGCATCACATACCCATATACACCGCGGGCATCACATACCCAAGTACTCCGCGGGCATCACATACCCTAGTAAACCAAGGGCATCACATACCCAACAACACCGCGGGCACCATATACCCAAGTACACCGCGGGCATCACATACCCAACTACATCGCGGGCATCACATACCCTAGTAAACCAAGGGCATCACATACCCAACCACACCGCGGGCATCACATACCCAACTACACCACGGGCATCACATACCCAACTACACCGCGGGCATCACATACCAAACCACACCGCGGGCACCAAATACCCAACCACACCGCGGGCATCACATACCCAAGTACACTGCGGGCATCACATACCCAACTACACCGCGGGCATCACATACCCAAGTACACCACGGGCACCACATACCCAAGTACACCGCGGGCATCACATACCCTAGTAAACCAAGAGCATCAAAGACCCAACTACACCGCGGGCATCACATACCCAACAACACCGCGGGCACCACATACCCAAGTACACCGCGGGCACCACATACCCTAGTACACCGCGGGCATCACATACCCAACTACACCGCGGGCATCACATACCCTAGTAAACCAAGGGCATCACATACCCAACTACACCGCGGGCATCACATACCCAACTACACCGCGGGCATCACATACCCAACTATACCGCGGGCATCACATACCCTAGTAAACCAAGGGCATCACATACCCAACTACACCGCGGGCATCACATACCCAACTACACCGAGGGCATCACAAACCCTAGTAAACCAAGGGCATCACATACCCAACAACACCGCGGGCACCACATACCCAACTACACCGCGGGCATCACATACCCAACTACACCGCGGGCATCACATATCCAACCACACCGCGGGCACCACATACCCAAGTACACCGCGGGCACCACATACCCAAGTACTCCGCGGGCATCACATACCCTAGTAAACCAAGAGCACCACATACCCTAGTACACCGCGGGCACCACATACCCAAGAAAACCGCGGGCATCACATACCCTAGTAAACCAAGAGCATCAAAGACCCAACTACACCGCGGGCATCACATACCCAACAACACCGCGGGCACCACATACCCTAGTACACCGCGGGCATCACATACCCTAGTAAACCAAGAGCACCACATACCCTAGTACACCGCGGGCATCACATACCCAACTACACCGCGGGCATCACATACCCAACTACACTGCGGGCATCACATACCCAACCACACCGCGGGCATCACATACCCAACTACACCGCGGGAATCACATACCCTAGTAAACCAAGGGCATCACATACCCAACTACACCGCGGGCATCACATACCCTAGTAAACCAAGGGCATCACATACCCAACTACACCGCGGGCATCACATACCCAACTACACCGCGGGCATCACATACCCAACAACACCGCGGGCACCACAAACCCTAGTACACCGCGGGCATCACATACCCTAGTAAACCAAGGGCATCACATACCCAACAACACCGCGGGCACCACATACCCTAATACACCGCGGGCATCACATACCCTAGTAAACCAAAGGCATCACATACCCAACTACACCGCGGGCATTACATACCCTAGTACACCGCGGGCATCACATACCCAAGTACATCGCGGGCATCACATACCCTAGTAAACCAAGGGCATCACATACCCAACTACACCGCGGGCACCACATACCCTAGTACACCGCGGGCATCACATACCCTAGTAAACCAAGGGCATCACATACCCAACTACACCGCGGGCATCACATACCCAACTACACTGCGGGCATCACATACCCAACCACACCGCGGGCATCACATACCCAACTACACCGCGGGCATCACATACCCAAGTACATCGCGGGCATCACATACCCTAGTAAACCAAGAGCACCACATACCCTAGTACACCGCGGGCATCACATACCCAACTACACCGCGGGCATCACATACCTAAGTACACCGCGGGCATCACAACCCTAGTAAACCAAGGGCATCACATACCCAACTACACCGCGGGCACCACATACCCAAGTACACCGCGGGCATCACATACCCTAGTAAACCAAGAGCACCACATACCCTAGTACACCGCGGGCATCACATACCCAACTACACCGCGGGCATTACTTACCCAAGTACACCGCGGGCATCACATACCCTAGTAAACCAAGGGCATCACATACCCAACTACACCGCGGGCATCACATACCCAACTACACTGCGGGCATCCAGACCCAACCACACCGCGGGCATCACATACCCAACTTCACCGCGGGCATCACATACCCAAGTACACCGCGGGCATCACATACCCTAGTACACCGCGGGCATCACATACCCTAGTATACCAAGGGCATCACATACCCAACTACACCGCGGGCATCACATACCCAACTACACCGCGGGCATCACATACCCAACCACACCGCGGGCATCACATACCCAACTACACCGCGGGAATCACATACCCTAGTAAACCAAGGGCATCACATACCCAACTACACCGCGGGCATCACATAACCTAGTAAACCAAGGGCATCACATACCCAACTACACCGCGGGCATCACATACCCAACTACACCGCGGGCATCACATACCCAACAACACCGCGGGCACCACAAACCCTAGAACACCGCGGGCATCACATACCCTAGTAAACCAAGGGCATCACATACCCAACTACACCGCGGGCATCACATACCCAACTACACCGCGGGCATCACATACCCAACCACACCGCGGGCATCACATACCCAACTACACCGCGGGTATCACATACCCAAGTACATCGCGGGCATCACATACCCTAGTAAACCAAGAGCACCACATACCCTAGTACACCGCGGGCATCACATACCTAAGTACACCGCGGGCATCACAACCCTAGTAAACCAAGGGCATCACATACCCAACTACACCGCGGGCACCACATACCCTAGTACACCGCGGGCATCACATACCCTAGTAAACCAAGAGCACCACATACCCTAGTACACCGCGGGCATCACATACCCAACTACACCGCGGGCATCACATACCCAAGTACACCGCGGGCATCACATACCCTAGTAATCCAAGGGCATCACATACCCAACTACACCGCGGGCATCACATACCCAAGTACACCGCGGGCATCACATACCCTAGTACACCGCGGGCATCACATACCCTAGTATACCAAGGGCATCACATACCCAACTACACCGCGGGCATCACATACCCAACTACACTGCGGGCATCACATACCCAACCACACCGCGGGCATCACATACCCAACTACACCGCGGGAATCACATACCCTAGTAAACCAAGGGCATCACATACCCAACTACACCGCGGGCATCACATAACCTAGTAAACCAAGGGCATCACATACCCAACTACACCGCGGGCATCACATACCCAACTACACCGCGGGCATCACATACCCAACAACACCGCGGGCACCACAAACCCTAGAACACCGCGGGCATCACATACCCTAGTAAACCAAGGGCATCACATACCCAACTACACCGCGGGCATCACATACCCAACTACACTGCGGGCATCACATACCCAACCACACCGCGGGCATCACATACCCAACTACACCGCGGGTATCACATACCCAAGTACATCGCGGGCATCACATACCCTAGTAAACCAAGAGCACCACATACCCTAGTACACCGCGGGCATCACATACCTAAGTACACCGCGGGCATCACAACCCTAGTAAACCAAGGGCATCACATACCCAACTACACCGCGGGCACCACATACCCTAGTACACCGCGGGCATCACATACCCTAGTAAACCAAGAGCACCACATACCCTAGTACACCGCGGGCATCACATACCCAACTACACCGCGGGCATCACATACCCAAGTACACCGCGGGCATCACATACCCTAGTAATCCAAGGGCATCACATACCCAACTACACCGCGGGCATCACATACCCAACTACACTGCGGGCATCCAGACCCAACCACACCGCGGGCATCACATACCCAACTACACCGCGGGCATCACATACCCAAGTACACCGCGGGCATCACATACCCTAGTACACCGCGGGCATCACATACCCTAGTAAACCAAGGGCATCACATACCCAACTACACCGCGGGCATCACATACCCAACTACACTGCGGGCATCACATACCCAACCACACCGCGGGCACCAAATACCCAACCACACCGCGGGCATCACATACCCAAGTACAATGCGGGCATCACATACCCAACTACACCGCGGGCATCACATACCCAAGTACACCGCGGGCACCACATACCCTAGTACACCGCGGGCACCACATACCCAAGTGCACCGCGGGCATCACATACCCTAGTAAACCAAGAGCATCACAGACCCAACTACACCGCGGGCATCACATACCTAACAACACCGCGGGCACCACATACCCAAGTACACCGCGGGCACCACATACCCTAGTACACCGCGGGCATCACATACCCAAGTACACCGCGGGCATCACATACCCAACCACACCGCGGGCATCACATACCCAACTACACCGCGGGCATCACATACCCAACAACACCGCGGGCATCACATACCCTAGTACACCGCGGGCATCACATACCCTAGTACACCGCGGGCACCACATACCCAACTACACCGCGGGCATCACATACCCAAGTACACCGCAGGCACCACATACCCAACTACACCGCGGGCATCACATACCCAACAACACCGCGGGCATCACATACCCTAGTACACCGCGGGTATCACATACCCTAGTACACCGCGGGCACCACATACCCAAGTACACCGCGGGCACCACATACCCAAGTACACCGCGGGCACCACATACCCTAGTAAACCAAAGGCATCACATACCCAACTACACCGCGGGCATCACATACCCTAGTAAACCAAGGGCATCACATACCCAACTACACCGCGGGCATCACATACCCAACTACACCGAGGGCATCACATACCCAACAACACCGCGGGCACTACATACCCTAGTACACCGCGGGCATCACATACCCTAGTAAACCAAGTGCATCACATACCCAACAACATCGCGGGCACCACATACCCAACTACACCGCGGGCATCACATACCCAACTACACCGCGGGCATCACATATCCAAACACACCGCGGGCAACACATACCCAACTACACCGCGGGCATCACATATCCAAACACACCGCGGGCATCACATATCCAAACACACCGCGGGCACCACATACCCACATACCCTAGTAAACCAAGGGCATCACATACCCAACTACACCGCGGGCATCACATACCCAACTACACCGCGGGCATCACATACCCTAGTAAACCAAGGGCATCACATACCCAACTACACCGCGGGCATCACATACCCAACTACACCGAGGCCATCACATACCCAACAACACCGCGGGCACTACATACCCTAGTACACCGCGGGCATCACATACCCTAGTAAGCCAAGAGCATCACATTTCCAACAACACTGCGGGCACCACATACCCTGGTACACCGCGGGCATCACATACCCTAGTAAACCAAGGGCATCACATACCCAAGTACACCGCGGGCATGACATACCCTAGTACACCGCGGGCATCACATACCCTAGTAAACCAAGGGCATCACATACCCAACTACACCGCGGGCATCACAAACCTTAGTAAACCAAGGGCATGTAGTGCCCGCGGTGTTGTTGGGCATCACATACCCAACAACACCGCGGGCATCACATACCCAAGTACACCGCGGGCATCACATACCCTAGTAAACCAAGAGCATCACAGACCCAACTACACCGCGGGCATCACATACCTAACAACACCGCGGGCACCACATACCCAAGTACACCGCGGGCACCACATACCCTAGTACACCGCGGGCATCACATACCCAAGTACACCGCGGGCATCACATACCCAACCACACCGCGGGCATCACATACCCAACTTCACCGCGGGCATCACATACCCAACAACACCGCGGGCATCACATACCCTAGTACACCGCGGGCATCACATACCCTAGTACACCGCGGGCACCACATACCCAACTACACCGCGGGCATCACATACCCAAGTACACCGCAGGCACCACATACCCAACTACACCGCGGGCATCACATACCCAACAACACCGCGGGCATCACATACCCTAGTACACCGCGGGCATCACATACCCTAGTACACCGCGGGCACCACATACCCAACTACACCGCGGGCATCACATATCCAAACACACCGCGGGCACCACATACCCAACTACACCGCGGGCATCACATATCCAAACACACCGCGGGCATCACATATCCAAACACACCGCGGGCACCACATACCCACATACCCTAGTAAACCAAGGGCATCACATACCCAACTACACCGCGGGCATCACATACCCAACTACACCGCGGGCATCACATACCCTAGTAAACCAAGGGCATCACATACCCAACTACACCGCGGGCACCACATACCCTAGTACACCGCGGGCATCACATACCCAAGTACACCGCGGGCATCACATACCCAACCACACCGCGGGCATCACATACCCAACTACACCGCGGGCATCACATACCCAACAACACCGCGGGCATCACATACCCTAGTAAACCAAGAGCACCACATACCCTAGTACACCGCGGGCATCACATACCCAACAACACCGCGGGCACCACATACCCTAGTACACCGCGGGCATCACATACCCTAGTAAACCAAGGGCATCACATACCCAACTACACCGCGGGCACCACATACCCAAGTACTCCGCGGGCATCACATACCCTAGTAAACCAAGAGCATCACATACCCAACTACACCGCGGGCATCACATATCCAACCACACCGCGGGCACCACATACCCAAGTACACCGCGGGCACCACATACCCAAGTACTCCGCGGGCATCACATACCCTAGTAAACCAAGAGCATCACATACCCATATACACCGCGGGCATCACATACCCAAGTACTCCGCGGGCATCACATACCCTAGTAAACCAAGGGCATCACATACCCAACAACACCGCGGGCACCATATACCCAAGTACACCGCGGGCATCACATACCCAACTACACCGCGGGCATCACATACCCTAGTAAACCAAGGGCATCACATACCCAACCACACCGCGGGCATCACATACCCAACTACACCACGGGCATCACATACCCAACTACACCGCGGGCATCACATACCAAACCACACCGCGGGCACCAAATACCCAACCACACCGCGGGCATCACATACCCAAGTACACTGCGGGCATCACATACCCAACTACACCGCGGGCATCACATACCCAAGTACACCGCGGGCACCACATACCCTAGTACACCGCGGGCACCACATACCCAAGTACACCGCGGGCATCACATACCCTAGTAAACCAAGAGCATCAAAGACCCAACTACACCGCGGGCATCACATACCCAACAACACCGCGGGCACCACATACCCAAGTACACCGCGGGCACCACATACCCTAGTACACCGCGGGCATCACATACCCAACTACACCGCGGGCATCACATACCCTAGTAAACCAAGGGCATCACATACCCAACTACACCGCGGGCATCACATACCCAACTACACCGCGGGCATCACATACCCAACTACACCGCGGGCATCACATACCCTAGTAAACCAAGGGCATCACATACCCAACTACACCGCGGGCATCACATACCCAACTACACCGAGGGCATCACAAACCCTAGTAAACCAAGGGCATCACATACCCAACAACACCGCGGGCACCACATACCCAACTACACCGCGGGCATCACATACCCAACTACACCGCGGGCATCACATATCCAACCACACCGCGGGCACCACATACCCAAGTACACCGCGGGCACCACATACCCCAGTACTCCGCGGGCATCACATACCCTAGTAAACCAAGAGCACCACATACCCTAGTACACCGCGGGCACCACATACCCAAGTACACCGCGGGCATCACATACCCTAGTAAACCAAGAGCATCAAAGACCCAACTACACCGCGGGCATCACATACCCAACAACACCGCGGGCACCACATACCCTAGTACACCGCGGGCATCACATACCCTAGTAAACCAAGAGCACCACATACCCTAGTACACCGCGGGCATCACATACCCAACTACACCGCGGGCATCACATACCCAACTACACTGCGGGCATCACATACCCAACCACACCGCGGGCATCACATACCCAACTACACCGCGGGAATCACATACCCTAGTAAACCAAGGGCATCACATACCCAACTACACCGCGGGCATCACATACCCTAGTAAACCAAGGGCATCACATACCCAACTACACCGCGGGCATCACATACCCAACTACACCGCGGGCATCACATACCCAACAACACCGCGGGCACCACAAACCCTAGTACACCGCGGGCATCACATACCCTAGTAAACCAAGGGCATCACATACCCAACAACACCGCGGGCACCACATACCCTAATACACCGCGGGCATCACATACCCTAGTAAACCAAAGGCATCACATACCCAACTACACCGCGGGCATTACATACCCTAGTACACCGCGGGCATCACATACCCAAGTACATCGCGGGCATCACATACCCTAGTAAACCAAGGGCATCACATACCCAACTACACCGCGGGCACCACATACCCTAGTACACCGCGGGCATCACATACCCTAGTAAACCAAGAGCACCACATACCCTAGTACACCGCGGGCATCACATACCCAACTACACCGCGGGCATCACATACCCAAGTACACCGCGGGCATCACATACCCTAGTACACCGCGGGCATCACATACCCTAGTAAACCAAGGGCATCACATACCCAACTACACCGCGGGCATCACATACCCAACTACACTGCGGGCATCACATACCCAACCACACCGCGGGCATCACATACCCAACTACACCGCGGGCATCACATACCCAAGTACATCGCGGGCATCACATACCCTAGTAAACCAAGAGCACCACATACCCTAGTACACCGCGGGCATCACATACCCAACTACACCGCGGGCATCACATACCTAAGTACACCGCGGGCATCACAACCCTAGTAAACCAAGGGCATCACATACCCAACTACACCGCGGGCACCACATACCCAAGTACACCGCGGGCATCACATACCCTAGTAAACCAAGAGCACCACATACCCTAGTACACCGCGGGCATCACATACCCAACTACACCGCGGGCATCACTTACCCAAGTACACCGCGGGCATCACATACCCTAGTAAACCAAGGGCATCACATACCCAACTACACCGCGGGCATCACATACCCAACTACACTGCGGGCATCCAGACCCAACCACACCGCGGGCATCACATACCCAACTTCACCGCGGGCATCACATACCCAAGTACACCGCGGGCATCACATACCCTAGTACACCGCGGGCATCACATACCCTAGTATACCAAGGGCATCACATACCCAACTACACCGCGGGCATCACATACCCAACTACACTGCGGGCATCACATACCCAACCACACCGCGGGCATCACATACCCAACTACACCGCGGGAATCACATACCCTAGTAAACCAAGGGCATCACATACCCAACTACACCGCGGGCATCACATACCCTAGTAAACCAAGGGCATCACATACCCAACTACACCGCGGGCATCACATACCCAACTACACCGCGGGCATCACATACCCAACAACACCGCGGGCACCACAAACCCTAGAACACCGCGGGCATCACATACCCTAGTAAACCAAGGGCATCACATACCCAACTACACCGCGGGCATCACATACCCAACTACACTGCGGGCATCACATACCCAACCACACCGCGGGCATCACATACCCAACTACACCGCGGGTATCACATACCCAAGTACAACGCGGGCATCACATACCCTAGTAAACCAAGAGCACCACATACCCTAGTACACCGCGGGCATCACATACCTAAGTACACCGCGGGCATCACAACCCTAGTAAACCAAGGGCATCACATACCCAACTACACCGCGGGCACCACATACCCTAGTACACCGCGGGCATCACATACCCTAGTAAACCAAGAGCACCACATACCCTAGTACACCGCGGGCATCACATACCCAACTACACCGCGGGCATCACATACCCAAGTACACCGCGGGCATCACATACCCTAGTAATCCAAGGGCATCACATACCCAACTACACCGCGGGCATCACATACCCAAGTACACCGCGGGCATCACATACCCTAGTACACCGCGGGCATCACATACCCTAGTATACCAAGGGCATCACATACCCAACTACACCGCGGGCATCACATACCCAACTACACTGCGGGCATCACATACCCAACCACACCGCGGGCATCACATACCCAACTACACCGCGGGAATCACATACCCTAGTAAACCAAGGGCATCACATACCCAACTACACCGCGGGCATCACATAACCTAGTAAACCAAGGGCATCACATACCCAACTACACCGCGGGCATCACATACCCAACTACACCGCGGGCATCACATACCCAACAACACCGCGGGCACCACAAACCCTAGAACACCGCGGGCATCACATACCCTAGTAAACCAAGGGCATCACATACCCAACTACACCGCGGGCATCACATACCCAACTACACTGCGGGCATCACATACCCAACCACACCGCGGGCATCACATACCCAACTACACCGCGGGTATCACATACCCAAGTACATCGCGGGCATCACATACCCTAGTAAACCAAGAGCACCACATACCCTAGTACACCGCGGGCATCACATACCTAAGTACACCGCGGGCATCACAACCCTAGTAAACCAAGGGCATCACATACCCAACTACACCGCGGGCACCACATACCCTAGTACACCGCGGGCATCACATACCCTAGTAAACCAAGAGCACCACATACCCTAGTACACCGCGGTTATCACATACCCAACTACACCGCGGGCATCACATACCCAAGTACACCGCGGGCATCACATACCCTAGTAATCCAAGGGCATCACATACCCAACTACACCGCGGGCATCACATACCCAACTACACTGCGGGCATCCAGACCCAACCACACCGCGGGCATCACATACCCAACTACACCGCGGGCATCACATACCCAAGTACACCGCGGGCATCACATACCCTAGTACACCGCGGGCATCACATACCCTAGTAAACCAAGGGCATCACATACCCAACTACACCGCGGGCATCACATACCCAACTACACTGCGGGCATCACATACCCAACCACACCGCGGGCATCACATACCCAACTACACCGCGGGTATCACATACCCAAGTACATCGCGGGCATCACATACCCTAGTAAACCAAGAGCACCACATACCCTAGTACACCGCGGGCATCCAGACCCAACCACACCGCGGGCATCACATACCCAACTACACCGCGGGCATCACATACCCAAGTACACCGCGGGCATCACATACCCTAGTACACCGCGGGCATCACATACCCTAGTAAACCAAGGGCATCACATACCCAACTACACCGCGGGCATCACATACCCAACTACACTGCGGGCATCACATACCCAACCACACCGCGGGCATCACATACCCAACTACACCGCGGGAATCACATACCCTAGTAAACCAAGGGCATCACATACCCAACTACACCGCGGGCATCACATACCCTAGTAAACCAAGGGCATCACATACCCAACTACACCGCGGGCATCACATACCCAACTACACCGCGGGCATCACATACCCAACAACACCGCGGGCACCACAAACCCTAGTACACCGCGGGCATCACATACCCTAGTAAACCAAGGGCATCACATACCCAACAACACCGCGGGCACCACATACCCTAATACACCGCGGGCATCACATACCCTAGTAAACCAAGGGCATCACATACCCAACTACACCGCGGGCATTACATACCCTAGTACACCGCGGGCATCACATACCCAACAACACCGCGGGCACCACATAACCAAGTACACCGCGGGCACCACATACCCTAGTACACCGCGGGCATCACATATCCAAGTACACCGCGGGCATCACATACCCAACCACACCGCGGGCATCACATACCCAACTACACCGCGGGCATCACATACCCAACAACACCGCGGGCATCACATACCCTAGTACACCGCGGGCATCACATACCCTAGTACACCGCGGGCACCACATACCCAACTACACCACGGGCATCACATACCCAAGTACACCGCGGGCATCACATACCCAACTACACCGCGGGCATCACATACCCAACAACACCGCGGGATTCACATACCCTAGTAAACCAAGGGCATCACATACCCAACTACACCGCGGGCATCACATACCCTAGTAAACCAAGGGCATCACATACCCAACTACACCGCGGGCATCACATACCCAACAACACCGCGGGCATCACATACCCTAGTAAACCAAGGGCATCACATACCCAACAACACCGCGGGCGCCACATACCCAACTACACCGCGGGCATCACATACCCAACTACACTGCGGGCATCACATACCCAACCACACCGCGGGCATCACATACCCAACTTCACCGCGGGCATCACATACCCAACTACACTGCGGGCATCACATACCCAACGACACCGCGGGCATCACATACCCAACTACACCGCGGGAATCACATACCCAACAACACCGCGGGCACCACATACCCTAGTACACCGCGGGCATCACATACCCTAGTAAACCAAGGGCATCACATACCCAACTACACCGCGGGCACCACATACCCAAGTACTCCGCGGGCATCACATACCCTAGTAAACCAAGAGCATCACATACCCAACTACACCGCGGGCATCACATATCCAACCACACCGCGGGCACCACATACCCAAGTACACCGCGGGCACCACATACCCAAGTACTCCGCGGGCATCACATACCCTAGTAAACCAAGAGCATCACATACCCATGTACACCGCGGGCATCACATACCCAAGTACTCCGCGGGCATCACATACCCTAGTAAACCAAGGGCATCACATACCCAACAACACCGCGGGCACCACATACCCAAGTACACCGCGGGCACCACATACCCAACCACACTGCGGGCATCACATACCCAACTACACCGCGGGCATCACATACCCTAGTAAACCAAAGGCATCACATACCCAACTACACCGCGGGCATCACATACCCTAGTAAACCAAGGGCATCACATACCCAACTACACCGCGGGCATCACATACCCAACTACACCGCGGGCATCACATACCCAACTACACCGCGGGCATCACATACCCTAGTAAACCAAGGGCATCACATACCCAACTACACCGCGGGCATCACATACCCAACTACACCGAGGGCATCACATACCCTAGTACACCGCGGGCATCACATACCCTAGTACACCGCGGGCACCACATACCCAACTACACCACGGGCATCACATACCCAAGTACACCGCGGGCATCACATACCCAACTACACCGCGGGCATCACATACCCTAGTAAACCAAAGGCATCACATACCCAACTACACCGCGGGCATCACATACCCTAGTAAACCAAGGGCATCACATACCCAACTACACCGCGGGCATCACATACCCAACTACACCGCGGGCATCACATACCCTAGTAATTCAAGGGCATCACATACCCAACTACACCGCGGGCATCACATACCCAAGTACACCGCGGGCACCACATACCCAACTACACCGCGGGCATCACATACCCAACAACACCGCAGGCACCACATACCCAAGTACACCGCGGGCACCACATACCCTAGTACACCGCGGGCATTAGATACCCAACTACACCGCGGGCATCACATACCCAAGTACACCGCGGGCATCACATACCCTAGTACACCGCAGGCATCACATACCCTAGTAAACCAAGGGCATCACATACCCAACTACACCGCGGGCATCACATACCCAACTTCACCGCGGGCATCACATACCCTAGTAAACCAAGGGCATCACATATCCAACTACACCGCGGGCATCACATACCCAACTACATCGCGGGCATCACATACCCTAGTAAACCAAGGGAATCACATACCCAACTACACCGCGGGCATCACATACCCAACTACACCGAGGACATCACATACCCAAAAACACCGCGGGCACTACATACCCTAGTACACCGCGGGCATCACATACCCTAGTAAACCAAGGGCATCACATACCCAACAACACCGCGGGCACCACATACCCTGGTACACCGCGGGCATCACATACCCTAGTAAACCAAGGGCATCACATACCCAACTACACCGCGGGCATGACATACCCTAGGACACCGCGGGCATCACATACCCTAGTAAACCAAGGGCATCACATACCCAACTACACCGCGGGCATCACATACCCTAGTAAACCAAGGGCATCACATACCCATCAACACCGCGGGCACTACATACCCTAGTACACCGCGGGCATCACATACCCTAGTAAACCAAGGGCATCACATACCCAACAACACCGCGGGCATCACATATCCAAGTACACCGCGGGCATCACATACCCTAGTAAACCAAGGGCATCACATACCCAACTACACCGCGGGCACCACATACCCAAGTACACCGCGGGCATCACATACCCTAGTAAACCAAGAGCACCACATACCCTAGTACACCGCGGGCATCACATACCCAACTACACCGCGGGCATCACATACCCAAGTACACCGCGGGCATCACATACCCTAGTACACCGCGGGCATCACATACCCTAGTAAACCAAGGGCATCACATACCCAACTACACCGCGGGCATCACATACCCAACTACACTGCGGGCATTACATACCCAACCACACCGCGGGCATCACATACCCAACTACACCGCGGGCATCACATACCCAAGTACACCGCGGGCATCACATACCCTAGTACACCGCGGGCATCACATACCCTAGTAAACCAAGGGCATCACATACCCAACTACACCGCGGGCATCACATACCCAACTACACTGCGGGCATCACATACCCAACCACACCGCGGGCATCACATACCCAACTACACCGCGGGAATCACATACCCTAGTAAACCAAGGGCATCACATACCCAACTACACCGCGGGCATCACATACCCTAGTAAACCAAGGGCATCACATACCCAACTACACCGCGGGCATCACATACCCAACAACACCGCGGGCACCACATACCCTAATACACCGCGGGCATCACATACCCTAGTAAACCAAGGGCATCACATACCCAACTACACCGCGGGCACCACATACCCTAGTACACCGCGGGCATCACATACCCTAGTAAACCAAGAGCACCACATACCCTAGTACACCGCGGGCATCACATACCCAACTACACCGCGGGCATCACATACCCAAGTACACTGCGGGCATGACATACCCTAGTACACCGCGGGCATCACATACCCTAGTAAACCAAGGGCATCACATACCCAACTACACCGCGGGCATCACATACCCAACTACACTGCGGGCATCACATACCCAACCACACCGCGGGCATCACATACCCAACTACACCGCGGGAATCACATACCCTAGTAAACCAAGGGCATCACATACCCAACTACACCGCGGGCATCACATACTTAACTTTACCGCGGGCATCACATACCCAACTACACCGCGGGCATCACATACCCAACAACACCGCGGGCACCACATACCCTTGTACACCGCGGGCATCACATACCCTAGTTAACCAAGGGCATCACATACCCAACAACACCGCGGGCACCACATACCCTAGTACACCGCGGGCATCACATACCCTAGTAAACCAAGGGCATCACATACCCAACTACACCGCGGGCACCACATACCCAAGTACTCTGCGGGCATCACATACCCTAGTAAACCAAGAGCATCACATACCCAACTACACCGCGGGCATCACATATCCAACCACACCGCGGGCACCACATACCCAAGTACACCGCGGGCACCACATACCCAAGTACTCCGCGGGCATCACATACCCTAGTAAACCAAGAGCATCACATACCCAAGTACACCGCGGGCACCACATACCCAAGTACTCCGCGGGCATCACATACCCTAGTAAACCAAGGGCATCACATACCCAACAACACCGCGGGCACCACATACCCAAGTACACCGCGGGCACCACATACCCAACTACACTGCGGGCATCATATACCCAACTACACCGCGGGCATCACATACCCTAGTAAACCAAAGGCATCACATATTAAACTACACCGCGGGCATCACATACCCTAGTAAACCAAGGGCATCACATACCCAACTACACCGCGGGCATCACATACCCAACTACACCGCGGGCATCACATACCCAACTACACCGCGGGCATCACATACCCTAGTAAACCAAGGGCATCACATACCCAACTACACCGCGGGCATCACATACCCAACTACACCGAGGGCATCACATACCTAACAACACCGCGGGCACTACATACCCTAGTACACCGCGGGCATCACATACCCTAGTAAACCAAGGGCATCACATACCCAACAACACCGCGGGCACCACATACTCAACTACACCGCGGGCATCACATACCCAACTACACCGCGGGCATCACATACCCAACTACACTGCGGGCATCACATACCCAACCACACCGCGGGCATCACATACCCAACTTCACCGCGGGCATCACATACCCAACTACACTGCGGGCATCACATACCCAACGACACCGCGGGCATCACATACCCAACTACACCGCGGGAATCACATACCCAACAACACCGCGGGCACCACATACCCTAGTACACCGCGGGCATCACATACCCTAGTAAACCAAGGGCATCACATACCCAACAACACCGCGGGCACCACATACCCTAGTACACCGCGGGCATCACATACCCTAGTAAACCAAGGGCATCACATACCCAACTACACCGCGGGCACCACATACCCAAGTACTCCGCGGGCATCACATACCCTAGTAAACCAAGAGCATCACATACCCAACTACACCGCGGGCATCACATATCCAACCACACCGCGGGCACCACATACCCAAGTACACCGCGGGCACCACATACCCAAGTACTCCGCGGGCATCACATACCCTAGTAAACCAAGAGCATCACATACCCATGTACACCGCGGGCATCACATACCCAAGTACTCCGCGGGCATCACATACCCTAGTAAACCAAGGGCATCACATACCCAACAACACCGCGGGCACCACATACCCAAGTACACCGCGGGCACCACATACCCAACCACACTGCGGGCATCACATACCCAACTACACCGCGGGCATCACATACCCTAGTAAACCAAAGGCATCACATACCCAACTACACCGCGGGCATCACATACCCTAGTAAACCAAGGGCATCACATACCCAACTACACCGCGGGCATCACATACCCAACTACACCGCGGGCATCACATACCCAACTACACCGCGGGCATCACATACCCAACTACACCGCGGGCATCACATACCCAACTACACTGCGGGCATCACATACCCAACCACACCGCGGGCATCACATACCCAACTTCACCGCGGGCATCACATACCCAACTACACTGCGGGCATCACATACCTAACGACACCGCGGGCATCACATACCCAACTACACCGCGGGAATCACATACCCAACAACACCGCGGGCACCACATACCCTAGTACACCGCGGGCATCACATACCCTAGTAAACCAAGGGCATCACATACCCAACAACACCGCGGGCACCACATACCCTAGTACACCGCGGGCATCACATACCCTAGTAAACCAAGGGCATCACATACCCAACTACACCGCGGGCACCACATACCCAAGTACTCCGCGGGCATCACATACCCTAGTAAACCAAGAGCATCACATACCCAACTACACCGCGGGCATCACATATCCAACCACACCGCGGGCACCACATACCCAAGTACACCGCGGGCACCACATACCCAAGTACTCCGCGGGCATCACATACCCTAGTAAACCAAGAGCATCACATACCCATGTACACCGCGGGCATCACATACCCAAGTACTCCGCGGGCATCACATACCCTAGTAAACCAAGGGCATCACATACCCAACAACACCGCGGGCACCACATACCCAAGTACACCGCGGGCACCACATACCCAACCACACTGCGGGCATCACATACCCAACTACACCGCGGGCATCACATACCCTAGTAAACCAAAGGCATCACATACCCAACTACACCGCGGGCATCACATACCCTAGTAAACCAAGGGCATCACATACCCAACTACACCGCGGGCATCACATACCCAACTACACCGCGGGCATCACATACCCAACTACACCGCGGGCATCACATACCCTAGTAAACCAAGGGCATCACATAGGGTCAGGAAGGCAACAGTGACTCACTATTTTTCAGAAGCTTAAAAAAAATGAATATCGCTTTCGTATTGGCCTAAAATTTTCTCATATTTTGGGTATACTATTGAACTGTATCTGAGCACTCATGATTCTCCATTATTTACTACATAAGTCAAAGTAGGAACCTAAAACAAAAAAATGATAATTGAGTCACTGTGGACAACTAGGTGTATACACTGACTCACTACTGTGGTACACAGTGACTCTAGTGGTACGCAGTGACTCGGCAGTATTTATAATAAAAGAAAATGCTTAATCCACATAGTTTTTATATTAGAAATATTAACAAAACTGTTACAAGCTATTTATATTATAATCAACACAACTCTTATGACTTTTACAGCTGCTTCTTCTTCTTCTTAACAACCTTTGGTAAGTAACTATTAAAATCAAAAATATTCAAAATAATATCACATACAATAATGTATTAACATACATACAAGCGTAACAATTAACTCTTTTTGATGCTTTTCTTATAGATTCTCCCCTCCAAACTGCAAACCTTCTTTAATTTTTTCATGCGAAGTATTCCCTATTTTTCTGTCGGTCTTTTCCCGCGGCATTCTACAAATAAAAAAACAAAATTTGAATTAAAAGTCACAAAAGCATTGAATTCCTATAAGTTACTACTATAAATATTGAAATTGAGAAGGTACGGAGTGGCACATGCATGAGCCACTGTGTACCTTTAAATATTGAGTCACTGTGTACTTCTACGTCATTTTGAAAATATTTGATCACAACAACAGAGATGTTAAACCAATTAGTCAAAACACGGGTTAAAAACAATTGATACAAGACCTACTATCCGATAAATATAATCGCTATGACCTATTGCAACAAACAAAGGTTTGAAAACAATCCAAACTTACCTTAGAAAGTAATTTTGTGGGCGCGAAAACAAAAACACTCCCTCACACTTCCGCACGGCGCTCGACCAGCGAGCAAACTAGTTTAAACGTTTTCGGGTACCAAGACATACGAATCAGTAAAAGAGACCAATATAATATTCCGATCCCTTCAGGTCGAAACATGACTGAGCCACTGTAGCCGACCGAGTCACTGTTGCCTTCCTGACCCTACCCAACTACACCGCGGGCATCACATACCCAACTACACCGAGGGCATCACATACCCAACAACACCGCGGGCACTACATACCCTAGTACACCGCGGGCATCACATACCCTAGTAAACCAAGGGCATCACATACCCAACAACACCGCGGGCACCACATACCCAACAACACCGCGGGCATCAAATACCCAACTACACCGCGGGCATCACATACCCAACAACACCGCGAGTATCACATACCCTAGTACACCGCGGGCATCACATACCCTAGTACACCGCGGGCACCACATACCCAACTACACCGCGGGCATCACATACCCAAGTACACCGCGGGCACCACATACCCAAGTACACCGCGGGCACCACATACCCAAGTACACCGCGGGCACCACATACCCAACTACACCGCGGGCATCACATACCCAACAACACCGCAGGCACCACATACCCAAGTACACCGCGGGCACCACATACCCTAGTACACCGCGGGCATTAGATACCCAACTACACCGCGGGCATCACATACCCAAGTACACCGCGGGCATCACATACCCTAGTACACCGCGGGCATCACATACCCTAGTAAACCAAGGGCATCACATACCCAACTACACCGCGGGCATCACATACCCAACTTCACCGCGGGCATCACATACCCTAGTAAACCAAGAGCATCACATACCCAACAACACCGCGGGCACCACATACCCAACAACACCGCGGGCATCAAATACCCAACTACACCGCGGGCATCACATACCCAACAACACCTAAAAAAAACAATGAATTGCCCACGCACTTTCAAGATGCAAATATTATTAATAACCACTTTTTAGATATCCCAGGAGCGTCGGGCGTTTGTATTTCACATCTCACTTACTTCGAATACAACAAATTTAGTGATTGTAGCTTTCAGTTAAAACCAGTCAGTGTAGATACTATAATAAAAATAATACGTTCTTTAAAATCCAAGGCAGTGGGATGTGATCTCATCAGCCTAGATATGCTTAACATGACTTTACCAGATACGCTTGAAGTCATAACATCGATGGTAAACAAGTCGATTATCTCTTCGACTTTCCCCACTGACTGGAAATTAGCCATTGTCCTCCCCTTGCCCAAGATACCTAGCCCTGTCGAATTGAAAGATCTCAGACCGATAAGTATATTGCCGTGTCTTTCTAAGGTTTTAGAGAAGGCAGTAAGCTCCCAGTTAACGGACTATTTAGAAAAACACCACATCCTGCCCGAGACACAGTCAGGCTTCAGAAAGGGGCGGAGTACTGCTACTGCTTTACTAGACGTGACCGACAATATTCTTCGTGCACAGGATCATGGTATGTGTACCTTAGTTGTCCTGCTAGATTTTTCCAGGGCTTTTGATTCTTTAAACATTGACCTTCTTTTGTCCAAGTTCAACTATTATGGATTTGAGCATAATACCCTGCAATGGTTCAACACTTATCTCAGTGGTCGTTCCCAGTATACTAAATTGTCGCGTTCTGATGGTTCTATCCTGGTTTCAGATATTGTACCTGTAAGTCGAGGAGTTCCTCAGGGATCTATTTTAGGGCCACTTATTTTTATTTTGTACTCTGCGGATGTACAGACGTACATTAAACATTGCCAGTTCCACATATATGCAGATGACATACAAATCTACATATCATGCAAACCTTCCGAAATAAATACAGCTGTAAAACATCTTAATGATGATCTGCACAATATATCAATATGGTCACAAAAAAATAGCTTGTTACTAAACCCTAATAAAACTAAATACCTGATTTTTGGTACAAAACATCAACTTTTAGGATTGACACCAGCACTCAATGTCATGCTCATGGATGTACCCGTAGAACGAGTGTACGAGGCGCGCAATCTAGGCCTCTACATGGATTGTGACTTACGATTTGAGAATCATGTAGCTGCATTAGTTAGGAACTGTTTTTATAAACTGAAAATATTGTACCGAGTGAGGCCTCATATTAAGACTGATCTGCGTATCCGATTGGCAGAATCCCTTGTGTTATCCAAATTTAACTACACTGATGTGGTTTTTGGTCCCAGGTTACTTGCCAGAACACAAAAATTAGTACAGAGAGTCCAGAACGCTTGTGCCCGCTTCTGTTTCGATATCCCATTTAGAGGTCACGTCTCACCATTTCTAAACAAGCACCTTGTCTTGAAAATGAAGCATCGGCAAAAGTTGCACCTCGCGTGCCTGTTGTTTGGTGTGCTGAAGCATAAGGCTCCCGCCTACCTTCATGAGAAGCTGACGTGGGTATCTAGCTCCAGATCTTGTGGTTCTCGCCAGCACTCGATGCAACTCTCCATACAGCGACACAGCTCCGCTTCTTTTAGGGGCTGTTTTCGTTACGCTGCATCGAAGTGCTGGAACAATATCCCACCGCCGATACGGAACCTGCAAAATGTACACAGTTTTAAAATTAAGTTAAAGAAATTTCTGTTTGAAGGTCAAAAGGAGCAAGAATGTCATAGTCACGAAAAAAGCATTATATAGTTCATTATCATTTTTTTCTTCCGCATTAGTAGTCATTTTATTATAACATATGTACTAAATATGAATTATTTCCTTCACTTACCTTGATCTTGCTGTATGTCCTCTCCCTGTCTTATCAAACATATGTACCTATGCACTCATTGTTTTTCCGTGAGTTAGCATTATTATGTAGATATCTATTTTAGGTTGTTTCTTTTTTGTGGTTTAGCTTTTTATTTTATAGTCAATTATTATTTAATTTGTTTTTTTTTTCTCTGTTGTATTTGTGTGTAGTGGTTGGGTTGTCCGTGGCATCACCGAACGGCTCTGACGGAAGATCAGCGTTAGTTGCTAGCATCTAACTTCATGCTGAGTCAGAGTCCGATTTGCAACACAACCATTTTTATCTATAAATAAGTTTTTATGTATTCTTAGTTTTTTATTATAGTTTTATTTCTTAGCTCATATTTGTAATATTTATGTGATGTGTATGCAAATAAATTTATTTTATCTTATCTATCTTTTATCTAAACCAAGGGCATCACATACCCAACTACACCGCGGGCACCACATACCCTAGTACACCGCGGGCATCACATACACTAGTAAACCAAGGGCATCACATACCCAACAACACCGCGGGCACCACATACCCTAGTACACCGCGGGCATCACATACCCTAGTAAACCAAGGGCATCACATACCCAACTACACCGCGGGCACCACATACCCAAGTACTCCGCGGGCATCACATACCCTAGTAAACCAAGAGCATCACATACCCAACTACACCGCGGGCATCACATATCCAACCACACCGCGGGCACCACATACCCAAGTACACCGCGGGCACCACATACCCAAGTACTCCGCGGGCATCACATACCCTAGTAAACCAAGAGCATCACATACCCATGTACACCGCGGGCATCACATACCCAAGTACTCCGCGGGCATCACATACCCTAGTAAACCAAGGGCATCACATACCCAACAACACCGCGGGCACCACATACCCAAGTACACCGCGGGCACCACATACCCAACCACACTGCGGGCATCACATACCCAACTACACCGCGGGCATCACATACCCTAGTAAACCAAAGGCATCACATACCCAACTACACCGCGGGCATCACATACCCTAGTAAACCAAGGGCATCACATACCCAACTACACCGCGGGCATCACATACCCAACTACACCGCGGGCATCACATACCCAACTACACCGCGGGCATCACATACCCTAGTAAACCAAGGGCATCACATACCCAACTACACCGCGGGCATCACATACCCAACTACACCGAGGGCATCACATACCCAACAACACCGCGGGCACTACATACCCTAGTACACCGCGGGCATCACATACCCTAGTAAACCAAGGGCATCACATACCCAACAACACCGCGGGCACCACATACCCAACAACACCGCGGGCATCAAATACCCAACTACACCGCGGGCATCACATACCCAACAACACCGCGAGTATCACATACCCTAGTACACCGCGGGCATCACATACCCTAGTACACCGCGGGCACCACATACCCAACTACACCGCGGGCATCACATACCCAAGTACACCGCGGGCACCACATACCCAAGTACACCGCGGGCACCACATACCCAAGTACACCGCGGGCACCACATACCCAACTACACCGCGGGCATCACATACCCAACAACACCGCGGGCACCACATACCCAAGTACACCGCGGGCACCACATACCCTAGTACACCGCGGGCATTAGATACCCAACTACACCGCGGGCATCACATACCCAAGTACACCGCGGGCATCACATACCCTAGTACACCGCGGGCATCACATACCCTAGTAAACCAAGGGCATCACATACCCAACTACACCGCGGGCATCACATACCCAACTTCACCGCGGGCATCACATACCCTAGTAAACCAAGGGCATCACATACCCAACTACACCGCGGGCACCACATACCCTAGTACACCGCGGGCATCACATACCCTAGTAAACCAAGGGCATCACATACCCAACAACACCGCGGGCACCACATACCCTAGTACACCGCGGGCATCACATACCCTAGTAAACCAAGGGCATCACATACCCAACTACACCGCGGGCACCACATACCCAAGTACTCCGCGGGCATCACATACCCTAGTAAACCAAGAGCATCACATACCCAACTACACCGCGGGCATCACATATCCAACCACACCGCGGGCACCACATACCCAAGTACACCGCGGGCACCACATACCCAAGTACTCCGCGGGCATCACATACCCTAGTAAACCAAGAGCATCACATACCCATGTACACCGCGGGCATCACATACCCAAGTACTCCGCGGGCATCACATACCCTAGTAAACCAAGGGCATCACATACCCAACAACACCGCGGGCACCACATACCCAAGTACACCGCGGGCACCACATACCCAACCACACTGCGGGCATCACATACCCAACTACACCGCGGGCATCACATACCCTAGTAAACCAAAGGCATCACATACCCAACTACACCGCGGGCATCACATACCCTAGTAAACCAAGGGCATCACATACCCAACTACACCGCGGGCATCACATACCCAACTACACCGCGGGCATCACATACCCAACTACACCGCGGGCATCACATACCCTAGTAAACCAAGGGCATCACATACCCAACTACACCGCGGGCATCACATACCCAACTACACCGAGGGCATCACATACCCAACAACACCGCGGGCACTACATACCCTAGTACACCGCGGGCATCACATACCCTAGTAAACCAAGGGCATCACATACCCAACAACACCGCGGGCACCACATACCCAACAACACCGCGGGCATCAAATACCCAACTACACCGCGGGCATCACATACCCAACAACACCGCGAGTATCACATACCCTAGTACACCGCGGGCATCACATACCCTAGTACACCGCGGGCACCACATACCCAACTACACCGCGGGCATCACATACCCAAGTACACCGCGGGCACCACATACCCAAGTACACCGCGGGCACCACATACCCAAGTACACCGCGGGCACCACATACCCAACTACACCGCGGGCATCACATACCCAACAACACCGCAGGCACCACATACCCAAGTACACCGCGGGCACCACATACCCTAGTACACCGCGGGCATTAGATACCCAACTACACCGCGGGCATCACATACCCAAGTACACCGCGGGCATCACATACCCTAGTACACCGCGGGCATCACATACCCTAGTAAACCAAGGGCATCACATACCCAACTACACCGCGGGCATCACATACCCAACTTCACCGCGGGCATCACATACCCTAGTAAACCAAGGGCATCACATACCCAACTACACCGCGGGCACCACATACCCTAGTACACCGCGGGCATCACATACCCTAGTAAACCAAGGGCATCACATACCCAACAACACCGCGGGCACCACATACCCTAGTACACCGCGGGCATCACATACCCTAGTAAACCAAGGGCATCACATACCCAACTACACCGCGGGCACCACATACCCAAGTACTCCGCGGGCATCACATACCCTAGTAAACCAAGAGCATCACATACCCAACTACACCGCGGGCATCACATATCCAACCACACCGCGGGCACCACATACCCAAGTACACCGCGGGCACCACATACCCAAGTACTCCGCGGGCATCACATACCCTAGTAAACCAAGAGCATCACATACCCATGTACACCGCGGGCATCACATACCCAAGTACTCCGCGGGCATCACATACCCTAGTAAACCAAGGGCATCACATACCCAACAACACCGCGGGCACCACATACCCAAGTACACCGCGGGCACCACATACCCAACCACACTGCGGGCATCACATACCCAACTACACCGCGGGCATCACATACCCTAGTAAACCAAAGGCATCACATACCCAACTACACCGCGGGCATCACATACCCTAGTAAACCAAGGGCATCACATACCCAACTACACCGCGGGCATCACATACCCAACTACACCGCGGGCATCACATACCCAACTACACCGCGGGCATCACATACCCTAGTAAACCAAGGGCATCACATACCCAACTACACCGCGGGCATCACATACCCAACTACACCGAGGGCATCACATACCCAACAACACCGCGGGCACTACATACCCTAGTACACCGCGGGCATCACATACCCTAGTAAACCAAGGGCATCACATACCCAACAACACCGCGGGCACCACATACCCAACAACACCGCGGGCATCAAATACCCAACTACACCGCGGGCATCACATACCCAACAACACCGCGAGTATCACATGCCCTAGTACACCGCGGGCATCACATACCCTAGTACACCGCGGGCACCACATACCCAACTACACCGCGGGCATCACATACCCAAGTACACCGCGGGCACCACATACCCAAGTACACCGCGGGCACCACATACCCAAGTACACCGCGGGCACCACATACCCAACTACACCGCGGGCATCACATATTCAATAACACCGCAGGCACCACATACCCAAGTACACCGCGGGCACCACATACCCTAGTACACCGCGGGCATTAGATACCCAACTACACCGCGGGCATCACATACCCAAGTACACCGCGGGCATCACATACCCTAGTACACCGCGGGCATCACATACCCTAGTAAACCAAGGGCATCACATACCCAACTACACCACGGGCATCACATACCCAACTTCACCGCGGGCATCACATACCCTAGTAAACCAAGGGCATCACTTGACGACCGATGTGGCGCGGTGGGCGATGGTCCGCCTGCGACGCGGAAGGTTGCGGGTTCGATTCCCGCCCCGGGATAAATGTTTGTATGTTCTGCAAATATTTATTTCGGGTGTTCTGGGTATCATATGTATAATAAAAAATATCTATCTATGTAATGCATTATATTAAGTATGTCAGTCTTCTAGTACCCATAACACAAGCTCTGCTTAGCTTGGGGCTAGATGATGTTGTGTGGATTGTCCAGCATTATTTATTATTTATTATTATTATTTATTTATCACATATCCAACTACACCGCGGGCATCACATACCCTAGTAAACCAAGGGAATCACATACCCAACTACACCGCGGGCATCACATACCCAACTACACCGAGGACATCACATACCCAAAAACACCGCGGGCACTACATACCCTAGTACACCGCGGGCATCACATACCCTAGTAAACCAAGGGCATCACATACCCAACAACACCGCGGGCACCACATACCCTGGTACACCGCGGGCATCACATACCCTAGTAAACCAAGGGCATCACATACCCAACTACACCGCGGGCATGACATACCCTAGGACACCGCGGGCATCACATACCCTAGTAAACCAAGGGCATCACATACCCAACTACACCGCGGGCATCACATACCCAATTTCCTTTACAAAGTAACAACAAACGTTGACAAGAAAAACACTACGGTTGGTCTATACATGGACATGACAAAGGCGTTCGACCACGTAGATCATAGTCTACTTTTAGATAAACTATATAGATATGGTGTTAGGGGAAACGCTAATAAATTAATTCGCTCGTATTTATCTAATAGACAACAAGTTACTCACGTTTCTAAAATCTGTATGAAAACGCACTGTGAGACCATATACAGCTCTGATATTCGAGATGTTAAATATGGAGTCCCTCAGGGAAGTGTTTTAGGTCCATTGTTGTTTATTATATATATTAATGATCTACCCAATTCTACTAACAATTTCATGACATTATTTGCTGACGATAGCACAATTCTATTTACTAACGATGCAATAACTAATATACAATTTGACATTAACAATACATTGACATCAATAATTAATTGGCTTGAATATAATAATTTAAATATTAATCTAACCAAGACATATCTAATGCATTTCAAACAAAGAGAGACAACTTGTACTACTAACATGGACATACGATATTTAAATACTAAAATAAATTTTATAGACACAACACGATTTTTGGGCTTGCAGATCGATAACAAATTAAATTGGAAACTACACACAGATACGGTCTGTAAGCGGCTTCACCAATTTTCGTATGCACTGTACAATCTTTCGAAAATTGCAAGTACCTCGGCATTACTGACAGCATATTATGGACATACTGCTGCAATACTTAGGTACGGAATTATTTTTTGGGGTAACTCCACTAATAAATCAAGAGTATTTATAGCGCAGAAACGATGTATTCGAGCAATGTCCGGACTCAGACAAACCGATACTTGTAAGAACGTTTTTAAGCAATGGCAAATTTTAACGTTTCCTTCTCTGTATATCTATGAAGTGGCAACATTTGTGAAAAATAATCCTCATCACTTTGATGCGTATCCCATAGGAAGTCGTCGGGAGGGCACCCTTCACCATCAATCGTGTAAGACTTCACTGTTACGTATGAGTGTGTTCTCCATGGCGCCTATCATTTATAACCATATTCCATTGTCAATTCGTACGGTCGACAATTTGAGTGCATTCAAGAAGTTACTGTCTAAGTTATTGGAAGAAAAGGCATACTATACAATTGACGAATTTTTAAATGACATATTCTAATAAATATAAAACTAGGGCCTTTGATTTTATTTGTTTTTTATTTTTATTTTTCATTGGACATATATTTTCTTGACATTATTAATTTGAAATCATTTTTATTGTAAATTAAATTCATTATTATTATTATCTGTGCATGACGTTTGTAAGCCTCAGGTTGAACTAGAGATATGAAAATTAAATTAAGACCAATGTAACTACCTAGTTTCTACAAACAATAAATATCATTTATCATTTATTTATTTATCATTCACCGCGGGCATCACATACCCTAGTAAACCAAGGGCATCACATATCCAACTACACCGCGGGCATCACATACCCAACTACATCGCGGGCATCACATACCCTAGTAAACCAAGGGAATCACATACCCAACTACACCGCGGGCATCACATACCCAACTACACCGAGGACATCACATACCCAAAAACACCGCGGGCACTACATACCCTAGTACACCGCGGGCATCACATACCCTAGTAAACCAAGGGCATCACATACCCAACAACACCGCGGGCACCACATACCCTGGTACACCGCGGGCATCACATACCCTAGTAAACCAAGGGCATCACATACCCAACTTCACCGCGGGCATCACATACCCTAGTAAACCAAGGGCATCACATATCCAACTACACCGCGGGCATCACATACCCAACTACATCTATCATCTACATTTCGGGGGTTAAAGTTGCCCGCGTCCGTAGGAGATTACTCTAGAAACCCTACACGTGACCCCTGGGCAGTGCTAAATGGGTAACAACCCTTCTGGTGGTAGGCTTCGGCCGTGGCTTGTCACCACCCACCGAACAAAGTAGTTTCGTGAAGCGATAATCTCGTGTTTCGGAATAATGTTCGGTGTAGCCAATGACACATAAAGGATGTGACGGGTCTGAGCAGTTTGCATGCGAATCAGGCTTGAGTGCCCTGGAACACTCAGCAACGCGAGTGTGCAGGAATACTAGATTTGGAGGGTAGCGGGATCCGAAGCACGGTTTTTTCCGCTGGCCGACCGCAGGTTGTAGGGGGCCCAATTAGCGAGCAGCCACTCGTGAAAGGCTGCCCCGCCGCCTTGCGAAAAATCCCGGAATGCTCCATCGTGCCGGTTGGCGACCGGATGAGAGGATCCGATGGCCATTCTTGGGGGGGTTCGGGCGTCCCCGCAGTCTCCACTCTAGTGTCCCACTCACACATTCGCGTGCTAAGTACCGTTGAGTTCGTCTGATTGCTGCCTCGCTCAACTACTGTCTTACCCAAAAAACCAAAACAATCACTCATCATGAAAAAGTTCAAAAATAATAAGTTGTGCCTACAGCGGAAGCACGTCCTCTCACTCCAAGTGCACTTCTCCAATATTCGGGGACTGCACTCAAATCTCGACCCGGTCCATCACCACCTTGAGACCAATAAACCGCACTTATTATTCCTCACGGAGACGCAGATACAGAACCCTTCCGACACAGCATACCTCACATACCCAGGCTTCTCACTGGAGCATAACTTTAAACCTAGAGCTGGTGTTTGTCTGTTTGTTCGGGACGACGTATGTTGTCTGCGGCTGCGTGACCTTGAAGTGACAGATTTTTCTGTGATATGGGTAATGGTGGATACCGGATTAGATAAAATTATCTATGCCGGTTTATACAGATCTCACTCTGGAGATTTGGAGACAACCAGGTTATTTCAATACATTGGTGAAGCAGCTGATCGAGCCCAAGAACGATACCCTAATGCTCAGTTGGTACTTTTGGGAGACTTTAATGCCCACCATCAACAAATGCTGTTCCCATTCCAGACTACTGACCACGCTGGAATAGAGGTTTGCAAACTTGCTCTGACCCTAAACCTCACACAACTAGTCAGTGAAGCCACAAGGGTACCGGACATTGAGGGTCATACTGCTAACTGCCTAGATCTTTTGTTGACAAACGAACCGGAACGTCATGCAGTGGCAGTATTGCCCCCGTTGGGCAGTTCCGATCACTGTATGGTAAGATCTGTGTCGTCATACTCGCCTCCCGATCCATCTCCCAGAGGCTCTAGAAGAGTGTGGCGATACAATTTGGCAGACTGGGACGAGATGCGTCATTTCTTTGCGTCTTACCCTTGGCGACAGATCTGTTTCTCTTCGGGCGATCCAACAACTTGTGCTAATAGCGTAACGGAGGTAATCAAGACCGCAATGGAGTATTTTATACCATTTTCTGATACTCCATCATCCAACAACGCTCGTCCTTGGTTTAGCCCTGCGTGCGCTAGAGCTGAAGCTCAAAAACATGTGGCTTATTTGGCTTGGGTTGATGCACGTAGCGCTTCAGTAAATTCCTCTGACACAAGGGAAAAGAAAAAAGCCTTTAACAAGGCCGCCAAGTCTTGTAAGAAGGTGATACGTAGGTCACGCTTTGAACGGATTGGTCGCATGGGGGCTAAGCTTGCAACATACCCAGCGGGAAGCAAAGCTTTCTGGTCCTTGGCTAAGTCCGTTGAAGCCAACTTCAGCCGCCCTTCTTTCCCTCCACTGCTCAAACCAGACGGATCATTAGCTCATACCGCGATTGAGAAGGCAAATCTTTTTGTAGCTCAATTTGCGGAAAATTCACGTCTGGAAACCTCTGGCGAAATTCCACCCAGCCTTCCCTGTTGCGAGACCACAATGTCAGAAATTCGTATCCAGCAAAAAGAAGTGCTCAAAACGCTACGTAGCCTTGACGTGAATAAAGCTAGTGGTCCTGATGGAATCTCAGCCCTAGTACTGAAAACTTGTGCACCTGAGTTGTCTCCAATATTAACAAAACTTTTCCGCCTATCTCTTAAAACCGGTGTAGTTCCTAAGTCTTGGAAGCTTGCCAATGTGCAGCCTGTGCCCAAAAAAGGTAGTCGCGCCGATCCGTCAAACTATCGTCCCATTTCAATCACCTCTGTACTATGTAAGTGTATGGAGCGTGTACTGAATGGAAAGCTCCTAGCATATCTCGAAGATAACAACCTCTTGAGCGACCGACAGTACGGTTTTCGTAGTAATCGGTCTACTGGAGACCTTCTTGTTTATGCTACGCACACCTGGAGCGAAGCCATCGAGAAATATGGCGAAGCACTAGCGGTTTCGCTTGACATCTCGAAGGCATTTGATAGGGTTTGGCATGCGAGCCTTATTGGCAAGCTTCCGTCATTTGGACTCCCGGTACAGTTCTGTACCTGGCTTGCAGACTTCCTGAGGGAACGATCGATTCGAGTGCTTGTTGATGGCTGCTCATCGGATCAATTGGCAATTAATGCTGGTGTACCTCAGGGGTCTGTACTATCTGCCACACTGTTTTTGCTGCATATTAACGATCTGCTCATGCCCGGTATCATTGGGTATGCAGACGACAGCACAGTTGTGGAAAGATATGTTTCTAACGCTCAGGCCAGACAGAATGTGGTTAGGCAGGAAAGAGACCAAATGCTGCAGCGTTTGAATTTGAAGCTCAAAGCAGTCTCCGACTGGGGGGACGCTAACCTAGTCAAATTCAACGCCACAAAAACGCAAGCATGTCTCTTTTCAGCTAAGAAGAGTCAGTTTCTCCAAACTCCTGTTTTCCGAGGTGTACCTGTAGCTGTACAAGATCACCTAGAACTGCTCGGTGCCTCACTTACTCCTGCGCTCAACTTTGGATCGTACATCGAGTCTAGAGCAAAAACAGCCTCCATGAAGCTTGGTATCCTAAATAGGGTAAGGCGGTACTTCACACCTGGACAGCTTCTCAGTCTCTACAAAGCACAAGTCCGGTCTGGTATGGAGTACTGCTGCCACCTTTGGGATGGCTCAGCCAAACACCAACTCGCTGCTCTAGACTCAATTGAACGCCGAGCTTTTAGACTGATAGGTGAACAATTTATGGCGGAGACTAAGATCCAGAGTCTCGAACACCGTCGTAAAGTTGCTTGCCTATCGATCTTCTATAGGTTGCACTTCGGTGAATGTGCCCAGGAGCTGCATGATCTCATCCCACCATCTCCCTTCCATCAACGGACAAGCAGACGTACCGCACAGTACCATCCCTACCTGGTTTCCATACCCCCGATCCGCACAAAGCGCTTCGGTAACGCATTTATTATGCGAACCGCCAAGGAGTGGAACTCGTTGCCGGCTTCTGTCTTTCCCGAACAATACAATCTTGGTCTCTTCAAGGCACGAGTGAACAGGTGTCTCATAGATCGTCCTGCTCCATCGTCGGCCACAATATCACTTTCCATCAGGTGAGTTTGTGGTCAAAGGACGAACTATCCTTAGTAAAAAAAAAAAAAAAAAAAAAAAACATCGCGGGCATCACATACCCTAGTAAACCAAGGGAATCACATACCCAACTACACCGCGGGCATCACATACCCAACTACACCGAGGACATCACATACCCAAAAACACCGCGGGCACTACATACCCTAGTACACCGCGGGCATCACATACCCTAGTAAACCAAGGGCATCACATACCCAACAACACCGCGGGCACCACATACCCTGGTACACCGCGGGCATCACATACCCTAGTAAACCAAGGGCATCACATACCCTAGTAAACCAAGGGCATCACATACCCAACTACACCGAGGGCATCACATACCCAACAACACCGTGGGCACTACATACCCTAGTACACCGCGGGCATCACATACCCTAGTAAACCAAGGGCATCACATACCCAACAACACCGCGAGTATCACATACCCTAGTACACCGCGGGCATCACATACCCTAGTACACCGCGGGCACCACATACCCAACTACACCGCGGGCACCACATACCCAAGTACACCGCGGGCACCACATACCCAAGTACACCGCGGGCACCACATACCCAACTACACCGCGGGCATCACATACCCAAGTACACCGCGGGCATCACATACCCAAGTACACCGCGGGCACCACATACCCTAGTACACCGCGGGCATTAAATACCCAACTACACCGCGGGCATCACATACCCAAGTACACCGCGGGCATCACATACCCTAGTACACCGCGGGCATCACATACCCTAGTAAACCAAGGGCATCACATACCCAACTACACCGCGGGCATCACATACCCAACTTCACCGCGGGCATCACATACCCTAGTAAACCAAGGGCATCACATATCCAACTACACCGCGGGCATCACATACCCAACTACATCGCGGGCATCACATACCCTAGTAAACCAAGGGAATCACATACCCAACTACACCGCGGGCATCACATACCCAACTACACCGAGGACATCTTATACCCAAAAACACCGCGGGCACTACATACCCTAGTACACCGCGGGCATCACATACCCTAGTAAACCAAGGGCATCACATACCCAACAACACCGCGGGCACCACATACCCTGGTACACCGCGGGCATCACATACCCTAGTAAACCAAGGGCATCACATACCCAACTACACCGCGGGCATGACATACCCTAGGACACCGCGGGCATCACATACCCTAGTAAACCAAGGGCATCACATACCCAACTACACCGCGGGCATCACATACCCTAGTAAACCAAGGGCATCACATACCCAACAACACCGCGGGCACTACATACCCTAGTACACCGCGGGCATCACATACCCTAGTAAACCAAGGGCATCACATACCCAACAACACCGCGGGCATCACATATCCAAGTACACCGCGGGCATCACATACCCTAGTAAACCAAGGGCATCACATACCCAACTACACCGCGGGCACCACATACCCAAGTACACCGCGGGCATCACATACCCTAGTAAACCAAGAGCACCACATACCCTAGTACACCGCGGGCATCACATACCCAACCACACCGCGGGCATCACATACCCAAGTACACCGCGGGCATCACATACCCTAGTACACCGCGGGCATCACATACCCTAGTAAACCAAGGGCATCACATACCCAACTACACCGCGGGCATCACATACCCAACTACACTGCGGGCATCACATACCCAACCACACCGCGGGCATCACATACCCAACTACACCGCGGGCATCACATACCCAAGTACACCGCGGGCATCACATACCCTAGTACACCGCGGGCATCACATACCCTAGTAAACCAAGGGCATCACATACCCAACTACACCGCGGGCATCACATACCCAACTACACTGCGGGCATCACATACCCAACCACACCGCGGGCATCACATACCCAACTACACCGCGGGAATCACATACCCTAGTAAACCAAGGGCATCACATACCCAACTACACCGCGGGCATCACATACCCTAGTAAACCAAGGGCATCACATACCCAACTACACCGCGGGCATCACATACCCAACAACACCGCGGGCACCACATACCCTAATACACCGCGGGCATCACATACCCTAGTAAACCAAGGGCATCACATACCCAACTACACTGCGGGCATCATATACCCAACTACACCGCGGGCATCACATACCCTAGTAAACCAAAGGCATCACATATTAAACTACACCGCGGGCATCACATACCCTAGTAAACCAAGGGCATCACATACCCAACTACACCGCGGGCATCACATACCCAACTACACCGCGGGCATCACATACCCAACTACACCGCGGGCATCACATACCCTAGTAAACCAAGGGCATCACATACCCAACTACACCGCGGGCATCACATACCCAACCACACCGCGGGCATCACATACCCAACTACACCGCGGGAATCACATACCCTAGTAAACCAAGGGCATCACATACCCAACTACACCGCGGGCATCACATACCCTAGTAAACCAAGGGCATCACATACCCAACTACACCGCGGGCATCACATACCCAACAACACCGCGGGCACCACATACCCTAATACACCGCGGGCATCACATACCCTAGTAAACCAAGGGCATCACATACCCAACTACACCGCGGGCACCACATACCCTAGTACACCGCGGGCACCACATACCCAACTACACCGCGGGCATCACATACCCAAGTACACCGCGGGCATGACATACCCTAGTACACCGCGGGCATCACATACCCTAGTAAACCAAGGGCATCACATACCCAACTACACCGCGGGCATCACATACCCAACTACACTGCGGGCATCACATACCCAACCACACCGCGGGCATCACATACCCAACTACACCGCGGGAATCACATACCCTAGTAAACCAAGGGCATCACATACCCAACTACACCGCGGGCATCACATACTCAACTTTACCGCGGGCATCACATACCCAACTACACCGCGGGCATCACATACCCAACAACACCGCGGGCACCACATACCCTAGTACACCGCGGGCATCACATACCCTAGTTAACCAAGGGCATCACATACCCAACAACACCGCGGGCACCACATACCCTAGTACACCGCGGGCATCACATACCCTAGTAAACCAAGGGCATCACATACCCAACTACACCGCGGGCACCACATACCCAAGTACTCCGCGGGCATCACATACCCTAGTAAACCAAGAGCATCACATACCCAACTACACCGCGGGCATCACATATCCAACCACACAGCGGGCACCACATACCCAAGTACACCGCGGGCACCACATACCCAAGTACTCCGCGGGCATCACATACCCTAGTAAACCAAGAGCATCACATACCCAAGTACACCGCGGGCACCACATACCCAAGTACTCCGCGGGCATCACATACCCTAGTAAACCAAGGGCATCACATACCCAACAACACCGCGGGCACCACATACCCAAGTACACCGCGGGCACCACATACCCAACTACACTGCGGGCATCATATACCCAACTACACCGCGGGCATCACATACCCTAGTAAACCAAAGGCATCACATATTAAACTACACCGCGGGCATCACATACCCTAGTAAACCAAGGGCATCACATACCCAACTACACCGCGGGCATCACATACCCAACTACACCGCGGGCATCACATACCCAACTACACCGCGGGCATCACATACCCTAGTAAACCAAGGGCATCACATACCCAACTACACCGCGGGCATCACATACCCAACTACACCGAGGGCATCACATACCTAACAACACCGCGGGCACTACATACCCTAGTACACCGCGGGCATCACATACCCTAGTAAACCAAGGGCATCACATACCCAACAACACCGCGGGCACCACATACCCAACTACACCGCGGGCATCACATACCCAACTACACCGCGGGCATCACATACCCAACAACACCGCGGGCACCACATACCCAAGTACACCGCGGGCATCACATACCCAACTACACCGAGGGCATCACATACCCAACAACACCGCGGGCACTACATACCCTAGTACACCGCGGGCATCACATACCCTAATTAACCAAGGGCATCACATACCCAACAACACCGCGGGCACCACATACCCAACTACGCCGCGGGCATCACATACCCAACTACACCGCGGGCATCACATATCGAACCCCACCGCGGGCACCACATACCCAAGTACACCGCGGGCACCACATACCCAAGTACTCCGCGGGCATCACATACCCTAGTAAACCAAGAGCACCACATACCCTAGTACACCGCGGGCATCACATACCCAACTACACCGCGGGCATCACATACCCAAGTACACCGCGGGCATCAAATACCCTAGTACACCGCGGGCATCACATACCCTAGTAAACCAAGGGCATCACATACCCAACTACACCGCGGGCATCACATACCCAACTACACTGCGGGCATCACATACCCAACCACACCGCGGGCATCACATACCCAACTACACCGCGGGAATCACATACCCAACTTCACCGCGGGCATCACATACCAAACAACACCGTGGGTATCACAAACCCAAGTACACTGCGGGCACCACATACCCTAGTACACCGCGGGCAATACATACCTAACTACACCGCGGGCACCACATACCCTAGTACACCGCGGGTATCACAAACCCAAGTACACTGCGGGCACCACATACCCTAGTACACCGCGGGCACCACATACCTAACTACACCTCAGGCACCACATACCCAAGTACACCGCGGGCACCACATACCCAAGTACACTGCGGGCACCACATACCCAATTACACCGCGAGCACCACATACCCAAATACACCGCGGGCACCACATACCCGACACCGACGACGAGGGATACGTGCAGGTAACTAAATCACGGGCACCACATACCCTAGTACACCGCGGGCACCACATACCCTAGTACACCGCGGGCATCACATACCCTAGTAAACCAAGGGCATCACATACCCAACTACACCGCGGGCATCACATACCCAACTACACTGCGGGCATCACATACCCAACCACACCGCGGGCATCACATTCCCAACTACACCGCGGGAATCACATACCCAACTACACCGCGGGCATCACATACCAAACAACACCGTGGGTATCACAAACCCAAGTACACTGCGGGCACCACATACCCAAATACACCGCGGGCACCACATACCCGACACCGACGACGAGGGATACGTGCAGGTAACTAAATCACGGGCACCACATACCCTAGTACACCGCGGGCACCACATACCCTAGTACACCGCGGGCATCACATACCCTAGTACACCGCGGGCATCACATACCCTAGTAAACCAAGGGCATCACATACCCAACTACACCGCGGGCATCACATACCCAACTACACTGCGGGCATCACATACCCAACCACACCGCGGGCATCACATTCCCAACTACACCGCGGGAATCACATACCCAACTACACCGCGGGCATCACATACCAAACAACACCGTGGGTAACACAAACCCAAGTACACTGCGGGCACCACATACCCAACTACACCGCGGGCATCACATACCCTAGTAAACCAAAGGCATTACATACCAAACTACACCGCGGGCATCACATACCCTAGTTTACCGCGGGCATTATATACTATACCCAACTACATTGGGGCACCACATACCCTAGTATACCGCGGGCATCACATACCCAACTACACCGCGGGCATCACATACCCTAGTAAACCAAGGGCATCACATACCCAACTACACCGCGGGCATCACATACCCAACTACACCGAGGGCATCACATACCTAACAACACCGCGGGCACTACATACCCTAGTACACCGCGGGCATCACATACCCTAGTAAACCAAGGGCATCACATACCCAACAACACCGCGGGCACCACATACCCAACTACACCGCGGGCATCACATACCCAACTACACCGCGGGCATCACATACCCAACAACACCGCGGGCACCACATACCCAAGTACACCGCGGGCATCACATACCCAACTACACCGAGGGCATCACATACCCAACAACACCGCGGGCACTACATACCCTAGTACACCGCGGGCATCACATACCCTAATAAACCAAGGGCATCACATACCCAACAACACCGCGGGCACCACATACCCAACTACACCGCGGGCATCACATACCCAACTACACCGCGGGCACCACATACCCTAGTACACCGCGGGCACCACATATCTAACTACACCTCAGGCACCACATACCCAAGTATACTGCGGGCACCACATACCCTAGTACACCGCGGGCACCACATACCCAACTACACCGCGGGCATCACAAACCCAACTACACCGCGTGCACCACATACCCAAATACACCGCGGGCATCACATACTCTAGCACACCGCGGGCACCACATACCTAACTACACCTCAGGCACCACATACTCAAGTATACTGCGGGCACCACATACCCTAGTACACCGCAGGCACCACATACTCAAGTACACCGCGGGCATCTTATACCCAAGTACACCGCGGGCACCACATACCCTAGTGCACCGTGGGCATCACATACCCAACTACACCGCAGGCACCACATACCCAAGTACACTGTGGGCACCACATACCCAACTTCACCGCGGGCACCACATACCCAAATACACCGCGAGCATCACATACCCAACTACACCGCGGGTATCACATACCCGACTCCGACGACAAGGGATACGTGCAGGTAACTACACCACGGGCACCACATACCCAAGTACACCGCGGGCATCATATACCCAACTACACCGCGGGCACCACATACCCTAGTTTACCGCAGGCATTATATACTATACCTAACTACATTGGGGCACCACATACCCTAGTATACCGCGGGCACCACATACCCTAGTACACCGCGGGCATGACATACCCAACTAGACCGCGGGCACCACATACCCAACTACGCCGCAGGCACCACATACCCAAGTATACCGCGGGAACCACATACCCTAGTACACCGCGGGCATCACATACCCAAGTACATCGCGAGCACCACATACCCAACTACACCGCAGGCACTACATACCCAAGTATACAGCGGGAACCACATACCCTAGTACACCGCGGTCACCTCATACCCGACTCGGACGACGAGGGATACGTGCAGGTAACTACACCGCGGGCATCAAGGGCGCATCCAGCCTTGGCGCCAGGGGGGGTTACACAAACGTGGTCAAGTCAAGAACTTATAATTTAATTTTGATAATCAAACGTTTGTCATCATACAAAGTTAATAATATATTAAATTAACTAAATATTGAAGGTATGTAGTTACATGAAATCTGTATGGTGAAATATATAAATACGTTAAATAATTTCGTTTTTATTTATTTATACTTTATTGTACACATTGAGACAAAAAATACATATGGAAAATTATATACAAAGGCGAGCTTAACCCTTAAAGAGTTTTCTACCAGCAAACCTTAGAGGATAGAGAGAGCTGATTATTAAGTGGATAAAGGTGTATACAAGAATGAAAAAGGAAAGATAAAAAAAATTTATAACTAACATACAAATATAAATAAAATTAAGCTAAATAAATAGATATAATACATACAAATATACATACTATTAGAAACAAAGATACATATGCTAAAATATAAGTACTAAATACAAACAATAATAATATATTATAAGGATAGATAGTGCTCTTTAACTCTATGCTTAAAAATACCAAGAGATGGACTTGCTCGAATGAGGAAGGATATTCCAAAGCTTTACTGCGCGAGCTGTGAAGGAGTCACCATAACGACTGGTGGAGTAGGAAGGAGTTTTAAGGAGTAAGGATTTGGAAGTTCTGCAAAGGTCTTCACGAGGAACTAGAAAAACAAAGCGCTCACGGAGGTAAGAAGGAGAAAGAGGGTTATATTTCGTTCAATTAGTGGTCTACCTAAGTCCTGGAACCAGCTCAGGGGGGGGGGGAGGG
>CAKOBJ010000001.1:0-133000 GCA_932527185.1 Ecliptopera silaceata | reverse complement strand
GCCCGCGGTGTATTAGGGTATGTGGTGCCCGCGGTGTAGTTGGGTATGTGATGCCCGCGGTGTACTAGGGTATGTGGTGCCCGCGGTGAATTAGGGTATGTGGTGCCCGCGGTGTACTAGGGTATATGATGCCCGCGGTGTACTAGGGTATGGGGTGCCCGCGGTGTACTAGGGTATGTGGTGCCCGCGGTGTACTAGGGTATGTGGTGCCCGCGGTATACATGGGTATGTGGTGCCCGCGGTGTATTTGGGTATGTGATGCCCGCGGTGTACTAGGGTATATGATGCCCACGGTATACTAGGGTATGAGATGACCGCGGTGTACTTTGTGATGCCCGCGGTGTACTAGGGTATGTGATGCCCGCGGTGTACTAGGGTATGTGGTGTAGGGTATATGATGCCCGCGGTGTACTAGGGTATGTGATGCCCGAGGTGTACTTGGGTATGTGTAGTTGGGTATGTGATACACCGCGGGCACCACATACCCAAGTACACTGCGGGCACCACATACCCAACTACACCGCGGGCACCACATACCCTAGTACACCGCGGGCACCCCAAGTACACAGCGGGCACCACATACCTTAGTACTCCGCGGGCATCACATACCCAACTACACCGCGGGCACCACATACCCTAGTACTCCGCGGGCATCACATACCCAACTACACCGCGGGCACCACATACCCAACTACACCGCGGGCACCCCATACCCAACTACACCGCGGGCACCACATACCCAAGTACACTGCGGGAACCACATACCCAACTACACCGCGGGCACCACATACCCTAGTACACCGCGGGCACCACATACCCTAGTACGCCGCGGGCACCACATACCCATGTATACCGCGGGCACCCCATACCCTAGTACACCGCGGGCATCACATACCCAACTACACCGCAGGCATCACATACCCAAGTACACCGCGGGCATCACATACCCAACTACACCACGGGCATCACATACCCAACTACACCGCGGGCACCACATACCCTAGTACACCGCGGGCACCACATACCTAACTACACCGCGGGCACCACATACCCTAGTACACCGCGGGCATCACACCGCGGGCACTAAATACCCTAGTACACCGCGGGCACCACATACCCTAGTACTCCGCGGGCACAACATACCCTAGTACACCGCGGGCACCACATACCCATGTATACCGCGATGCCCGCGGTGTACTAGGGTATGTGGTGCCCGCGGTGTAGTTGGGTATGTGATGCCCGAGGTGTACTAGGGTATGTGATGCCCGCGGTGTACTAGGGTATGTAGTGCCGGTCACATACCCAACTACACCGCGGGCACCACATACCCTAGTTTACCTCGGGCACCACATACCCAAGTACACCGCGGGCACCACAACCGCGGGCATCACATACCTTACTACACCGCGGGCACCACATACCCAATAACCAACTACACCGCGGGCACCACATACCCAACTTCACCGCGGGCACCACATACCCAACTACACTACGGGCACCACATACCCAACTACACCGCGGGACACCACATACCCACTTACACCGCGGGCACCACATACCCTAGTACACCGCGGGCACCACACACCCTAGTACACCGTACACCGCGAGCATCACATACCCAACTACACCGCGGGCATCACATACCCAACTACACCGCGGGCACCACATACCCAACTACACCGCGGGCACCCCATACCCTAGTACTCCGCGGGCATCACATACCTAACTACACCGCGGGCACCACATACCCTAGTACACCGCGGGCATCACATACCCAACTACACCGCGGGCACCACATACCCTAGTACACCGCGGGCATCACATACCCAACTACACCGCGGGCACCACATACCCAAGTATACCGCGGGCATGACATACCCTAGTTCACCGCGGGCACCACATACCCTTGTACTCCGCGGGCACAACATACCCAAGTACACCTCGGGCAACACATACCCTAGTACACTGCGGGCACCAAATACCCTAGTACCGCGGGCACCACATACCCAATGACACCCTAGTACACCGCGGGCACCACATACCCTAGTACTCCGCGGGCATCACATACCCAACTACACCGCGGGCACCACATACCCAACTACACGGGCATCACATACCCTAGTACACCGCGGGCACCACATACCCAATTACACCGCGGGCACCACATACCCAACTACACCGCGGGCACCACATACCCTAGTACACCGCGGGCACCACATACCCTAGTACACTGCGGGCACCACATACCCAAATATACCGCGGGCACCACATACCTAAATACACCGCGGGCATCACATACCCTAGTACACCGCGGGCACCACATACCCTAGTGCAGCGGTGTACTAGGGTATGTGATGCCCGCGATGTACTAGGGTATGTGGTGCCCGCGGTGTAGTTGGGTATGTGAAGCCCGCGGTGTACTTGGATATGTGGTGCCCGCGGTGTAGTTGGGTATGTGATGCCCGGTAATACCCAACTACACCGCGGGCACCACATACCCCAGTACACCGCGGGCATCACATACCCAACTACACCGCGGGCACCACATACTCTAGTACACCGCGGGCATCACATACCCATCTACACCGCTGGCACCACATACCCAAGTCCCAAGTACACCGCGGGCATCACATACCCTAGTACACCTCGGGCATCACATACCCAACTACACCGCGGGCACCACATACCCTAGTACACCGCGGGCATCACATACCCATCTACACCGCTGGCACCACATACCCAAGTCCCAAGTACACCGCGGGCATCACATGCCCTAGTACATCGCGGGCACCACATACCCAAGTACACCGCGGGCACCACATACTTAAGTACACCTCGGGCATCACATACCCTAGTACACCGCGGGCACCACATACCCAAGTACACCGCGGAGTACTAGGGTATGTGGTGCCCGCGGTGTACTAGGGTATGTGGTGCCCGCGGTGTACTAGGGTATGTGATGCCCGAGGTGTACTTGGGTATGTGGTGCCCGCGGTGTACTAGGATATGTGGTGCCCGCGGTATACTTGGGTATGTGGTGCCCGCGGTGTAGTTGGGTATGTGGTGTCCCGCGGTGTAGTTGGGTATGTGATGCCCGCGGTGTACTAGGGTATGTGGTGCCCGCGGTGTACTAGAGTATGATACCCAAGTACACCGCGGGCACCACATACCCTAGTACACTGCGGGCACCAAATACCCTAGTACCGCGGGCACCACATACCCAATGACACCGCGGGCATTACATACCCAACTACACCGCGGGCACCACATACCCAAGTATACCGCGGGCACCACATACCCTAGTACACCGCGGGCACCACATACCCTAGTACTCCGCGGGCATCACATACCAACTACACTGCGGGCACCACATACCCTAGTACACCGCGGGCACCACATACCCTAGTACACCGCGCATCACATACCCTAGTACACCGCGGGCACCACATACCCTAGTACACCGCGGGCACCACATACCCTAGTACACCGCGGGCACCACATACCCTAGTACACCGCGGGCACCACACACCCTAGTACACCGCGGGCATCACATACCAACTACACTGCGGGCACCACATACCCTAGTACACCGCGGGCACCACATACCCAACTACACCGCGGGCACCACATACCCAACTACACCGCGGGCACCACATACCCTAGTACACCGCGGGCACCACATACCCAACTACACCGCGGGCACCACATACCCTAGTACACCGCGGGCACCACATACCCATGTATACCGCGGGCACCACATACCCTAGTACACCGCGGGCACCCCATACCCTAGTACACCGCGGGCACCACATACCCTAGTACACCGCGGGCACCACATACCCAAGTACACCGCGGGCACCACATACCCTAGTACTCCGCGGGCACCGCGGGCATCACATACCCAACTACACCGCGGGCACCACATACCCTAGTTCACCGCGGGCACCACATACCCTAGTACATCGCGGGCACCACATACCCTAGTATACCTCGGGCACCACATACCCAAGTACACCGCGAGCATCATATACCCTAGTACACCGCGGGCACCACATACCCTAGTACGCCGCGGGCACCACATACCCTAGTACACCGCGGGCACCACATACCCAAGTACACCTCGGGCAACACATACCCTAGTACACTGCGGGCACCAAATACCCTAGTACCGCGGGCACCACATACCCAATGACACCGCGGGCATCACATACCTAACTAAACCGCGGGCATCACATACCCAACTACACCGCGGGACACCACATACCCTAGTACACCGCGGGCATCACATACCCTAGTACATCGCGGGCACCACATACCCTAGTACTCCGCGGGCATCACATACCCAACTACACCACGGGCACCACATACCTACACCGCGGGCACCACATACCCTAGTACACCGCGGGCATCACATACCCAACACCACATACCCTAGTACACCGCGTGCCCGCTGTGTACTAGGGTATGTGGTGCCCGCGGTGTAGTTGGGTATGTGGTGCCCGCGGTGTACTAGGGTATGTGGTGCCCGCGGTGTAGTTGGGTATGTGGTGCCCGAGGTATACTAGGGTATGTGGTGCCCGCGATGTACTAGGGTATGTGATGCCCGCGGTGTACTAGGGTATGTGGTGCCCGCGGTGTACTAGGGTATATGATGCCCGCGGTGTACTAGGGTATGGGGTGCCCGCGGTGTAGTTGGGTATGTGGTGCCCGCGGTGTAGTTGGGTATGTGATGCCCGCGGAGTACTAGGGTATGTGGTGCCCGCGGTGTACTAGGGTATGTGGTGCCCGCGGTATACTTGGGTATGTGGTGCCCGCGGTGTACTAGGGTATGTGGTGCCCGCAGTGAAGTTGGGTATGTGATGCCCGCGGAGTACTAGGGTATGAGGTGCCCGCGGTGTACTAGGGTATGTGGTGCCCGCGGTGTACTAGGATATGTGGTGCCGGCGTTGTATTTGGGTATGTGGTGCCCGCGGTGTACTAGGGTATGTGGTGCCCGCTGTGTACTTGGGTATGTGATGCCCGCGGTGTACTAGGGTATGTGGTGCCCGCGGTATACTTGGGTATGTGGTGCCCGCGGTGTAGTTGGGTATGTGGTGCCCGCGGTGTAGTTGGGTATGTGGTGCCCGCGGTGTACTAGGGTATGTGATGCCCGCGGTGTACTAGGGTATGTGGTGCCCGCGGTGTACTAGGGTATGTGATGCTCGCGGTGTACTTTCGACTTGGGTATGTGGTGCCCGCGGTGTAGTTGGGTATGGGTGTACTAGGGTATGTGGTGCCCGCGGTGTACTTGGTTATGTGGTGCCCGCGGTGTACTAGGGTATGTGGTGCCCGCGGTATACATGGGTATGTGGTGCCCGCGGTGTACTAGGGTATATGGTGCCCGCGGTGTACTAGGGTATGTGATGCCCGCGGTGTACTAGGGTATATGGTGCCCGCGGTGTATTAGGGTATGTGGTGCCCGCGGTGTACTTGGGTATGTGGTGCCCGCGGTGTAGTTGGGTATGTGATGCCCGCGGTGTACTAGGGTATGTGGTGCCCGCGGTGTACTAGGGTATGTGGTGCCCGCGGTGTAGTTGGGTATGTGGTGCCCGCGGTGTACTAGGGTATATGGTGCCCGCGGTGTAGTTGGGTATAAGATGCCCGCGGTGTACTAGGGTATGAGGTGCCCGCGGTATACTTGGTATGTGAAGCCCGCGGTGTTGTTGGGTATGTGATGCCCGAGGTGTACTAGGGTATGTGATGCCCGCGGTGTACTTGGGACTTGGGTATGTGGTGCCAGCGGTGTAGATGGGTATGTGGTGCCCGCGGTGTCCGCGGGCATCACTTACCCAACTACATTGCGGGCACCATATACCCTAGTACACCGCTGGCACTACATACTCTAGTACACTGCGGGCATCACATACCCAAGTACATCTCGGGCATCACATACCCAAGTACATCGCGGGCACCACATACCCTAGTACTCCGCGGGCACCCCATACCCTAGTACTCCGCGGGCATCACATACCCAACTACACCGCGGGCACCACATACCCAAGTATACCGCGGGCACCACATCCCCTAGTACACCGCGGGCATCACATACCCAACTACACCGCGGTGTAGTTGGGTATGTGATGCCCGCGGTGTACTAGGGTATGTGGTGCCCGCGGTGTAGTTGGGTATGTGATGCCCGCGGAGTACTAGGGTATGTGGTGCCCGCGGTGTACTAGGGTATGTGGTGCCCGCGGTATACTTGGGTATGTGATGCCCGCGGTGTACTAGGGTATATGGTGCCCGCGGTGTAGTTGGGTATGTGATGCCCGCGGTGTAGTTGGGTATGTGGTGCCCGCGTTGTACTTGGGTATGTGGTGCCCGCGGTGTACTAGGGTATATGATGCCCGCGGTGTACTAGGGTATGGGGTGCCCGCGGTGTACTAGGGTATGTGATGCCCGCGGTGTAGTTGGGTATGTGGTGCCCGCGGTGTACTTGGGTATGTGGTGCCCGCGATGTAAATGGGTATGCGGTGCCCGCGGTGTACTAGGGTATGTGGTGCCCGCGGTGTACTAGGGTATGTGATGCCCGCGGTGTACTAGGGTATATGGTGCCCGCGGTATACTAGGGTATGTGATGCCCGCGGTGAACTAGGGTATGTGGTGCACATACCCTAGCACACCGCGGGCATCACATACCCAAGTACGCCACGGGCATCACATATCCTAGTACACTGCGGGCACCACATACCCTAGTACACCGCGGGCATCACATACCCAACTACACCGCGGGCACCACATACCCAAGTACACCTCGGGCATCACATACCCAACAACACCGCGGGCACCACATACCAAGTATACCGCGGGCACCTCATACCCTAGTACACCGCGGGCATCTTATACCCAACTACACCGCGGGCACCATATACCCTAGTACACCGCGGGCACCACATACCCAACTACACCGCGGGCACCACATACCCTAGTACACCGCGGGCACCACATACCCTAGTACACCGCGGGCATCACATACCCAACTACACCGCGGGCACCACATACCCAAGTACACCGCGGGCACCACATACCCTAATACACCGCGGGCACCATATACCCTAGTACACCGCGGGCATCACATACCCTAGTACATACCCTAGTACACCGCGGGCACCACATACCCTAGTACACCGCGGGCATCACATACCCAACTACACCGCGGGCACCCCATACCCTAGTACACCGCGGGCATCACATACCCAACTACACCGCAGGCATCACATACCCAAATACACCGCGGGCACCACATACCCATGTATACCGCGGGCACCACATACCCTAGTACACCGCGGGCACCACATACCCTAGTACTCCGCGGGCACCCCATACCCTAGTACACCGCGGGCATCATATACCCTAGTACACCGCGGGCACCACATACCCAAGTATACCGCGGGCACCACATACCCTAGTACACCGCGGGCATCACATACCCAACTACACCGCGGGCACCACATACCCTAGTACACCGCGGGCACCACATACCCAACTACACCGCGGGCATCACATACCTAACTATACCGCGGGCACCACATACCCTAGTACACCGCGGGCATCACATACCCAACAACACCGCGGGCACCACATACAAAGTATACCGCGGGCACCTCATACCCTAGTACACCGCAGGCATCACATACCCAAATACACCGCGGGCACCACATACCCAAGTACACCGCGGGCACCACATACCCTAGTACACCGCGGGCATCACATACCCAACAACACCGCAGGCACCACATACCAAGTATACCGCGGGCACCTCATACCCTAGTACACCGCGGGCACCACATACCCAAGTACACCTCGGGCATCACATACCCTAGTATACCGCGGGCACCACATACCCTAGTACACCGCGGGCACCACATACCCAAATACAACGCCGGCACCACATATCCTAGTACACCGCGGGCACCACATACCCTAGTACACCGCGGGCACCACATACCCTAGTACACCGCGGGCACCATATACCCTAGTACACCGCGGGCACCACATACCCATGTATACCGCGGGCACCACATACCCTAGTACACCGCGGGCACCACATACCCTAGTACTCCGCGGGCATCACATACCCAACTTCACTGCGGGCACCACATACCCTAGTACACCGCGGGCACCACATACCCACTACTAGGGTATGTGGTGCCCGCGGTGAATTAGGGTATGTGGTGCCCGCGGTGTACTAGGGTATGTGGTGCCCGCGGTGTACTAGGGTATGTGGTGCCCGCGGTGTACTAGGATATGTGGTGCCGGCGTTGTACTAGGGTATGTGATGCCCGCGGAGTACTAGGGTATGTGGTGCCCGCGGTGTAAGTGGGTATGTGGTGCCCGCGGTGTACTAGGGTATGTGATGCCCGCGATGTACTAGGGTATGTGGTGCCCGCGGTGTAGTTGGGTATGTGATGCCCGCGGAGTACTAGGGTATGTGGTGCCCGCGGTATACTTGGGTATGTGGCGCCCGCGGTGTAGTTCGGTATGTGGTGCCCGCGGTGTACTAGGGTATGTGATGCCCGCGGTGTACTAGGGTATGTGATGCCCGCGGTGTACTAGGGTATGTGGTGCCCGCGGTGTACTAGGGTATGTGGTGCCCGCGGTGTAGTTGGGTATGTGATGCCCGCGGTATACTAGGGTATGTGGTGCCCGCGGTGTACTAGGGTATGTGGTGCCCGCGGTATACATGGGTATGTTGTGCCCGCGGTGTAGTTGGGTATGTGATGCCTGCGGTGTACTAGGGTATGTGGTGCCCGCGGTGTACTAGGGTATGTGGTGCCCGCGGTATACATGGGTATGTGGTGCCCGTGGTGTAGTTGGGTATGCGATGCCCGCGGTGTACTAGGGTATGTGGTGCCCGCGGTGTAGTTGGGTATGTGGTGCCCGCGGTGTAGTTGGGTATGTGGTGCCCGCGGAGTACTAGGGTATGTGGTGCCCACGGTGTACTTGGGTATGTGATGCCCGCGGTGTAGTTGGGTATGTGATGCTCGCGGAGTACTAGGGTATGTAGTGCCCGCGGTGTACTTGGGTATGCGATGCCCGCGGTGTACTTGGGTATGTGATGCCCGCGGTGTACTAGGGTATATGGTGCCCGCGGTGTAATTGGGTATGTGGTGCCCGCGGTGTACTAGGGTATGTGGTGCCCGCGGCGTACTAGGGTATGTGATGCCCGCGGTGTACTTGGGTATGTGATGCCCGCAGTGTACTAGAGTATATGATGCCCGCGGTGTACTTGGGTATGTGATGTCCGCTTAGTTCTAGGGTATGTGGTGCCCGCGGTATACTTGGGTATGTGGCGCCCGCGGTGTAGTTCGGTCTAGTACACCGCGGGCATCACATACCCAACTACACCGCGGGCACCACATACCCAACTACACCGCGGGCACCAGATACCCAACTTCACCGCGGGCACCCCATACCAAACTACACCGCAGGTACCATATACCCTAGTACACCGCGGGCATCACATAGCCAAGTACACCGCGGGCATCACATACCCAACTACACCGCGGGCACCACATACCCTAGTACTCCGCGGGCATCACATACCCAACTACACCGCGGGCACCATATACCCTAGTACACCGCGGGCATCACATACCCAAGTACACCGCGGGCATCACATACCCAACTACACCGCGGGCACCACATACCCTAGTACACCGCGGGCATCACATGTGCCCGCGGTGTACTTGGGTATGTGATGCCCGCGGTGTACTAGGGTATGTGGTGCCCGCGGTGTATTAGGGTATGTGGTGCCCGCGGTGTAGTTGGGTATGTGGTGCCCGCGGTGTACTTGGGTATGTGGTGCTCGCGGTGTAAATGGGTATGCGGTGCCCGCGTTGTACTAGGGTATGTGGTGCCCGCGGTGTATTAGGGTATGTGGTGCCCGCGGTGTAGTTAGGTATGTGATGCCCGAGGTGTACTTGGGACTTGGGTATGTGATGCCCGCGGTGTTGTTGGGTATGTGATGCCCGCGGTGTACTTGGGTATGTGGTGCCCGCGGTGTAGTTGGGTATGTGATGCCCGCGGTGTAGTTGGGTATGTGATGCCCGCGGTGTACTTGCGTATGTGGTGCCCGCGGTATACATGGGTATGTTGTGCCCGCGGTGTATTAGGGTATGTGGTGCCCGCGGTGTAGTTGGGTATGTGGTGCCCGCGGTGTACTTGGGTATGTGGTGCCCGCGGTGTAGTTGGGTATGTGATGCCCGCGGAGTACTAGGGTATGTGGTGCCCGCGGTGTACTTGGGTATGTGGTGCTCGCGGTGTAAATGGGTATGCGGTGCCCGCGTTGTATTTGGGTATGTGGTGCCCGCGGTGTAGTTGGTTATGTGGTGCCCGCGGTGTAGTTGGGTATGTGGTGCCCGCGGTGTACTAGGGTATGTGGTGCCCGCGGTGTAGTTGGGTATGTGGTGCCCGCAGTGTACTAGGGTATGTGGTGCCCGCGGTGTAGTTGGGTATGTGATGCCCGCGGTGTACTAGGGTATGTGGTGCCCGCGGTGTAGTTGGGTATGTGATGCCCGCGGTGTACTAGGGTATGTGGTGCCCGCGGTGTACTAGGGTATGCGGTGCCCGCGGTGTAGTTGGGTATGTGGTGCCCGCGGTGTACTAGGGTATGTGGTGCCCGCGGTGTAGTTGGGTATGTGGTGCCCGCGGTGTAGTTGGGTATGTGGTGCCCGCGGTGTAGTTGGGTATGTGATGCCCGCGGTTTACTGGGGTATGTGGTTCTCGCGGTGAACTAGGGTATGTGATGCCCGCGATGTAGTTGGGTATGTGATGCCCGCGGAGTACTAGGGTATGTGGTGCCCGCGGTATACATGGGTATGTGGTGCCCGCGGTGTAGTTGGGTATGTGGTGCCCGCGGTGTAGTTGGGTATGTGGTGCCCGCGGTGTACTAGGGTATGTGGTGCCCGCGGTGTAGTTGGGTATGTGGTGCCCGCGGTGTACTAGGGTATGTGGTGCCCGCGGTGTACTAGGGTATGTGGTGCCCGCGGTGTACTAGGGTATGTGGTGCCCGCGGTATACTTGGGTATGTGGTGCCCGCGGTGTACTAGGGTATGTGGTGCTCGCGGTGTACTAGGGTATGTGGTGCCCGCGGTGTACTAGGGTATGTGGTGCCCGCTGTGTACTTGGGTATGTGATGCCCGCGGTGTAGTAGGGTATGTGATGCCCGCGGTGTAGTTGGGTATGTGATGCCCGCGGTGTACTAGGGTATGTAGTGCCGGCGGTGTACTAGGGTATATGGTGCCCGCGGTGTAGTTGGGTATGTGATGCCCGCGGAGTACTAGGGTATGTGGTGCCCGCGGTTTACTTGGGTATGTGGTGCCCGCGGTGTACTTGGGTATGTTGTGCCCGCGGAGTACAAGGGTATGTGGTGCCCGCGGTGTACTAGGGTATGTGGTGCCCGCGGTATACATGGGTATGTGGTGCCCGCGGTGTACTAGGGTATGTGATGCCCGCGGAGTACTAGGGTATGTGGTGCCCGCGGTGTACATGGGTATGTGTTGCCCGCGGTGTACTAGGGTATGTGATGCCCGCGGTGTACTAGGGTATGGGGTGCCCGCGGTGTAGTTGGGTATGTGGTGCCCGCGGTGTACTAGGGTATGTGGTGCCCGCGGTGTAGTTGGGTATGTGTTGCCCGCGGTGTACTAGGGTATATGGTGCCCGCGGTGTAGTTGGGTATGTGATGCCCGCGGAGTACTAGGGTATGTGGTGCCCGCGGTGTACTAGGGTATGGGGTGCCCGCGGTGTAGTTGGGTATGTGGTGCCCGCGGTGTAGTTGGGTATGTGATGCCCGCGGAGTACTAGGGTATGTGGTGCCCGCGGTGTACTAGGGTATGTGGTGCCCGCGGTATACTTGGGTATGTGGTGCCCGCGGTGTACTAGGGTATATGGTGCCCGCGGTGTACTAGGGTATGTGATGCCCGCGATGTACTAGGGTATGTGGTGCCCGCGGTGTAGTTGGGTATGTGATGCCCGCGGAGTACTAGGGTATGTGGTGCCCGCGGTGTACTAGGGTATGTGGTGCCCGCGGTATACATGGGTATGTGATGCCCGCGGAGTACTAGGGTATGTGGTGCCCGCGGTGTACTTGGGTATGTGGTGCCCGCGGTGTACTTGGGTATGTGATGCCCGCGGTGTACTAGGGTATGGGGTGCCCGCGGAGTACTAGGGTATGTGGTGCCCGCGGTGTACTAGGGTATGTGGTGCCCGCGGCATACATGGGTATGTGGTGCCCGCGGTGTACTAGGGTATATGGTGCCCGCGGTGTACTAGGGTATGTGATGCCCGCGGTGTACTAGGGTATATGGTGCCCGCGGTGTAGTTGGGTAGTTGATGCCCGCGGCGTACTAGGGTATGTGGTGCCCGCGGTGTACTTGGGTATGTGATGCCCACGGTGTACTAGGGTATGTGGTGCCCGCGGTATACTTGGGTATGTGGTGCCCGCGGTGTACTAGGGTATGTGGTGCCCGCGGTGAAGTTGGGTATGTGATGCCCGCGGTGTAGTTGTGTATGTGGTGCCCGCGTTGTACTTGGGTATGTGCTGCCCGCGGTGTACTAGGGTATATGATGCCCGCGGTGTACTAGGGTATGGGGTGCCCGCGGTGAAGTTGGGTATGTAGTGCCCGTGGTGTAGTTGGGTATGCGATGCCCGCGGTGTACTAGGGTATGTGGTGCTCGCGGTGTAGTTGGGTATGTGATGCCCGCGGTGTACTAGGGTATGTAGTGCCGGCGGTGTACTAGGGTATATGGTGCCCGCGGTGTAGTTGGGTATGTCATGCCCGCGGAGTACTAGGGTATGTGGTGCCCGCTGTGTACTTGGGTATGTGATGCCCGCGGTGTACTAGGGTATGTGGTGCCCGCGGTGTACTAGGGTATGGGGTGCCCGCGGAGTACTAGGGTATGTGGTGCCCGCGGTGTAGTTGGGTATGTGGTGCCCGCAGTGTACTAGGGTATGTGGTGCCCGCGGTGTAGTTGGGTATGTGATGCCCGCGGTGTACTAGGGTATGTGGTGCCCGCGGTGTAGTTGGGTATGTGATGCCCGCGGTGTACTAGGGTATGTGGTGCCCGCGGTGTACTAGGGTATGCGGTGCCCGCGGTGTAGTTGGGTATGTGGTGCCCGCGGTGTACTAGGGTATGTGGTGCCCGCGGTGTAGTTGGGTATGTGGTGCCCGCGGTGTAGTTGGGTATGTGGTGCCCGCGGTGTAGTTGGGTATGTGATGCCCGCGGTTTACTGGGGTATGTGGTGCTCGCGGTGTACTAGGGTATGTGATGCCCGCGATGTAGTTGGGTATGTGATGCCCGCGGAGTACTAGGGTATGTGGTGCCCGCGGTATACATGGGTATGTGGTGCCCGCGGTGTAGTTGGGTATGTGGTGCCCGCGGTGTAGTTGGGTATGTGGTGCCCGCGGTGTACTAGGGTATGTGGTGCCCGCGGTGTAGTTGGGTATGTGGTGCCCGCGGTGTACTAGGGTATGTGGTGCCCGCGGTGTACTAGGGTATGTGGTGCCCGCGGTGTACTAGGGTATGTGGTGCCCGCGGTATACTTGGGTATGTGGTGCCCGCGGTGTACTAGGGTATGTGGTGCTCGCGGTGTACTAGGGTATGTGGTGCCCGCGGTGTACTAGGGTATGTGGTGCCCGCTGTGTACTTGGGTATGTGATGCCCGCGGTGTAGTAGGGTATGTGATGCCCGCGGTGTAGTTGGGTATGTGATGCCCGCGGTGTACTAGGGTATGTAGTGCCGGCGGTGTACTAGGGTATATGGTGCCCGCGGTGTAGTTGGGTATGTGATGCCCGCGGAGTACTAGGGTATGTGGTGCCCGCGGTATACATGGGTATGTGGTGCCCGCGGTGTACTAGGGTATGTTGTGCCCGCGGAGTACAAGGGTATGTGGTGCCCGCGGTGTACTAGGGTATGTGGTGCCCGCGGTATACATGGGTATGTGGTGCCCGCGGTGTACTAGGGTATGTGATGCCCGCGGAGTACTAGGGTATGTGGTGCCCGCGGTGTACATGGGTATGTGTTGCCCGCGGTGTACTAGGGTATGTGATGCCCGCGGTGTACTTGGGTATGTGGTGCCCGCGGTGTAGTTGGGTATGTGGTGCCCGCGGTGTACTAGGGTATGTGGTGCCCGCGGTGTAGTTGGGTATGTGTTGCCCGCGGTGTACTAGGGTATATGGTGCCCGCGGTGTAGTTGGGTATGTGATGCCCGCGGAGTACTAGGGTATGTGGTGCCCGCGGTGTACTAGGGTATGGGGTGCCCGCGGTGTAGTTGGGTTTGTGGTGCCCGCGGTGTAGTTGGGTATGTGATGCCCGCGGTGTACTTGGGTATGTGGTGCCCGCGGTGTACTAGGGTATGTGGTGCCCGCGGTATACTTGGGTATGTGGTGCCCGCGGTGTACTAGGGTATATGGTGCCCGCGGTGTACTAGGGTATGTGATGCCCGCGATGTACTAGGGTATGTGGTGCCCGCGGTGTAGTTGGGTATGTGATGCCCGCGGAGTACTAGGGTATGTGGTGCCCGCGGTGTACTAGGGTATGTGGTGCCCGCGGTATACATGGGTATGTGATGCCCGCGGAGTACTAGGGTATGTGGTGCCCGCGGTGTACTTGGGTATGTGGTGCCCGCGGTTTACTTGGGTATGTGATGCCCGCGGTGTACTAGGGTATGTGGTGCCCGCGGAGTACTAGGGTATGTGGTGCCCGCGGTGTACTAGGGTATGTGGTGCCCGCGGCATACATGGGTATGTGGTGCCCGCGGTGTACTAGGGTATATGGTGCCCGCGGTGTACTAGGGTATGTGATGCCCGCGGTGTACTAGGGTATATGGTGCCCGCGGTGTAGTTGGGTAGTTGATGCCCGCGGCGTACTAGGGTATGTGGTGCCCGCGGTGTACTTGGGTATGTGATGCCCGCGGTGTACTAGGGTATGTGGTGCCCGCGGTATACTTGGGTATGTGGTGCCCGCGGTGTACTAGGGTATGTGGTGCCCGCGGTGAAGTTGGGTATGTGATGCCCGCGGTGTAGTTGTGTATGTGGTGCCCGCGTTGTACTTGGGTATGTGCTGCCCGCGGTGTACTAGGGTATGTGGTGCCCGCGGTGTACTAGGGTATGTGGTGCCCGCGGTGAAGTTGGGTATGTAGTGCCCGTGGTGTAGTTGGGTATGCGATGCCCGCGGTGTACTAGGGTATGTGGTGCTCGCGGTGTAGTTGGGTATGTGATGCCCGCGGTGTACTAGGGTATGTAGTGCCGGCGGTGTACTAGGGTATATGGTGCCCGCGGTGTAGTTGGGTATGTCATGCCCGCGGAGTACTAGGGTATGTGGTGCCCGCTGTGTACTTGGGTATGTGATGCCCGCGGTGTACTAGGGTATGTGGTGCCCGCGGTGTAGTTGGGTATGTGATGCCCGCGGTGTACTAGGGTATGTAGTGCCGGCGGTGTACTAGGGTATATGGTGCCCGCGGTGTAGTTGGGTATGTGATGCCCGCGGAGTACTAGGGTATGTGGTGCCCGCGGTATACATGGGTATGTGGTGCCCGCGGTGTACTAGGGTATGTTGTGCCCTTGGTGTACTTGGGTATGTGATGCCCGCGGTGTACTAGGGTATGTGGTGCCCGCGGTGTACTAGGGTATGTGGTGCCCGCGGTGTACTAGGGTATGTGGTGCCCGTAGTATACTTGGGTATGTGGTGCCCGCGGTATACTTGGGTGTGTGGTGCCCGCAGTGTAGTTGGGTATGTGGTGCCCGTGGTGTACTAGGGTATGTGATGCCCGCGGTATACTAGGGTATGTGGTGCCCGCGGTATGCTAGGGTATGTGGTGCCCGCGGTGTACTAGGGTATGGGGTGCCCGCGGAGTACTAGGGTATGTGGTGCCCGCGGTGTACTAGGGTATGTGGTGCCCGCGGTATACATGGGTATGTGGTGCCCGCGGTGTATTTGGGTATGTGATGCCTGCGGTGTAGTTGGGTATGTGATGCCCGCGGTGAAGTTGGGTATGTGGTGCCCGCGGTGTAGTTGGTTATGTGGTGCCCGCGGTGTAGTTGGGTATGTGGTGCCCGCGGTGTACTAGGGTATGTGGTGCCCGCGGTGTAGTTGGGTATGTGGTGCCCGCAGTGTACTAGGGTATGTGGTGCCCGCGGTGTAGTTGGGTATGTGGTGCCCGCGGTGTACTAGGGTATGTGGTGCCCGCGGTGTAGTTGGGTATGTGATGCCCGCGGTGTACTAGGGTATGTGGTGCCCGCGGTGTATTAGGGTATGTGGTGCCCGCGGTGTAGTTGGGTATGTGGTGCCCGCGGTGTACTTGGGTATGTGGTGCCCGCGGTGTAGTTGGGTATGTGGTGCCCGCGGTGTACTAGGGTATGTGGTGCCCGCGGTGTAGTTGGGTATGTGATGCCCGCGGTGTACTAGGGTATGTGGTGCCCGCGGTGAATTAGAGTATGTGGTGCCCGCGGTGTACTAGGGTATGTGGTGCCCGCGGTGTACTAGGGTATGTGGTGCCCGCGGTGTACTAGGATATGTGGTGCCAGCGGAGGTGTACTAGGGTATGTGGTGCCCGCGGTATACATGGGTATGTGGTGCCCGCGGTGTATTTGGGTATGTGATGCCTGCGGTGTAGTTGGGTATGTGATGCCCGCGGTGTACTAGGGTATGTGGTGCCCGCGGTGTAGTTGGGTATGTGGTGCCCGCTGTGTACTAGGGTATGTGGTGCCCGCGGTGTAGTTGGGTATGTGGTGCCCGCGGTGTACTAGGGTATGTGGTGCCCGCGGTGTAGTTGGGTATGTGGTGCCCGCGGTGTAGTTGGGTATGTGGTGCCCGCGGTGTACTTGGGTATGTGGTGCCCGCGATGTAAATGGGTATGCGGTGCCCGCGGTGTACTAGGGTATGTTGTGCCCGCGGTGTACTAGGGTATCTGGTGCCCGCGTTGTACTAGGGTATGTGGTGCCCGCGGTGTATTAGGGTATGGTATGTGGTGCCCGCGGTGTAGTTGGGTATGTGGTGCCCGCGGTGTACTAGGGTATGTGGTGCCCGCGGTGTAGTTGGGTATGTGGTGCCCGCGGTGTAGTTGGGTATGTGGTGCCCGAGGTGTACTAGGGTATGTGATGCCCGCGGTGTACTAGGGTATGTGGTGCCCGCGGTGTATTAGGGTATGTGGTGCCCGCGGTGTACTTGGGTATGTGGTGCCCGCGGTGTAGTTGGGTATGTGATGCCCGCGGTGTACTAGGGTATGTGGTGCCCGCGGTGTACTAGGGTATGTGGTGCCCGCGGTGTAGTTGGGTATGTGGTGCCCGCGGTGTACTAGGGTATATGGTGCCCGCGGTGTAGTTGGGTATGTGATGCCCGCGGAGTACTAGGGTATGAGGTGCCCGCGGTATACTTGGTATGTGGTGCCCGCGGTGTTGTTGGGTATGTGATGCCCGAGGTGTACTTGGGTATGTGGTGCCCGCGGTGTACTAGGGTATGTGGTGCCCGCGGTGTACTAGAGTATGTGGTGCCCGCGGTGTAGTTGGGTATGTGATGCCCGCGGTGTACTGGGGTATGTGATGCCCGCGGTGTACTTGGGTATGTGGTGCCCGCGGTATACATGGGTATGTGGTGCCCGCGGTGTACTAGGGTATGTGGTGCCCGCAGTGTAGTTGGTATGTGATGCCCGCGGAGTACTAGGGTATGTGGTGCCCGCGGTGTACTAGGGTATGTTGTGCCCGCGGAGTACAAGGGTATGTGGTGCCCGCGGTGTACTAGGGTATGTGGTGCCCGCGGTGTACTAGGGTATGGGGTGCCCGCGGTGTAGTTGGGTATGTGATGCCCGCGGTGTACTAGGGTATGTGGTGCCCGCGGTGTACTAGGGTATGTGATGCCCGAGGTGTATGGGTATGTGATGCCCGCGGTGTAGTTGGGTATGTGATGCCCGCGGTGTAGTTGGGTATGTGATGCCCGCGGTGTACTAGGGTATGTGGTGCCCGCGGTGTACTTGGGTATGTGATGCCCGCGGTGTAGTTGGGTATATGGTGCCCGCGGTGTAGTTGGGTATGTGATGCCCGCGGTGTACTAGGGTATGTGATGCCCGCGGTGTAGTTGGGTATGTGATGCCCGCGGTGTAGTTGGGTATGTGATGCCGCGGTGTACTAGGGTACGTGATGCCCGCGGTGTAGTTGGGTATGTGGTGCCCGCGGTGTAGTTGGGTATGTGATGCCCGCGGTGTACTAGGGTATGTGATGCTCGCGGTGTAGTTGGGTATGTGATGCCCGCGGTGTAGTTGGGTATGTGATGCCCGCGGTGTAGTTGGGTATGTGATGCCCGCGGTGTACTAGGGTATGTGGTGCCCGCGGTGTACTTGGGTATGTGATGCCCGCGGTGTAGTTGGGTATGTGGTGCCCGCGGTGTAGTTGGGTATGTGGTGCCCGCGGTGTACTTGGGTATGTGGTGCCCGCGGTGTAGTTGGGTATGTGGTGCCCGCGGTGTAGTTGGGTATGTGGTGCCCGCGGTGTACTTGGGTATGTTGTGTCCGCGATGTAAATGGGTATGCGGTGCCCGCGGTGTACTAGGGTATGTGGTGCCCGCGGTGTAGTTGGGTATGTGGTGCCCGCGGTGTACTTGGGTATGTGATGCCCGCGGTGTACTAGGGTATGTGGTGCCCGCGGTGTATTAGGGTATGTGGTGCCCGCGGTGTAGTTGGGTATGTGGTGCCCGCGGTGTACTTGGGTATGTGGTGCTCGCGGTGTAAATGGGTATGTGGTGCCCGCGATGTAAATGGGTATGCGGTGCCCGCGGTGTACTAGGGTATGTAGTGCCCGCGGTGTACTAGGGTATCTGGTGCCCGCGGTGTACTAGGGTATGTGGTGCCCGCGGTATACTTGGTATGTGGTGCCCGCGGTGTTGTTGGGTATGTGGTGCCCGCGGTGTACTAGGGTATGTGGTGCCCGCGGTATACTTGGGTATGTGGTGCCCGCGGTATACTTGGGTATATGGTGCCCGCAGTGTAGTTGGGTATGTGATGCCCGCGGAGTACTAGGGTATGTGGTGCCCGCGGTGTACTAGGGTATGTGGTGCCCGCGGTATACATGGGTATGTGGTGCCCGCGGTGTACTAGGGTATATGGTGCCCGCGGTGTACTAGGGTATGTGATGCCCGCGGTGTACTAGGGTATATGGTGCCCGCGGTGTTGTTGGGTATGTGATGCCCGCGGAGTACTAGGGTATGTGGTGCCCGCGGTGTAGTTGGGTATGTGATGCCCGCGGTGTACTTGGGTATGTGATGCCCGCGGTGTACTAGGGTATATGGTGCCCGCGGTGTAGTTGGGTATGTGATGCCCGCGGTGTACTAGGATATGTGGTGCCGGCGTTGTATTTGGGTATGTGGTGCCCGCGGTGTACTAGGGTATGTGGTGCCCGCGGTGTACTAGGGTATGTGGTGCCCGCGGTGTAGTTGGGTATGTGATGCCCGCGGTGTACTAGGGTATGTGGTGCCCGCGGTGTACTAGGGTATGTGGTGCCCGCGGTGTACTTGGGTATGTGGTGCCCGCGGTGTAGTTGGGTATGTGATGTGTGGTGCCCGTGGTGTAGGTATGTGATGCCCGCGGTGAACTAGGGTATGTGGTGCCCGCGGTGTAGTTGGGTATGTGATGCCCGCGGTGTACTAGGGTATGTGATGCCCGCGGTGTACTTGGGTATGTGATGCCCGCGGTATACTTGGGTATGTGGTGCCCGCGGTGTAGTTGGGTATGTGGTACCCGCGGTAAACTAGAGTATGTGGTGCCCGCGGTGTACTAGGGTATGTGGTGCCCGCGGTATACTTGGGTATGAGATGACCTCGGTGTACTTGGGTATGTGGAGCCCGCGGTGTACTAGGGTATGTGGTGCCCGCGGTGTACTTGGGTATGTGGTGCCCGCGGTATACTAGGGTATGTGGTGCCCGCGGTATACTTGGTATGTGGTGCCCGCGGTGTAGTTGGGTATGTGATGCCCGCGAAGTACTAGGGTATGTGGTGCCCGCGGTGTAGTTGGGTATGTGGTGCCCGCGGTGTAGTTGGGTATGTGGTGCCCGCGGTGTACTAGGGTATGTGGTGCCCGCGGTGTAGTTGGGTATGTGGTGCCCGCGGTGTAGTTGGGTATGTGGTGCCCGCGGTGTAGTTGGGTATGTGGTGCCCGCGGTGTAGTTGGGTATGTGGTGCCCGCGGTGTAGTTGGGTATGTGGTGCCCGCGGTGTACTAGGGTATGTGGTGCCCGCGGTGTACTAGGGTATGCGGTGCCCGCGGTGTAGTTGGGTATGTGGTGCCCGCGGTGTACTAGGGTATGTGGTGCCCGCGGTGTAGTTGGGTATGTGGTGCCCGCGGTGTAGTTGGGTATGTGGTGCCCGCGGTGTAGTTGGGTATGTGGTGCCCGCGGTGTAGTTGGGTATGTGGTGCCCGCGGTGTACTAGGGTATGTGGTGCCCGCGGTGTAGTTGGGTTGTGGTGCCCGCGGTGTACTAGGGTATGTGGTGCCCGCGGTATACATGGGTATGTGGTGCCCGCGGTGTACTAGGGTATGTGGTGCCCGCGGTGTAGTTGGGTATGTGATGCCCGCGGTGTACTAGGGTATGTGGTGCCCGCGGTGTATTAGGGTATGTGGTGCCCGCGGTGTACTAGGGTATGAGGTGCCCGCGGTATACTTGGTATGTGGTGCCCGCGGTGTAGTTGGGTATGTGGTGCCCGCGGTGTACTAGGGTATGAGGTGCCCGCGGTGTACTTGGGTATGTGATGCCCGCAGTGTACTAGAGTATATGATGCCCGCGGTGTACTAGGGTATGTGGTGCCCGCGGTGAAGTTGGGTATGTGATGCCTGCGGTGTATTAGGGTATGTGGTGCCCGCGGTGTACTAGGGTATCTGGTGCACGCGGTGTAGTTGGGTATGTGATGCCCGCGGTGTACTAGGGTATGCGGTGCCCGCGTTGTATTGTGGTATGTGGTGCCCGTAGTGTAGTTGGGTATGTGGTGCCCGCGGTGAAGTTGGGTATGTGGTGCCCGCGGTGTAGTTGGTTCTGTGGTGCCCGCGGTGTAGTTGGGTATGTGGTGCCCGCGGTGTACTAGGGTATGTGGTGCCCGCGGTGTAGTTGGGTATGTGGTGCCCGCAGTGTACTAGGGTATGTGGTGCCCGCGGTGTAGTTGGGTATGTGGTGCCCGCGGTGTACTAGGGTATGTGGTGCCCGCGGTGTAGTTGGGTATGTGATGCCCGCGGTGTACTAGGGTATGTGGTGCCCGCGGTGTACTAGGGTATGTGGTGCCCGCGGTGTAGTTGGGTATGTGGTGCCCGCGGTGTACTTGGGTATGTGATGCCCGCGGTGTACTAGGGTATGTGGTGCCCGCGGTGTATTAGGGTATGTGGTGCCCGCGGTGTACTAGGGTATCTGGTGCACGCGGTGTAGTTGGGTATGTGATGCCCGCGGTGTACTAGGGTATGCGGTGCCCGCGTTGTATTTGGGTATGTGGTGCCCGTAGTGTAGTTGGGTATGTGGTGCTTAGGTATGTGATGCCCGCGGTGTACTGGGGTATGTGGTGCCCGCGGTGAACTAGGGTATGTGGTGCCCGCGGTGTAGTTGGGTATGTGGTGCCCGCGGAATACTAGGGTATGTGGTGCCCGCGGTATACTAGGGTATGTGATGCCCGAGGTGTACTTGGGTATGTGGTGCCCGCGGTGTACTTGGGTATGTGGTGCCCGCGGTTTAGTTAGGTATGTGATGCCCGCGGTGTCATTGGGTATGTGGTGCCCGCGGTACTAGGGTATTTGGTGCCCGCAGTGTACTAGGGTATGTGTTGCCCGAGGTGTACTTGGGTATGTGGTGCCCGCGGTGTACTAGGGTATTTGGTGCCCGCGGTGTACTAGGGTATGTGATGCCCGCGGTATACTTGGGTATGTGGTGCCCGCGGTATACTAGGGTTGTGATGCCCGCGGTGTACTAGGGTATGTGGTGCCCGCGGTGTAGTTGGGTATGTCATGCCCGAGGTGTACTTGTGTATGTAATGCCCGCGGTGTACTAGGGTATGTGATGCCCGCGGTGTACTAGGGTATGTGATGCCTGCGGTGTACTAGGGTATTTGGTGCCCGCAGTGTACTAGGGTATGTGATGCCCGCGGTGTACTTGGGTATGTGGTGCCCGCGGTGTAGTTGGGTATGTTATGCCCGCGGTGTACTAGGGTATGTGATGCCCGCGGTGTACTAGGGTATGTGGTGCCCGCGGTGTACTAGGGTATGTGGTGCCCGCGGTATAGTTAGGTATGTGATGCCCGCGGTGTACTAGGGTATATGGTGCCCGCGGTATACTTGGGTATGTGGTGCCCGCGGTGTAGTTGGGTATGTGATGCCCGCGGTGTAATTGGGTATGTGGTGCCCGCGGTGTACTAGGGTATGTAGTGCCCGCGGCGTACTAGGGTATGTGATGCCCGCGGTGTACTTGGGTATGTGATGCCCGCAGTGTACTAGAGTATATGATGCCCGCGGTGTACTTGGGTATGTGATGCCCGCGGTGTTCTAGGGTATGTGGTGCCCGCGGTATACTTGGGTATGTGGCGCCCGCGGTGTAGTTCGGTATGTGGTGCCCGCGGTGTACTAGGGTATGTGATGCCCGCGGTGTAGTTAGGTATGTGGTCCCCGCGGTATACTAGAGTATGTGGTGCCCGCGGTGTACTAGGGTATGTGGTGCCCGCGGTGTACTAGGGTATGTGATGCCCGCGGTGTACTTGGGTATGTGATGCCCTCGGTGTACTTGGGTATGTGATGCCCGCGGTGTAGTTGGGTATGTGATGCCCGCGGTGTACTAGGGTATGTGGTGCCCGCGGTGTACTAGGGCATGTGGTGCCCGCGGTGTACTAGGGCATGTGGTGCCCGCGGTGTACTAGGGCATGTGGTGCCCGCGGTGAACTAGGGTATGTGGTGCCCGCGGTGTAGTTGGGTATGTGATGCTTGCGGTGTACTAGGGTATATGATGCCCGCGGTGTACTAGGGTATGGGGTGCCCGCGGAGTACTAGGGTATGTGGTGCCCGCGGTGTACTAGGGTATGTGGTGCCCGCGGTATACATGGGTATGTGGTGCCCGCGGTGTACTAGGGTATATGATGCCCGCGGTGTACTAGGGTATGGGGTGCCCGCGGAGTACTAGGGTATGTGGTGCCCGCGGTGTACTAGGGTATGTGGTGCCCGCGGTATACATGGGTATGTGGTGCCCGCGGTGTAGTTGGGTATGTGATGCCCGCGGTGTACTAGGGTATATGATGCCCGCGGTGTAATTGGGTATGTGATGAGTACTAGGGTATGTGTTGCCCGCGGTGTACTAGGGTATGTGGTGCCCGCGGTGTACTAGGGTATGTGGTGCCCGCGGTGTACTAGGGTATGTGGTGCCCGCGGTGTACTAGGATATGTGGTGCCGGCGTTGTATTTTGGTATGTGATGCCCACGGTATACTAGGGTATGAGATGACCGCGGTGTACTTTGTGATGCCCGCGGTGTAGTTGGGTATGTGATAGTATGTGGTGCCCGCGGTGTAGTTGGGTATGTGATGCCCGCGGTGTACTGGGGTATGTGATGCCCGCGGTGTAATTGGGTATGTGGTGCCCGCGGTGTAGTTGGGTATGTGGTGCCCGCGGCATACTAGGGTATGTGGTGCCCGCGGTGTAGTTGGGTATGTGGTGCCCGCGGCATACTAGGGTATGTGGTGCCCGCGGTGTACTAAGGTATGTGGTGCCCGCGGCGTACTAGGGTATGTGATGGCCGCGGTGTACTAGGGTATGTGATGCCCGCGGTGTACGCGGTGTAGTTGGGTATGTGATGCCCGCGGTGTACTAGGGTATGTGATGCCCGCGGTGTACTAGGGTATGTGGTGCCCGCGGTGTACTAGGGTATGTGGTGCCCGCGGTGTAGTTGGGTATGTGATGCCCGAGGTGTACTAGGGTATGTGATGCCCGCGGTGTACTTGGGACTTGGGTATGTGGTGCCAGCGGTGTAGATGGGTATGTGATGCCCGCGGTGTACTAGGGTATGTGGTGCCCGCGGTGTAGTTGGGTATGTGATGCCCGAGGTGTACTAGGGTATGTGATGCCCGCGATGTACTAGGGTATTTGGTGCCCGCAGTGTACTAGGGTATGTGATGCCCGCAGTGTACTAGGGTATGTGGTGCCCGCGGTGTAGTTGGGTATGTGATGCCCGCGGTGTACTTGGGTATGTGGTGCCCGCGGTGTAGTTGGGTATGTGATGCCCGCGGTGTACTAGGGTATGTGGTGCCCGCGGTGTACTAGGGTATGTGATGCCCACGGTATACTATGGTATGTAGTGCCCGCGGTATACATGGGTATGTGGTGCCCGCGGTGTAGTTGGGTATGTGATGCCCGCGGTGTACTAGGGTATGTAGTGCCGGCGGTGTACTAGGGTATATGGTGCCCGCGGTGTAGTTGGGTATGTGATGCCCGCGGAGTACTAGGGTATGTGGTGCCCGCGGTATACATGGGTATGTGGTGCCCGCGGTGTACTAGGGTATGTTGTGCCCGCGGAGTACAAGGGTATGTGGTGCCCGCGGTGTACTAGGGTATGTGGTGCCCGCGGTATACATGGGTATGTGGTGCCCGCGGTGTACTAGGGTATGTGGTGCCCGCAGTGTAGTTGGTATGTGATGCCCGCGGAGTACTAGGGTATGTGTTGCCCGCGGTGTACTAGGGTATATGATGCCCGCGGTGTACTAGGGTATGTGGTGCCCGCGGTGTAGTTGGGTATGTGATGCCCGCGGAGTACTAGGGTATGTGGTGCCCGCGGTGTACTAGGGTATGGGGTGCCCGCGGTGTAGTTGGGTATGTGGTGCCCGCGGTGTAGTTGGGTATGTGATGCCCGCGGAGTACTAGGGTATGTCGTGCCCGCGGTGTACTAGGGTATGTGGTGCCCGCGGTGTACTTGGGTATGTGGTGCCCGCGGTGTAGTTGGGTATGTGGTGCCTGTAGTTGGGTATGTGATGCCCGCGGTGTACTAGGATATGTGGTGCCCGCGGTGTAGTTGGGTATGTGATGCCCGCGGTGTACTAGGGTATGTGATGCCCGCGGTGTACTAGGGTATGTGATATGTGGTGCCCGCGGAGTAGTTGGATATGTGGTGCCCACGGTGTACTAGAGTATGTGATGCCCGCGGTGTACTAGGGTATGTGGTGCCCGCGGAGTACTAGGGTATGTGGTGCCCGCGGTATACTTGGGTATGTGGTGCCCGCGGTGTACTAGGGTATGTGATGCCCGAGGTGTACTAGGGTATGTGATGCCCGCGGTGTACTAGGGTATGTGGTGCCCGCGGTGTACTAGGGTATGTGGTGCCCGCGGTGTAGTTGGGTATGTGGTGCCCGCGGTGTACTAGGGTATGTGGTGCCCGCGGTGTACTTGGGTATGTGGTGCCCGCGATGTAAATGGGTATGTGGTGCCCGCGGTGTACTAGGGTATGGGGTGCCCGCGGTGTAGTTGGGTATGTGGTCCACATACCCTAGTACACCGCGGGCACCACATACCCTAGTATACCGCGGGCACCACATACCGTAGTATACCGTAGGCATCACATACCCTAGTACACCGCGGGCATCACATACCCAACTACATCGCGGGCACCACATACCCTAGTACGCCACGGGCATCACATATCCTAGTACACCGCGGGCATCACATACCCATCTACACCGCTGGCACCACATACCCAAGTCCCAAGTACACCGCGGGCATCACATACCCTAGTACACCTCGGGTATCACATACCCAACTACACCGCGTGGTGCCCGCGGTGTAGTTGGGTATGTGGTGCCCGCGGTGTACTAGGGTATGTGGTGCCCGCGGTGTACTTGGGTATGTGGTGCCCGCGGTGTATTAGGGTATGTGATGCCCGCGGTGTAAGTGGGTATGTGGTGCCCGCAGTGTACTAGGGTATGTGGTGCCCGCGGTGTACTTGGGTATGTGGTGCCCGCGGTGTACTTGGGTATGTGATGCCCGCGGTGTACTAGGGTATGGGGTGCCCGCGGTGTACTAGGGTATGGGGTGCCCGCGGTGTAGTTGGGTATGTGGTGCCCGCGGTGTAATTGGGTATGTGGTGCCCGCGGTTTAGTTGGGTATGTGGTGCCCCGCGGTGTAGTTGGGTATGTGATGCCCGCGGTGTACCGTACTAGGGTATGGGGTGCCCGCGGTGTACTAGGGTATATGGTGCCCGCGGTGTAGTTGGGTATGTGGTGCCCGCGGTGTAGTTGGGTATGTGGTGCCCGCGGTGTACTAGGGTATGTGATGCCCGCGGTGTACTTGGGTATGTGATGCCCGCGGTGTACTAGGGTATGTGGTGCCCGCGGTATCATTGGGTATGTGGTGCCCGCGGTGTAGTTGGGTATGTGATGCCCGCGGTGTACTAGGGTATGTGGTGCCCGCGGTGTATTAGGGTATGTGGTGCCCGCGGTGTAGTTGGGTATGTGCATACCCTAGTACACTGCGGGCACCACATACCCAACTACACCACGGGCACCACATACCCAACTTCACCGCGGGCACCCCATACCCAACTACACCGCGGGCACCATATACCCTAGTAGTATGTGGTGCCCGCGGTGTACTTGGGACTTGGGTATGTGGTGCCAGCGGTGTAGATGGGTATGTGATGCCCCTAGTACACCGCGGGCACCACATACCCAAGTACACCGCGGGCACCACATACCCAAGTACACCGTGGGCACCACATATCCTAGTACACCGCGGGCATCACATACCCTAGTACACCGCGGGCACCACATACCCTAGTACTCCGCGGGCATCACATACCCAACTACACCGCGGGCACCACATACCCAAGTACACAGCGGGCACCACATACCCTAGTACACCGCGGGCATCACATACCCTAGTACACCGCGGGCACCACATACCAAGTATACCGCAGGCACCTCGTACCCTAGTACACCGCGGGCATCACATACCCAAGTCCTTAGTACACCGCGGGCATCACATACCCAACAACACCGCGGGCACCCCATACCCTAGTACGCCGCGGGCACCACATACCCTAGTACACCGCGGGCATCGCACCACATACCCTAGTACACCGCGGGCACCACATACCGTAGTACACCGCGCGGTGTAGTTGGGTGTGTGGTGCCCCGCGGTGTAGTTGGGTATGTGGTGCCCGCGGTGTACTAGGGTATGTGGTGCCCGCGGTGTACTAGGGTATGTGGTGCCCGCGGTGTACTTGGGTATGTGATGCCCGCGGTGTACTTGGGTATGTGGGGTGAACTAGGGTATGTGGTGCCCGCGGTGTAGTTGGGTATGTGATGCCCGCGGTGTACTAGGGTATGTGGTGCCCGCGGTGTAGTTGGGTATGTGGTGCCCGCGGTGTACTAGGGTATGTGGTGCCCGCGGTGTACTAGGGTATGTGGTGCCCGCAGTGTAGATGGGTATGTGATGCCCGCGGTGTACTAGGGTATGTGATGCCCGCGGTGTACTAGGGTATGTGATGCCCGCGGTGTATTAGGGTATGTGGTGCCCGCGGTGTAGTTGGGTATGTGGTGCCCGCGGTGTAGTTGGGTATGTGATAGTGTACTTGGGTATGTGGTGCCCGCGGTGTACTAGGGTATGTGGTGCCCGCGGTATACTAGGGTATGTGGTGCCCGCGGCATACTTGGGTATGTGGTGCCCGCGGTGTATTTGGGTATGTGGTGCCCGTAGTGTAGTTGGTATGTGATGCCCGTGGTGTAGTTGGGTATGTGGTGCCCGCGGTGTAGTTGGGTATGTGATGCCCGAGGTGTACGGTATGTGGTGCCCGCGGTGTGCTTGGGTATGTGGTGCCCGCGGTGTACTAGGGTATGTGATGCCCGCGGTGTACTAGGGTATGTGGTGCCCGCGGTGTACTAGGGTATGTGGTTCCCGCGGTATACTTGGGTATGTGTACACCGCGGGCACCACATACCCTAGTACGCCGCGGGCACCACATACCCTAGTACACCGCGGGACACCGCGGGCACCACATACCCATGTATACCGCGGGCACCACATACCCTAGTACACCGCGGGCACCACATACCCTAGTACCGCGGTGTACTAGGGTATGTGATGCCCGCGGTGTACTGGGGTATGTGATGCCCGCGGTGTACTAGGGTATGTGGTGCCCGCGGTGTAGTTGGGTATGTGGTGCCCGCGGTGTACTATGTGATGCCCGCGGTGTGCTAGGGTATGAGGTGCGGTGCCCGCGGTGTAGTTGGGTATGCGATGCCCGCAGTGTACACCGCGGGCACCACATACCCTAGTACACCGCGGGCACCACATACCCTAGTACACCGCGGGCAAACTAGGGTATGTGGTGCCCGCAGTGTACTAGGGTATGTGGTGCCCGCGGTATACTTGGTATGTGGTGCCCGCGGTGTTGTTGGGTATGTGATGCCCGCGGTGTACTAGGGTATGTGGTGCCTGCGGTGTACTAGGGTATGTGGTGCCCGCGGTGTACTAGGGTATGTGGTGCCCGCGGTGTAGTTGGGTATGTGGTGCCCGCTGTGTACTAGGGTATGTGGTGCCCGCGGTGTACTTGGGTATGTGATGCCCGCGGTGTACTAGGGTATGTGGTGCCCGCGGTGGGCATGGGCACCACATACCAAGTATACCGCGGGCACCTCATACCCTAGTACACCGCGGGCATCACATACTTAACTACACCTCGGGCACCACATACCCAACTACACCGCGGGCACCATATACCCTAGTACACCGCGGGCACCACATACCCAACTACACCGCGGGCACCACATACCCTAGTACACCGCGGGCACCACATACCCAAGTACACCGCGGGCATACCCTAGTACACTGCGGGCACCACATATCTTAGTACACCGCGGGCACCACATACCCAAGTGTACCGAGCCCGTGGTGTACTAGGGTATGTGGTGCCCGCGGTGTACTAGGGTATGTGGTGCCCGCGGTGTAGTTGGGTATGTGATACCCGAGGTGTACTAGGGTATGTGGTGCCCGCGGTGTAGTTGGGTATGTGGTGCCCGCGGTGTACTAGGGTATGTGGTGCCCGCGGTGTAGTTGGGTATGTGGTGCCCGCGGTGTACTTGGGTATGTGGTGCCCGCGGTGTAGTTGGGTATGTGGTGCCCGCGGTGTACTAGGGTATGTGGTGCCCGCGGTGTACTAGGGTATGTGATGCCCGCGGTGTACTAGGGTATGTGATGCCCGCGGAGTACTAGGGTATGTGGTGCCCGCGGTGTACTAGGGTATGTGGTGCCCGCGGTATACATGGGTATGTGGTGCCCGCGGTGTACTAGGGTATGTGGTGCCCGCGGTGTACTAGGGTATGTGATGCCCGCGGTGTACTAGGGTATGTGGTGCCCGCGGTGTACTAGGGTATGTGGTGCCCGCGGTGTACTAGGGTATATGGTGCCCGCGGTGTAGTTGGGTATGTGGTGCCCGCGGTGTACTAGGGTATGTGGTGCCCGCGGTGTACTAGGGTATGTGATGCCCGCAGTGTACTAGGGTATGTGATGCCCGCAGTGTACTAGGGTATGTGGTGCACCGCGGGCACCACATACCCATGTATACCGCGGGCACCACATACCCTAGTACACCGCGGGCACCACATACCCAATGACACCGCGGGCACCACATACCCTAGTACACTGCGGGCATCACATACCCTAGTACACCGCGGGCACCACATACCCAACTACACCGCAGGCATCACATACCCAACTTCAACGCGGGCACCACATACCCTAGTACACCGCGGGCACCACATACCCAAGTATACCGCGGGCACCACATACCCTAGTACACCGTGGGCATCACATACCCCGGTTACACCGCGGGCACCACATACCCAACTACACCGCGGGCACCACATACCCTAGTACACCGCGGGCACCACATACCCAAGCACACCGCGGGCACCATATACCTAACTTTACCGCGGGCACCACATACCCTAGTACACCGCGGGCATAACATACCCAACTACACCGCGGGCACCACATACCCTAGTACACCGCGGGCACCACATACCCAAGTACACCTCGGGCACCACATACCCTAGTACACCGCGGGCACCACATACCCTAGTACACCGCGGGCACCACATACCCAAGTACAGCGGTGTACGCGGTATACTTGGTATGTGGTGCCCGCGGTGCCCGCGGTGTAGTTGGGTATGTGGTGCCAGCGGTGTACTAGGATATGTGATGCCCGCGGTGTACTAGGGTATGTGATGCCCGCGGTGTACTAGGGTATGTGGTGCCCGCGGTATAGTTAGGTATGTGGTGCCCGCGGTGTACTAGGGTATGTGGTACCCGCGGTGTAGTTGGGTATGTGGTGCCCGCAGTGTACTAGGGTATGTGGAGCCCGCGGTGTAGTTGGGTATGTGATGCCCGAGGTGTACTAGGGTATGTGGTGCCCGCGGTATACTTGGGTATGTGGCGTACTAGGGTATGTGATGCCCGCGGTGTACTAGGGTATGTGATGCCCGCGGAGTACTAGGGTATGTGGTGCCCGCGGTGTACTAGGGTATGTGATGCCCGCGGTGTACTTGGGTATGTGATGCCCGCGGTGTACTAGGGTATATGGTGCCCGCGGTGTGCTTGGGTATGTGATGCCCGCGGTGTACTAGGGTATGTGATGCCCGCGGTGTAAGTGGGTATGTGGTGCCCGCAGTGTACTAGGGTATGTGGTGCCCGCGGTGTACTTGGGTATGTGGTGCCCGCGGTGTACTTGGGTATGTGATGCCCGCGGTGTACTAGGGTATGGGGTGCCCGCGGTGTAGTTGGGTATGTGATGCCCGCGGTGTACTTGGGTATGTGGTGCCCGCGGTGTAGTTGGGTATGTGGTGCCCGCGGTGTAGTAAGGTATGTGATGCCCGCGGTGTACTAGGGTATGTGGTGCCCGCGGTGTACTAGGGTATGTGGTGCCCGCGGTGTAGTTGGGTATGTAATGCCCGCGGTGTACTAGGGTATGTGGTGCCCGCGGTGTCATTGGGTATGTGATGCCCGAGATGTACTTGGGTATGTGATGCCCGCGGTGTACTAGGGTATGTGGTGCCCGCGGTGTACTTGGGTATGTGATGCCCGCGGTGTACTAGGGTATGTGGTGCCCGCGGTGTATTAGGGTATGTGATGCCCGCGGAGTACTAGGGTATGTGGTGCCCGCGGTATACATGGGTATGTGGTGCCCGCGGTATACTAGGGTATGTGGTGCCCGCGGTGTACTAGGGTATGTGATGCCCGCGGTGTACTAGGGTATGTGGTGCCCGCGGTGAACTAGGGTATGTCGTGCCCGCGCCCGAGGTGTACTTGGGTATGTGGTGCCCGTGGTGTACTAGGGTATGTGGTGCCCGCGGTGTAGTTGGGTATGTGGTGCCCGCAGTATACATGGGTATGTGGTGCCCGCGGTGTAGTTGGGTATGTGATGCCCGCGGTGTACTAGGGTATGTTGTGCCCGCGGTGTACTAGGGTATGCGGTGCCCGCGTTGTATTTGGGTATGTGGTGCCCGCGGTGTACTAGGGTATGTGGTGCCCGCGGAGTACTAGGGTATATGGTGCCCGCGGTGTACTAGGGTATGTGGTGCCCGCTGTGTACTAGGGTATATGGTGTACACCGCGGGCACCACATACCCAAGTACACCGCGGGCACCACATACCCTAGTACTCCGCGGGCATCACATACCCAAGTACACAGCGGGCACCACATACCCTAGTACTCCGCGGGCATCACATACCCAACTACACCGCGGGCACCACATACCCTAGTACTCCGGGGGCATCACATACCCAACTACACCGCGGGCACCACATACCCAACTACACCGTGGGCACCACATACCCTAGTACACCGCGGGCACCACATACCCTAGTACACTGCGGGCATCACATACCCTAGTACACCGCGGGCACCGCATACCCATTTACATCGCGGGCACCACATACCCTAGTACGCCGCGGGCATCACATACCCAACTACACCGCGGGCACCACCGCGGGCACCACATACCCAAGTACACCTCGGGCATCACATACCCAACTACACCGCGGGCACCACATACCCTGCGGTGTATTAGGGTATGTGTTGCCCGCGGTGTAGTTGGGTATGTGGTGCCCGCGGTGTACTTGGGTATGTGGTGCCCGCGGTGTAGTTGGGTATGTGGTGCCCGCGGTGTACTTGGGTATGTGGTGCCCGCGGTGTACTTGGGTATGTGGTGCCCGCGGTGTACTAGAGTATGTGGTGCCCGCGGTGTACTTGGGACTTGGGTATGTGGTGCCCGCGGTGTACTAGGGTATGTGGTGCCCGCGGTGTAGTTGGGTATGTGGTGCCCGCGGTGTACTAGGGTATGTGGTGCCCGCGGTGTAGTTGGGAATGTGATGCCCGCGGTGTACTAGGGTATGGGGTGCCCGCGGTGTAGTTGGGTATGTGGTGCCCGTGGTGTAGTTGGGTATGTGATGCCCGCGGTGTACTAGGGTATGTGGTGCCCGCGCTGTAGTAAGGTATGTGATGCCCGCGGTGTACTAGGGTATGTGGTGCCCGCGGTGTATTAGGGTATGGTATGTGGTGCCCGCGGTGTACTAGGGTATATGATGCCCGCGGTGTACTTGGGTATGTGGTGCCCGCGGTGTAAGTGGGTATGTGGTGCCCGCAGTGTACTAGGGTATGTGATGCCCGCGGAGTACTAGGGTATGTGGTGCCCGCGGTGTACTAGGGTATGTGATGCCCGCGGAGTACTAGGGTATGTGATGCCCGCGGTGAATTAGGGTATGTGGTGCCCGCGGTATACTTGGGTATGTGATGCCCGCGGTATACTTGGGTATGTGGTGCCCGCGGTGTAGTTGGGTATGTGGTGCCCGCGGTATACTAGGGTATGTGGTGCCCGCGGTATACTAGGGTATGTGATGCCCGCGGTGTACTAGGGTATGAGGTGCACCGCCGGCACCACATACCCATGTATACCGCGGGCACCACATACCCTAGTACACCACGGGCACCACATACCCTAGTACACCGCGGGCACCACATACCCATGTATACCGCGGGCACCACATACCCTAGTACACCACGGGCACCACATACCCTAGTACACCGGGGGCACCACATACCCAAGCACACCGCGGGCACCACATACCCTAGTACACCGCGGGCACCACATACCCTAGTACACCGCGGGCATCACATACCCAAGCACACCGCGGGCACCACATACCCTAGTACACCGCGGGCACCACATACCCTAGTACACCGCGGGCACCACATACCCAACAACACTGCGGGCACCACATACCCTAGTACACCGCGGGCATCACATGTGCCCGCGGTGTACTTGGGTATGTGGTGCCCGCGGTGTAGTTGGGTATGTGGTGCCCGCGGTGTACTAGGGTATGTGGTGCCCGCGGTGTACTAGGGTATGTGGTGCCCGCGGTGTACTAGGGTATGTGATGCCCGCGGTGTACTAGGGTATGTGATGCCCGCGGTGTACTAGGGTATGTGATGCCCGCGGTGTACTAGGGTATGTGGTGCCCGCGGTGTACTAGGGTATGTGGTGCCCGCGGTGTACTAGGGTATGTGGTGCCCGCGGTGTGCTTGGGTATGTGGTGCCCCCGGTGTACTAGGGTATGTGGTGCCCGTGGTGTACTAGGGTATGTGGTGCCCGCGGTATACATGGGTATGTGGTGCCGGCGGTGCACCTCATACCCTAGTACACCGCGGGCATCACATACCCTAGTATACCGCGGGCACCACATACCCTAGTATACCGCGGGCACCACATACCCAACTACACCGCGGGCACCACATACCCAAGTATACCGCGGGCATCACATACCCAAGTATACCGCGGGCACCACATACCCTAATTCACCGCGGGCATCACATACCCTAGTACTCCGCGGGCATCACATACCCTAGTACACCGCGGGCACCACATACCCTAGTACTCCGCGGGCATCACATACCCTAGTACACTGCGGGCACCACATACCCACTTACACCGCGGGCACCACATACCCTAGTACACCGCGGGCACCACATACCCTAATACACCGCGGGCACCACATACCCAACTACACCACGTGCACCAGATACCCTAGTACACCGCGGGCATCACATACCCAAGTACATCTCGGGCATCACATACCCAACTACACCGCGGGCACCACATACCCTAGTACACCGCGGGCATTACATACCCTAGTACACCGCGGGCACCACATACCCAACTACACCGCGGGCACCACATACCCTAGTACACCGCGGGCATCACATACCCAACTACACCGCGGGCACCACATACCCTAGTACACCGCGGGCACCACATACCCTAGTACACCGCGGGCATCACATACCCAACTACACCGCGGGCACCACATACCCAACTACACCGCAGGCATCAGCCCGCGGTGTACTAGGGTATGAGGTGCCCGCGGTATACTTGGTATGTGGTGCCTGCGGTGTTGTTGGGTATGTGATACCCGAGGTGTACTAGGGTATATGATGCCCGCGGTGTACTTGGGACTTGGGTATGTGGTGCCCGCGGTGTAGTTGGGTATAAGATGCCCGCGGTGTACTAGGGTATGAGGTGCCCGCGGTGTACTAGGGTATGTGGTGCCCGAGGTGTACTTGGGTTTGTGGTGGTATCACATACCCAAGTCCCAAGTACACCGCGGGCATCACATACCCTAGTACACCGCGGGCACCACATACCCAAGTACACCGAGGTCATCTCATACCCAAGTATACCGTGGGCATCACATACCCTAGTACACCGCGGGCACCACATACCCTAGTACTCCGCGGGCATCACATACCCCACATACCCTAGTACACCGCGGGCACCACATACCCTAGTACACCGCGGGCACCACATACCCAACTACACCGCGGGCACCACATACCCTAGTACACCGCGGGCATCACATACCCTAGTACACCGCGGGCACCACATACCCAACTACACCGCGGGCACCACATACCCTAGTACACCGCGGGCATCACATACCCTAGTTCACCGCGGGCACCACATACCCCAGTACATCGCGGGCACCTCATACCCTTGTACACCGCGGGCACCACATACCCTAGTACATCTCGGGCATCACATACCCAACTACACCGCGGGCACCACATACCCAAGTCCCAGGTACACCGCGGGCATCACATACCCTAGTACACCGCGGGCACCACATACCCAAGTACACCTCGGGCATCACATACCCAACTACACCGCGGGCACCACATACCCTGCGGTGTATTAGGGTATGTGTTGCCCGCGGTGTAGTTGGGTATGTGGTGCCCGCGGTGTACTTGGGTATGTGGTGCCCGCGGTGTAGTTGGGTATGTGGTGCCCGCGGTGTACTTGGGTATGTGGTGCCCGCGGTGTACTTGGGTATGTGGTGCCCGCGGTGTACTAGAGTATGTGGTGCCCGCGGTGTACTTGGGACTTGGGTATGTGGTGCCCGCGGTGTACTAGGGTATGTGGTGCCCGCGGTGTAGTTGGGTATGTGGTGCCCGCGGTGTACTAGGGTATGTGGTGCCCGCGGTGTAGTTGGGAATGTGATGCCCGCGGTGTACTAGGGTATGGGGTGCCCGCGGTGTAGTTGGGTATGTGGTGCCCGTGGTGTAGTTGGGTATGTGATGCCCGCGGTGTACTAGGGTATGTGGTGCCCGCGCTGTAGTAAGGTATGTGATGCCCGCGGTGTACTAGGGTATGTGGTGCCCGCGGTGTATTAGGGTATGGTATGTGGTGCCCGCGGTGTACTAGGGTATATGATGCCCGCGGTGTACTTGGGTATGTGGTGCCCGCGGTGTACTGGGGTATGTGATCCTAGTACACCTCGGGCATCACATACCCAACTACACCGCGGGCTACACCGCGGGCACCACATACCCTAGTACACCGCGGGCACCCCATACCCAAGTATACCGCGGGCACCGCATACCCATTTACATCGCGGGCACCACATACCCAAGTACACCGCGGGCACCACATACCCAACTACACCGCGAGTACACCGCGGGCATCACATACCCTAGTACACCTCGGGCATCAAATACCCTAGTACACCGCGGGCATCACAAACCGTAGTACACCGCGGGCACCACATACCCAAGTATATCGCGGGCACCACATACCCTAGTACACCGCGGGCACCACATACCCTAGTACTCCGCGGGCACCACATACCCTAGTACACCGCGGGCATCACATACCCAACTACACCGCAGGCATCACATACCCTAGTACACCGCGGGCACCACATACCCTAGTACACCGCGGGCACCACATACCCAACTACACCGCGGGCACCCCATACCCTAGTACACCGCGGGCATCATATACCCAACTACACCGCGGGCACCACATACCCAAGTACACCGCGGGCACCACATACCCAAGTACACCGCGGGCACCACATACCCTAGTACACCGCGGGCATCACATACCCAACAACACCGCAGGCACCACATACCAAGTATACCGCGGGCACCTCATACCCTAGTACACCGCGGGCATCACATACTTAACTACACCGCGGGCACCACATACCCAACTACACCGCGGGCACCACATACACCGCGGGCACCACATACCCTAGTACACCGCGGGCATCACATACCCTAGTACACCGCGGGCACCATATACCCAACTTCACCGCGGGCACCCCATACCCAACTACACCACGGGCACCACATACCCTAGTACACCGCCGGCACTACATACCCTAGTACACCGCGGGCATCACATACCCTAGTACACCTCGGGCTAGTACACCTCGGACATCACATACCCAACTACACCGCGGGTACCACATACCCTAGTACTCCGCGGGCATCACATACCCAACTACACCGCGGGCACCACATACCCAAGTCCCAAGTACACCGCGGGCACCACATACCCAACTACACCGCGGGCATCACAAAGTACACCGCGGGCACCACATACCCTAGTACACCGCGGGCACCACATACCCTAGTTCACCGCGGGCACCACATACCCCAGTACACCGCGGGCATCACATACCCAACTACACCGCGGGCACCACATACTCTAGTACACCGCGGGCATCACATACCCAACTACACCGCGGGCACCACATACCCAAGTACACCGCGGGCACCAGATACCCTAGTACACCGCGGGCACCACATATACTCCGCGGGCATCACATACCCAACTACACCGCGGGCACCACATACCCTAGTACACCGCGGGCATCATATACCCTAGTACACCGCGGGCACCACATACCCTAGTACACCGCGGGCATCACATACCCTAGTACACCGCGGGCATCACATACCCATCTACACCGCTGGCACCACATACCCAACTACACCGCGGGCACCACATACCCAAGTATACCGCGGGCACCACATACCCTAGTACACCGCGGGCATCACATACCCAAGTACACAGCGGGCACCACATACCCTAGTACACCGCGGGCACCACATACCCAAATACAACGCCGGCACCACATATCCTAGTACACCGCGGGCACCACATACCCTAGTACACCGCGGGCACCACATACCCTAGTACACCGCGGGCACCACATACCCTAATTCACCGCGGGCATCACATACCCAACTACACCACGGGCACCACATACCCTAGTACACCGCGGGCACCACATACCCTAGTACACCGCGGGCACCACATACCCAAGTATACCGCGGGCACCATATACCCTAGTACACCGCGGGCACCACATACCCAACTAGTATGTGATGCCCACGTTGTACTTAGGTATGTGATGCCCGCGGTGTAGTTGGGTATGTGGTGTCCCGCGGTGTAGTTGGGTATGTGATGCCCGCGGTGTAGTTGGGTATGTAATGCCCGCGGTGTCATTGGGTATGTGGTGCCCGCGGTACTAGGGTATTTGGTGCCCGCAGTGTACTAGGATATGTGTTGCCCGAGGTGTACTTGGGTATGTGGTGCCCGCGGTGTACTAGGGTATGTGGTGCCCGCGGTATACTAGGGTATGTGGTGCCCGCGGTGTACTAGGGTATGTGGTGCCCGCGGTGTACTAGGGTATGTGGTGCCCGCGGTGTAGTTGGGTATGTGATACCCGAGGTGTACTAGGGTATGTGGTGCGTATGTGGTGCCCGCGGTGTAGTTGGGTATGTGATGCCCGCGGTGTACTTGGGTATGTGATGCCCGCGGTGTACTAGGGTATGTGGTGCTCGCGGTGTAAATAGGTATGCGGTGCCCGCGTTGTACTAGGGTATGTGGTGCCCGCGGTGTATTAGGGTATGTGATGCCCACGTTGTACTAGGGTATGTGGTGCCCGCGGTGTACTAGGGTATGTGGTGCCCGCGGTATACTAGGGTATGTGGTGCCCGCGGTGTACTAGGGTATGTGATGCCCGCGGTGCACTAGGGTATGTGGTGCCCGCGGTGTACTAGGGTATGTGATGCCCGCAGTGTACTAGGGTATGTGGTGCCCGCGGTGTAGTTGGGCCCGCGGTATACTTGGGTATGTGGTGCCCGCGGTGTAGTTGGGTATGTGGTGCCCGCGGTGTACTAGGGTATTTGATGCCCGCAGTGTACATGGGACTTGGGTATGTGGTGCCCGCGGTGTAGTTGGGTATGTGATGCCCGCGGAGTACTAGGGTATGTGGTGCCCGCGGTATACATGGGTATGTGGTGCCCGCGGGTGTAGTTGGGTATGTGGTGCCCGCTGTGTACTAGGGTATGTGGTGCCCGCGGTGTAGTTGGGTATGTGGTGCCCGCGGTGTACTAGGGTATGTGGTGCCCGCGGAGTACTAGGGTATGTGTTGCCCGCGGTGTAGTTGGGTATGTGGTGCCCGCAGTGTACTAGGGTATGTGATGCCCGCGGTGTACTGGGGTATGTGGTGCCCGCGGTGTACTAGGGTATGTGGTGCCCGCGGTATACTAGGGTATGTGGTGCCCGCGGTGTACTAGGGTATGTGGGGTATGTGATGCCCGCGGAGTACTAGGGTATGTGGTGCCCGCGGTGTACTAGGGTATGTGATGCCCACGGTATACTTGGGTATGAGATGACCTCGGTGTACTTGGGTATGTGGTGCCCGCGGTGTACTAGGGTATGTGATGCCCGCGGTGTACTTGGGACTTGGGTATGTGATGGCACCACAAACCCAAGTACACCTCGGGCACCACATACCCTAGTACACCGCGGGCACCACATATCCTAGTACACCGCGGGCATCTTATACCCAACTACACCGCGGGCACCACATACCCAAGTCCCAAGTACACCGCGGGCATCATATACCCTAGTACACCGCGACACCGCGGGCACCACATACCCAACTACACCGCGGGCACCACATACCCTAGTACACCGCGGGCATCACATACCCAACTACACCGCGGGCACCACATACCAAGTATACCGCGGGCACCTCATACCCTAGTACACCGCGGGCATCACATACCCAACTACACCGCGGGCACCACATACCCTAGTACACCGCGGGCATCACATACCCAACTACACCGCTAGTACACCGCGGGCACCACAGGCACCACATACCCTAGTACACCGCGGGCATCACATACCCTAGTACACCACATACCTAAGTATACCGCGGGCACCACATACCCTAGTACACCGCGGGCATCACATACCCAACTTCACCGCGGGCACCACATACCCTAGTACACCTCGGGCACCACATACCCAAGTACACCGCGGGCACCACATACCCTAGTACACCGCGGGCATCACATACCCTAGTACACCGAGGGCATCACATACCCAACTACACCTCGGACATCACATACCCAACCAGTGTACTAGGATATGTGATGCCCGCGGTGTACTAGGGTATGGGGTGCCCGCGGAGTACTAGGGTATGTCATACCCTAGTACACCGCGGGCATCACATACCTAACTATACCGCGGGCACCACATACCCTAGTACACCGCGGGCATCACATACCCTAGTACACCGCGGGCATCACATATCCTAGTACACCGCGGGCACCACATACCCTAGTACACCGCGGGCACCACATACCCAAGTACAGCGGTGTACGCGGTATACATGGTTATGTGGTGCCCGCGGTGTACTAGGGTATGTGGTGCCCGCGGTGTAGTTGGTATGTGATGCCCGCGGAGTACTTGGGTATGTGGTGCCCGCGGTGTACTAGGGTATGTGGTGCCCGCGGTGTAGTTGGGTATGTGATGCCCGCGGTGTACTAGGGTATGTGGTGCCCGCGGTGTACTAGGGTATGTGGTGCCCGCGGTGTACTTGGGTATGTGAGGCCCACGGTATAGGCCTCACATACCCAAGTACATCGCGGGCATCACATACCCTAGTACACCGCGGGCACCACATACCCAACTACACCGCGGGCACCACATACCCTAGTACACCGCGGGCATCACATACCCTAGTACACCGCGGGCATCACATACCCTAGTACACCGCGGGCATCACATACCCAACTACACCGCGGTGTACTTGGGTATGTGATGCGTGTAGTTGGGTATGTAGTGCCCGCGGTGTACTAGGGTATGTGGTGCCCGCGGTGTAGTTGGGTATGTGGTGCCCGCGGTGTACTTGGGTATGTGGTGCCCGCGGTGTAGTTGGGTATGTGGTGCCCGCGGTGTAGTTGGGTATGTGGTGCCCGCGGTGTAGTTGTGATGCCCGCGGTGTACTAGGGTATGTGGTGCCCGCGGTGTACTTGGGTATGTGATGCCCGAGATGTACTTGGGTATGTGATTATGTGATGCCCGCGGTGTACTAGGGTATGTGATGCCCGCGGTATACTAGGGTATGTGGTGCCCGCGGTGTACTAGGGTATGTGGTGCGGGTATCACATACCCAACTACACAGCGGGCACCACATACCCTAATACACCGCGGGCATCACATACCCTAGTACACCGCGGGCACCACATACCCTAGTACGCCGCGGGCACCACATACCCTAGTACACTGCGGGCATCACATACCCTAGTACACCTCGGGTATCACATACCCAACTACACCGCGGGCATCACATACTAACCATTGTCGGACCTCTGAGGGACGGATCAATGGTGTAAGGTAAGGGCACCACATACCCTAGTACACCGCGGGCACCACATGCCCTAGTACACCGCGGGCACCACATGCCCATCGCATCACATACCCAAGTACACCGCGGGCACCACATACCCAAGTATACCGCGGGCACCACATACCCAAGTACACCGCGGGCATCACATACCAACTACACTGCGGGCACCACATACCCTAGTACACCGCGGGCACAACATACCCAAGTATACCACGGGCACCACATATCCTAGTACACCGCGGGCATCACATACCCTAGTACACCGCGGGCACCACATACCCAACTACACCGCGGGCACCACATGCGATGTACTAGGGTATGTGGTGCCCGCGGTGTAGTTGGGTATGTGGTGCCCGCGGTGTACTAGGGTATGTGGTGCCCGCGGTGTAGTTGGGTATGTGATGCCTGCGGTGTAGTTGGGTATGTGATGCCCGCGGTGTAGTTGGGTATGTGGTGCCCGCGGTGTACTAGGGTATGTGGTGCCCGCGGTGTAGTTGGGTATGTGGTGCCCGCGGAGTACTAGGATATGTGGTGCCCGCGGTGTAGTTGGGTATGTGATGCCCGCGGTGTACTTGGGTATGTGATGCCCGCGGAGTACTAGGGTATGTGATGCCCGCGGTGTCATTGGGACTTGGGTATGTGATGCCCGCGGCGTAGTTGGGTATGCGGTGCCCGCGGTGTACTTGGGTATGTGGTGCCCGCGGTGTACTAGGGTATGTGGTGCCCGCGGTGTACTTGGGTATGTGGTGCCCGCGGTGTAGTTGGGTATGTGATGCCATACCCTAGTACACCGCGGGCACCACATACCCTAGTACTCCGCGGGCATCACATACCCAACTTCACCGCGGGCACCACATACCCTAGTACACCTCGGGCACCACATACCCTAATACACCGCGGGCATCACGTACACCGCGGGCATCACATACCCTAGTACACCTCGGGCATCACATACCCAACTACACCGCCGGCACCACATACCCTAGTACACCGCGGGCATCACATACCCAACTACACCGCGGGCACCACATACCCTAGTACACCGCGGGCACCACATACCCTAGTATACCGCGGGCATCACATACCCTAGTACAGGCACCACATACCCAACTACACCGCGGGCACCACATACCCTAGTACACCGCGGGCACCACATACCCTAGTACACCGCGGGCATCACATACCTAACTACACCGCGGCACCACATACCCAAGTCCCATGTACACTGCGGGCACCACATACTCTAGTACACCGCGGGCACCACATACCCAACTACACCGCGGGCACCACATACCCTAGTACACCGCGGGCATCACATACCCTAGTACTCCGCGGGCATCACATACCCTAGTACACCGCGGGCACCACATACCCTAGTACACCGCGGGCACCACATACCCTAGTACTCCGCGGGCATCACATACCCTAGTACACCGCGGGCACCACATACCCATGTATACCGCGGGCACCACATACCCTAGTACACCGCGGGCACCACATACCCTAGTACACCGCCGGCACTACATACCCTAGTACACCGCGGGCACCATATACCCTAGTACACCGCGGGCACCACAAACCCTAGTATACCGCGGGCACCACATACCCAACTACACCGCGGGCACCACATACCTTAGTACTCCGCGGGCATCACATACCCAACTACACCGCGGGCACCACATATTCTAGTACTCCGCGGGCATCACATACCCAACTACACCGCGGGCACCGCATACCCTAGTACACCGCGGGCACCACATACCCTAGTACACCGCGGGCACCCTAGTACACCGCGGGCACCACATACCCTAGTACACCGCGGGCACCACATACCCTAGTACTCCGCGGGCACCACATACCCTAGTACACTGTGGGCATCACATACCCTAGTACACCGCGGGCATCACATACCCTAGTACACCGCGGGCACCACATACCCAAGTACACCGCGGGCACCACATGCCCGCGGTTTACTTGGGTATGTGGTGCCCGCGTTGTACTAGGGTATGTGGTGCCCGCGGTGTAGTTGGGTATGCGATGCCCGCGGTGTACTAGGGTATATGGTGCCCGCGGTGTACTAGGGTATGTGGTGCCCCGAGGTGTACTAGGGTATGTGATGCCCGCGGTGTATTAGGGTATGTGCATCACATACCCAACTAATACCCAAGTACACTACACCGCGGGCACCACATACCCTAGTACACCGCGGGCATCACATACCCTAGTACACCGCGGGCACCACATACCCAAGTACACCTCGGGCATCACATACCCTAGTATACCGCGGGCATCACATACCCTAGTACAGGCACCACATACCCAACTACACCGCGGGCACCACATACCCTAGTACACCGCGGGCACCACATACCCTAGTACACCGCGGGCACCACATTGGGTATGTGGTGCCCGCGGTGTAGTTGGGTATGTGGTGCACCGCAGTACTTGGGTATGTGATGCCCGAGGTGTACTAGGGTATGTGATGCCCGCGGTGTACTAGGGTATGTGGTGCCCGCGGTGTATTAGGGTATGTGGTGCCCGCGGTGTACTTGGGTATGTGGTGCCCGCGGTGTAGTTGGGTATGTGATGCCCGCGGTGTACTAGGGTATGTGGTGCCCGCGGCGTACTAGGGTATGTGATGCCCGCGGTGTACTTGGGTATGTGTCACATACCCAACTATACCGCGGTTGGGTATATGGTGCCCGCGGTGTACTAGGGTATGTGGTGCCCGCGGTGTACTAGGGTATGTGGTGCCCGCGGTGTAGTTGGGTATGTGGTGCCCGCGGTGTACTAGGGTATGTGGTGCCCGCGGTGTACTAGGGTATGTGATGCCCGTGGTGTACTAGGGTATGTGGTGCCCGCGGTGTAGTTGGGTATGTGATGCCCGAGGTGTACTAGGGTATGTGGTGCCCGCGGTGTAGTTGGGTATGTGGTGCCCGCGGTGTACTAGGGTATGTGGTGCCCGCGGTGTACTAGGGTATGTGATGCCCGCGGTGTAGTTGGGTATGTGATGCCCGCGGAGTACTAGGGTATGTGGTGCCCGCGGTATACATGGGTATGTGGTGCCCGCGGTGTAGTTGGGTATGTAATGCCCGCGGTGTACTAGGGTATGTGGTGCCCGCGGTGTACTAGGGTATGTGATGCCCGCGGTGTAGTTGGGTATGTGATGCCCGCGGTGTACTAGGGTATGTGATGCCTGTGATGCCCGCGGTGTACTAGGGTATGTGGTGCCCGCGGTGTAGTTGGGTATGTGATGCCCGCGGTATACTAGGGTATGTGGTGCCCGCGGTGTTCTAGGGTATGTGGTGCCCGCGGTGTACTAGGGTATGGTATGAGGTGCCCACGGTATACCCTAGTACACCGCGGGCATCACATACCCAACTACACCGCGGGCACCACATACCCAACAACACCGCGGGCTTCACATACCCAACTACACCGCGGGCACCACATACCCTAGTACATCGCGGGCATCACATACCCTAGTACACCGCGGGCACCACATACCCAACTACACCGCGGGCACCACATACCCTAGTTCACCGCGGGCATCACATACCCTAATACACCGCGGGCACCACATACCCATGTATACCGCGGGCACCACATACCCTAATACATCGCGAGCACCACATACCCAACTACACCGCGGGCACCACATACCCAAAAACACCGCGGGCACCACATAACCAAGTATACCGCGGGCATCACATACCCTAGTATACCGCGGGCACCACATACCCAAGTATACCGCGGGCACCACATACCCAACTACACCGCGGGCACCACATACCCAAGTACACCGCGGGCACCACATACCCTAGTACACCGCGGGCACCACATACCCTAGTACACCGCGGGCATCATATACCCAACTACACCGCGGGCATCACATACCCATCTACACCGCTGGCACCACATACCCTAGTATACCTCGGGCACCACATACCCAAGTATACCGCGGGCACCACATACCCTAGTACACCGCGGGCATCACATACCCAAGTACGCCACGGGCATCACATATCCTAGTACACCGCGCGGTGTAGTTGGGTGTGTGGTGACACCGCGGGCACCACATACCCTAGTACACCGCGGGCATCACATACCCAACAACACCGCGGGCACAACATACCCAAATACACCTCGGGCATCACATACCCTAGTACACCGCGGGCATCACATACCCTAGTACACCGCGGGCACCACATACCCTAGTACACCGCGGGCACCACATACCCAAGTATACCGCGGGCACCACATACCCTAGTACACCGCGGGCACCACATACCCTAGTACACCGCGGGCATCACATACCCATCTACACCGCTGGCACCACATACCCTAGTATACCTCGGGCACCACATACCCAAGTATACCGCGGGCACCACATACCCTAGTACACCGCGGGCACCACATACCCTAGTACACCGCGAGCACCACATACCCAAGTATACCGCGGGCACCCCATACCCTAGTACACCGCGGGCACCACATACCCAACTATTGGGTATGTGATGCCCGCGGAGTACTAGGGTATGTGGTGCCCGCGGTGTAGATGGGTATGTGGTGCCCGCGGTGTACTAGGGTATGTTGTGCCCGCGGAGTACAAGGGTATGTGGTGCCCGCGGTGTACACCGCGGGCACCACATACCCAACTACACCGCGGGCACCACATACCCAACTACACTACGGGCATCACATACCACAATACAACGAGTTGGGTATGTGGTGCCCGCGGTGTACTAGGGTATGTGATGCCCGCGGTGTACTAGGGTATGTGGTGCCCGCGGTGTAGTTGGGTATGTGGTGCCCGCGGTGTACTATGTGATGCCCGCGGTGTGCTAGGGTATGAGGTGCGGTGCCCGCGGTGTAGTTGGGTATGCGATGCCCGCAGTGTACTAGGGTATGTGGTGCCCGCGGTGTACTAGGGTATGTGGTGCCCGCGGTATACATGGGTATGTGGTGCCCGCGGTATACATGGGTATGTGGTGCCCGCGGTGTACTAGGGTATGTGGTGCCCGCAGTGTAGTTGGGTATGTGATGGTATGTGGTGCCCGCGGTGTACTAGGGTATGTGGTGCCCGAGGTGTACTTGGGTATGTGGTGCCCGCGGTGTACTAGGGTATGTGATGCCCGCGGTGTACTAGGGTATGTGGTGCCCGCGGTGTAGTTGGGTATGTGATACCCGAGGTGTACTTGGGTATGTGATGCCCGCGGTGTAGTTGGGTATGTGGTGCCCGCGGTGTACTAGGGTATGTGGTGACCGCGGGCATCACATACCCTAGTACACCGCGGGCACCACATACCCTAGTACACCGCGGGCACCACATACCCAAGTACACCTCGGGTATCACATACCCAACTACACCGCGGGCACCACATACCCTAGTACACCGCGGGCATCACATACCCTAGTACACCGCGGGCACCACATACCCAAGTACACCTCGGGCATCACATACCCAACAACACCGCGGGCACCACATACCCAACTACACCGCGGGCACCACATACCCTAGTACACCGCGGGCACCACATACCCAAGTACACCGCGGGCATCACATACCCAACTACACCGCGGGCACCACATACCCAACTACACCGCGGGCATCACATACCCTAGTCCACCGCGGGCATCACATACCCTAGTACACCGCGGGCATCACATACCCAACTACACTGCGGGCACCACATACCCACTTACACCGCGGGCACCACATACCCAACTACACCGCGGGCACCACATACCCTAGTACACCGCGGGCACCACATACCCTAGTACACCGCGGGCACCACATACCCTAGTACACCGCGGGCACCACATACCCAACTACACCGCGGGCACCACATACCCTAGTACACCGCGGGCACCACATACCCAAGCACACCGCGGGCACCATATACCTAACTTTACCGCGGGCACCACATACCCTAGTACACCGCGGACACCACATACCCAACTACACCGCGGGCACCACATACCCTAGTACGCCGCGGGCATCACATACCCAACTACACCGCGGGCACCACATACCCTAGTACACCGCGGGCATCACATACCCTAGTACACCGCGGGCATCACATACCCAACTACACCGCGGGCATCACATACCCTAGTACACCGCGGGCACCACATACCCTAGTACACCGCGGGGTATATGGTTCCCGCGGTATACTTGGGTATGTGGTGCCCGCGGTGTAGTTGGGTATGTGATGCCCGAGGTGTACGGGCACCACATACCCTAGTATACCGCGGGCACCACATACCCTAGTACACCGCGGGCACCACACGGGCACCACATACCCAACTACACCGCGGGCATCACATACCCAACTACACCGCGGGCACCACATACCCTAGTCATGTATACCGCGGGCACCACATACCCTAGTACTCCGCGGGCACTACATACCCTAGTACACCGCGGGCATCACATACCCTAGTACACCGCGGGCACCACATACCCAAGTCCCAAGTACACCGCGGTCATCTCATACCCTAGTATACCGTGGGCATCACATACCCAACTACACCGCGGGCACCACATACCCTAGTACACCGCAGGCACCACATACCCAAGTACACCGCGGGCACCACATACCCTAGTACACCGCGGGCACCACATACCCATGTATACCGCGGGCATCACATACCCTAGTACACCTCGGGCATCACATACCCAACTACACCGCGGGCATCACATACCCTAGTACACTGCGGGCACCACATACCCAACTACACCGCAGGCACCACATACCCTAGTACACCGCGGGCACCACATACCCTAGTACACCGCGGGCACCGCATACCCATTTACACCGCGAGCACCACATACCCAAGTACACCGCGGGCACCACATACCCAAGTCCCAAGTACACCGCGGGCACCACATACCCAACTACACCGCGGGCACCACATACCCTAGTACACCGCGGGCATCACATACCTAACTACACCGCGGGCACCACATACCCTAGTACGCCGCGGGCATCACATACCCAACTACACCGCGGGCACCACATACCCTAGTACACCGCGGGCATCACATACCCTAGTACACCGCGGGCATCACATACCCAACTACACCGCGGGCATCACATACCCTAGTACACCGCGGGCACCACATACCCTAGTACACCGCGGGGTATATGGTTCCCGCGGTATACTTGGGTATGTGGTGCCCGCGGTGTAGTTGGGTATGTGATGCCCGAGGTGTACGGGCACCACATACCCTAGTATACCGCGGGCACCACATACCCTAGTACACCGCGGGCACCACACGGGCACCACATACCCAACTACACCGCGGGCATCACATACCCAACTACACCGCGGGCACCACATACCCTAGTCATGTATACCGCGGGCACCACATACCCTAGTACTCCGCGGGCACTACATACCCTAGTACACCGCGGGCATCACATACCCTAGTACACCGCGGGCACCACATACCCAAGTCCCAAGTACACCGCGGTCATCTCATACCCTAGTATACCGTGGGCATCACATACCCAACTACACCGCGGGCACCACATACCCTAGTACACCGCAGGCACCACATACCCAAGTACACCGCGGGCACCACATACCCTAGTACACCGCGGGCACCACATACCCATGTATACCGCGGGCATCACATACCCTAGTACACCTCGGGCATCACATACCCAACTACACCGCGGGCATCACATACCCTAGTACACTGCGGGCACCACATACCCAACTACACCGCGGGCACCACATACCCTAGTACACCGCGGGCACCACATACCCTAGTACACCGCGGGCACCGCATACCCATTTACACCGCGAGCACCACATACCCAAGTACACCGCGGGCACCACATACCCAAGTCCCAAGTACACCGCGGGCACCACATACCCAACTACACCGCGGGCACCACATACCCTAGTACACCGCGGGCATCACATACCTAACTACACCGCGGGCACCACATACCCAAGTACACCGCGGGCATCGCATACCCTAGTACACCGCGGGCTACACCTCGGACATCACATACCCAACTACACCGCGGGCACCACATACCTAACAACACCGCGGGCACCACATACCCTAGTACACCGCAGGCACCACATACCCAACTACACCGCGGGCACCACATACCCAACTACACCGCGGGCACCACATACCCTAATACACCGCGGGCACCACATACCCAAGTACACCGCGGGCATCACATACCCAACAACACCGCGGGCACCACATACCCTAGTATACCGCGGGCACCACATACCCTAGTACACCGCGGGCATCTTATACCCAACTACACCGCGGGCACCACATACCCAAGTCCCAAGTACACCGCGGGCATCACATACCCAAGCACACCGCGGGCACCACATACCCTAGTACACCGCGGGCACCACATACCCTAGTATACCGCGGGCATCACATACCCTAGTACACCGCGGGCATCACATAACCTAGTACGCCGCGGGCACCACATACCCTAGTACACCGCGGGCACCACATACCCAATTACACCGCGGGCATCACATACCCAACTACACCGCGGGCACCACATACCCAAGTACACCTCGGACATCACATACCCAACTACACCGCGGGCACCACATACCCTAGTACACCGCGGGCACTACATACCCAAGTACACCGCGGGCACCACATACCCTAGTACACCGCGGGCACCACATACCCAACTACACCGCGGGCACCACATACCCAACTACACCGCGGGCACCACATACCAAGTATACCGCGGGCATCACATACCCAACTACGAGTACTAGGGTATGTAGTGCCCGCGGTGTACTAGGGTATGTGGTGCCCGCGGTATACTTGGTATGTGGTGCCCGCGGTGTAGTTGGGTATGTGATGCCCGCGGTGTCATTGGGTATGTGGTGCCCGCGGTGTACTAGGGTATGTGATGCCCGCGGTGTACTAGGGTATGTGATGCCCGCGGTGCACCACATACCCTAGTACACCGCGGGCACCACATACCCAACTACACCGCGGGCACCACATACCCTAATACACCTCGGGCATCACATACCCAAGTACACCTCGGGCATCACATACCCTAGTATACCGCGGGCACCACATACCCTAGTACACCGCGGGCATACTAGTGTATGTAGTGCCGGCGGTGTACTAGGGGCCCGCGGTGTATTTAGGTATGTGGTGCCCGCGGTATATTTGGGTATGAGATGACCGCGGTGTACTTTGTGATGCCCGCGGTGTAGTTGGGTATGTGATGCCCGCGGTGTAGTTGGGTATGTGATGCCCGCGGTGTACTAGGGTATGTGGTGCCCGCGGTGTTGTTAGGTATGTGGTGCCCGCGGTGTAGTTGGGTATGTGATGTCCGAGGTGTAGCCCGCGGTGTACTAGGGTATGCGATGCCCGCGGTGTACTTGGGTATGTGGTGCCCGCGGTGTCATTGGGTATGTGGTGCCCGCAGTGTACTAGGGTATGTGGTGCCCGCGGTGTACTTGGGTATGTGATGCCCGCGGTGTAGTTGGGTATGTGGTGCCCGCGGTGTACTAGGGTATGTGGTGCCCGCGGTGTAGTTGGGTATGTGGTGCCCGCGGTGTACTAGGGTATGTGGTGCCCGCGGTGTAGTTGGGTATGTGCACCACATACCCAAGTACACCTCGGGCACCACATACCCTAGTACACCGCGGGCATCACATACCCTAGTACACCGCGGGCACCATATACCCTAGTACACCGCCGGCACTACATACCCTAGTACACCGTGGGCATCACATACCCAAGTACACCGCGGGCACCACATACCCTAGTACACCGCGGGCATCACATACCCTAGTACACCGCGGGCATCACATACCCAACTACACCTCGGGCGGGCACCACATACCCTAGTACACCGCGGGCACCACATACCCTAGTATACCGCGGGCATCACATACCCAAGTACACCGCGGGCATCATATACCCAACTACACCGCGGGCATCACATACCCATCTACACCGCGGGCACCACATACCCTAGTACACCGCGGGCACCACATACCCAAGTACACCGCGGGCACCACATACCCAACTACACCGCGGGCATCACATACCCAACTACACCGCGGGCACCACATACCCAAGTACACTGCGGGCATCACATACCCTAGTACACTGCGGGCACCAAATACCCTAGTATACCGCGGGCATCATATACCCTAGTATACCTTGGGCACCACAGTATGTGGTGCCCGCGGTGTAGTTGGGTATGTGGTGCCCGCGGTGTACTAGGGTATGTGGTGCCCGCGGTGTAGTTGGGTATGTGATGCCCGCGGTGTACTAGGGTATACCGTGGGCACCTCATACCCTAGCACACCGCGGGCATCACATACCTAACTACACCGCGGCACCACATACCCAACTACACCGCGGGCACCACATACCCTAGTACACCGCGGGCACCACATACCCTAGTACTCCGCGGGCTTCACATACCCAACTACACCGCGGGCACCATAGGGTATGTGATGCCCGAGGTGTAATTGGGTATGTGGTGCCCGCGGTGTACTAGGGTATGTGGTGCCCGCGGTGTACTAGGGTATGTGGTGCCCGCGGTGTAGTTGGGTATGTGGTGCCGCGGTGTAGTTAGGTATGTGATGCCCGCGGTGTGCTAGGGTATGAGGTGCCCACGGTATACCCTAGAACACCGCGGGCATCACATACCCAACTACACCGCGGGCACCACATACCCTAGTACACCGCGGGCACCACATACCCAACTACACCGCGGGCACCACATACCCTAGTACACCGCGGGCATCACATACCCAACAACACCGCGGGCACCACATACCCAACTTCACCGCGGGCACCACATACCCATGTATACCGCGGGCACTACATACCCTAGTACTCCGCGGGCATCACATACACCGCGGGCACCCCATACCCTAGTACACCGCGGGCACCACATACCCTAGTACTCCGCGGGCATCACATACCCAACTACACCGCGGGCACCACATACCCAACTACACCGCGGGCATCACAAAGTACACCGCGGTCATCTCATACCCTAGTATACCGCGGGCACCACATACCCATGTATACCGCGGGCACCACATACCCAACTACACCGCGGGCACCACATACCCAAATATACCGCGGGCACCACATACCCAAATACACCGCGGGCACCACATACCCTAGTACACCGCGGGCACCACATACCCAACTACACCGCGGGCACCACATACCCTAATACACCGCGGGCACCACATACCCTAGTACACCGTAGGCATCACATACCCTAGTACGCCGCGGGCACCACATACCCTAGTACACCGCGGGCACCACATACCCAAGTACACAGCGGGCACCACATACCCAAGTACACCGTGGGCACCACATATCCTAGTACACCGCGGGCACCACATACCCTAGTACACTGCGTGCCCGCGGTATACTTGGGTATGTGGTGCCCGCGGTGTAGTTGGGTATGGTGCCCGCGGTATACTTGGGTATGTGGTGCCCGCGGTGTACTAGGGTATGTGGTGCCCGCGGTGTACTAGGGTATGTGATGCCCGCGGTGTAGTTGGGTATGTGGTGCCCGCGGTGTACTAGGATATGTGATGCTCGTGGCGTACTTGGGTATGTGATGCCCGCGGTATACTTGGGTATGTGGTGCCCGCGGTGTACTAGGGTATGTGGTGCCCGCGGTGTCGCGTTGTACTTGGGTATGTGCTGCCCGCGGTGTACTAGGGTATGTGGTACCCGCGGTGTAGTTGGGTATGTGATGCCCGCGGAGTACTAGGGTATGTGGTGCCCGCGGTGTACTTGGGTATGTGGTGCCCGCGGTGTACTAGGGTATGCGATGCCCGCGGTGTACTAGGGTATGTGGTGCCCCCGCGGTGTACTAGGGTATGTGGTGCCCGCGGTGTACTTGGGTATGTGATGCCCGCGGTATACATGGGTATGTGGTGCCCGCGGTGTACTTGGGTATGTGATGCCCGCGGTGTACTAGGGTATGTGGTGTCCCGGTGTACTAGGGTATGTGGTGCCCGCAGTGTACTAGGGTATGTGGTGCCCGCGGTGTAGTTGGTATGTGATGCCCGCGGTGTACTAGAGTATGTGGTGCCCAGTACTCCGCGGGCATCACATACCCAACTACACCGCGGGCACCACATACCCTAGTACACCGCGGGCATCACATACCCAACTACACCGCGGGCACCATATACCCTAGTACACCGCGGGCACCACATACCCAAGTACACCGCGGGCACCACATACCCAAGTATACCGCGGGCACCACATACTCAAGTACACCGCGGGCACCACATACCCTAGTACACCGCGGGCACCACATACCCTAGTACACCGCGGGCACCACATACCCAACTACACCGCGGGCACCACATACCCTAGTACACCGCGGGCATCACATACCCAAGTACGCCACGAGCATCACATATCCTAGTACACTGCGGGCACCAAATACCCTAGTACTGCGGGAACCACATACCCAATGACACCGCGGGCATTACATACCCAACTACACCGCGGGCATCACATACTCAACTTCACCGCGGGCACCACATACCCTAGTACACCGCGGGCACCACATACCCTAGTATACCGCGGGCGGTGTAGTTGGGTATGTGGTGCCCGCGGTGTAGTTGGGTATGTGGTGCCCGCGGTGTAGTTGGGTATGTGGTGCCCGCGGTGTAGTTGGGTATGTGGTGCCCGCGGTGTACTAGGGTATGTGGTGCCCGCGGTGTTGTTGGGTATGTGGTGCCCGCGGAGTAGTTGGATATGTGGTGCCCACGGTGTACTAGAGTATGTGATGCCCGCGGTGTACTAGGGTATGTGGTGCCCGCGGTGTAGTAAGGTATGTGATGCCCGCGGTGTACTAGGGTATGTGGTGCCCGCGGTGTAGTTGGGAATGTGATGCCCGCGGTGTACTAGGGTATGTGGTGCCCGCGGTGTAGTTGGGTATGTGGTGCCCGCTGTGTACTAGGGTATGTGGTGCCCGCGGTGTACTAGGGTATGTGGTGCCCGCGGTGTACTTGGGCATGTGGTGCCCGCGGTGTACTAGAGTATGTGGTGCCCGCGGTGTAGTTGGGTATGTGATGCCCGCGGTGTACTTGGATATGTGGAGCCCGCGGTGTACTAGGGTATGTGGTGCCCGCGGTGTACTTGGGTATGTGGTGCCTGGTGCCCGCGGAATACTAGGGTATGTGGTGCCCGCGGTATACTAGGGTATGTGATGGCCCGCGGTGTACTAGGGTATGTGGTGCCCGCGGTATACTAGGGCATGTGATGCCCGAGGTGTACTAGGGTATGTGGTGCCCGCGGTGTAGTTGGGTATGTGATGCCCGCGGAGTACTAGGGTATGTGGTGCCCGCGGTGTATTTGGGTATGTGGTCCCCGCGGTTTAGTTAGGTATGTGATGCCCGCGGAGTACTAGGGTATGTGGTGCCCGCGGTGTAGTTGGTATGTGATGCCCGCGGAGTACTTGGGTATGTGGTGCCCGCGGTGTACTGGGGTATGTGGTGCCCGCGGTGAACAAGGGTATGTGGTGCCCGCGGTGTCATATGATGCCCGCGGTGTAGTTGGGCATCACATACCCTAGTACACCGCGGGCACCACATACCCATGTATACCGCGGGCACCACATACCCTAGTACACCGCGGGCATCACATACCAACTACACCACGGGCACCACATACCCAACATACCGTGGTGCCCGCGGTGTACTAGGGTATGTGGTGCCCGCGGTGTAGTTGGGTATGTGATGCCCGCGGAGTACTAGGGTATGTGGTGCCGCATCACATACCCTAGTACACTGCGGGCACCAAATACCCTAGTACATCGCGGGCACCGCATACCCTAGTACACCGCGGGCACCACATACCCTAGTACACCGCGGGCACCACATACCCAACTACACCGCGGGCACCACATACCCTAGTACACCGCGGGCATCACATACCCAACTACACCGCGCATCACATACCCTAGTACACCGCGGGCACCACATACCCTAGTACATCGCGGGCACCACATACCCTAGTATACCTCGGGCACCACATACCCAAGTACACCGCGGGCACCACATACCCTAGTACACCGCGGGCACCACATACCCAAGTATACCGCGGGCACCACATACCCTAGTACACCGCGGGCTCCACATATCCAAGTACACCGCGGGCACCACATACCCTAGTACACCGCGGGCACCACATATCCTAGTACACCGCGGGCACCACATACCCAAGTACACCGCGGGACACCACATACCCAAGTACACCGCAGGCACCACATACCCTAGTACACCGCGGGCATCACATACCCTAGTACACCGCGGGCACCACATACCCTAGTACACCGCGGGCATCATATACCCTAGTACACCGCGGGCACCACATACCCAACTACACCGCGGGCACCACATACTCTAGTGCCCGCGGTATACTTTGTATGTGGTGCCCGCGATGTACTAGGGTATGTGGCACCACATACCCTAGTACACCGCGGGCACCACATACCCTAGTACTCCGCGAGCATCACATACCCAACTACACCGCGGGCATCACATACCCTAGTACACCGCGGGCATCACATACCTAACTACACCGCGGCACCACATACCCAAGTCCCATGTACACTGCGGGCACCACATACTCTAGTACACCGCGGGCACCACATACCCAAGTACACCGCGGGCACCACATACCCTAGTACACCGCGGGCATCATATACCCTAGTACACCGCGGGCACCACATACCCTAGTACACCGCGGGCACCACATACCCAACTACACCGCGAGCATCATATACCCAAGTACACCGCGGGCACCACATACCCAACTACACCGCGGGCACCACATACCCAAGTATACCACGGGCACCACATACCCTAGTACACCGCGGGCATCACATACCCAAGTACACCGCGAGCATCACATACCCAACTACCCCGCGGTGTAGTTGGGTATGTGGTGCCCGCGGTGTAGTTGGGTATGTGATGCCCGCGGTGTGGCACCAGATACCCAACTTCACCGCGGGCACCCCATACCCAACTACACCGCGGGCATCACATACCCAACTACACCGCGGGCACCACATACCCTAGTACTCCGCGGGCATCATATACCCTAGTACACCGCGGGCAACACATACCCAAGTACACCGCGGGCACCACATACCCTAGTACACCGCGGGCATCACATACCTAACTACACCGCGGGCACCACATACCCAAGTCCCAAGTACACCTCGGGCATCACATACCCAACTTCACCGCGGGCATCACATACCCAAGCACACCGCGGGCACCACATACCCTAGTACACCGCGGGCATCACATACCCTAGTACACCGCGGGCACCACATACCCTTGTACACCGCGGGCATCACATACCCTAGTACACCGCGGGCATCACATACCCAACTACACCGCGGGCACCACATACCCTAGTACACCGCGGGCATCACATACCCAAGTACACCGTGGGCACCACATATCCTAGTACACCGCGGGCATCACATACCCAACTACACCGCGGGCACCACATACCCAAGTACACCGCGGGCATCACATACCCTAGTACACTGCGGGCACCAAATACCCTAGTACACCGCGGGCACCCCATACCCTAGTACACCGCGGGCACCACATACCCTTGTACTCCGCGGGCATCACATACCCAACTACACTGCGGGCACCACATACCCACACCACATACCCTAGTATACCGTGGGCTTCACATACCCAAGTTCATCGCGGGCATCACATACCCATGTATACCGGTATGTGGTGTCCCGCGGTGTAGTTGGATATGTGATGCCCGCGGAGTACTAGGGTATGTGGTGCCCGCGGTGTAAGTGGGTATGTGGTGCCCGCGGTGTACTAGGGTATGTGATGCCCGCGGAGTACTAGGGTATGTGGTGCCCGCCGTGTACTTGGGTATGTGATGCCCGCGGTGTACTAGGGTATGTGATGCCCGCGGTGTAGTTGGGTATGTGATGCCCACGGTGTACTAGGGTATGTAGTGCCGGCGGTGTACTAGGGTATATGGTGCCTGCGGTGTTGTTGGGTATGTGATGCCCACGGTGTACTTGGGTATGTGGTGCCCGCGGTGTACTAGGGTATGTGATGCCCGCGGTGTACTAGGGTATTTGGTGCCCGCAGTGTACTAGGGTATGTGATGCCCGAGGTGTACTTGGGTATGTGGTGCCCGCGGTGTACTAGGGTATGTGGTGCCCGCGGTGTAGTTGGGTATGTGATGCCCGCGGTGTACTAGGGTATGTGGTGCCCGCAGTGTAGTTGGTATGTGATGCCCGTGGTGTAGTTGGGTATGTGGTGCCCGCGGTATACTTGGGTATGTGGTGTACTAGGGTATGTGGTGCCCGCGATGTTAATGGGTATGCGGTGCCCGCGGTGTAGTTGGGTATGTGGTGCCCGCGGTGTAGTTGGGTATGTGATGCCCGCGGTATACATGGGTATGTGAGTGCCCGCGGTGTACAAGGGTATGTGGTGCCCGCGGTGTAGTTGGGTATGTGGTGCCCGCGGTGTAGTTGGGTATGTGGTGCCCGCGGTGTACTAGGGTATGTGGTGCCCGCGGTGTAGTTGGGTATGTGGTGCCCGCGGTGTACTTGGGTATGTGGTGCCCGCGGTGTACTAGGGTATGTGATGCCCGCGGTGTACTAGGGTATGTGGTGCCCGCGGTGTACTAGGGTATGTGATGCCCGCGGTATACTTGGGTATGTGTACACCGCGGGCACCACATACCCTAGTACGCCGCGGGCACCACATACCCTAGTACACCGCGGGCATCGTACACCGCGGGCACCACATACCCTAGTACACCGCGGGCATCACATACCCAACTACACCGCGGGCACCACATACCCTAGTACACCGCGGGCACCACATACCCTAGTACACCGTGGGCACCCCATACCCTAGTACACCGCGGGCACCACATACCCTAGTACACCGCGGGCCCAACTACACCGCGGGCACGCGGTGTACTGGGGTATGTGGTGCCCGCGGTGTACTAGGGTATGTGGTGCCCGCGGTGTACTTGGGTATGTGGTGCCAGCGGTGTAGATGGGTATGTGATGCCCGCGGTGTACTAGGGTATGTAGTGCCGGCGGTGTAGTTGGGTATGTGGTGCCCGCGGTGTAGTTGGGTATGTGGTGCCCGCGGTGTACTAGGGTATGTGGTGCCCGCGGTGTACTAGGGTATGTGATGCCCGCGGTGTACTAGGGTATGTGATGCCCGAGGTGTATTTGGGTATGTTGTGCCCGCGGTGTTGTTGGGTATGTGATGCCCGCGGTGTACTAGGGTATGTGGTGCCCGCGGAGTACTAGGGTATGTGGTGCCCGCGGTATACATGGGTATGTGGTGCCCGCGGTGTACTAGGGTATGTGGTGCCCGCGGTGTATTAGGGTATGTGGTGCCCGCGGTGTACTTGGGTATGTAGTGCCCGCTGTGTACTTGGGTATGTGATGCCCGCGGTGTAGTTGGGTATGTGATGTCCGAGGTGTACTTGGGTATGTGGTGCCCGCGGTGTAGTTGGGTATGTGATGCCCGCGGTGTAGTTGGGTATGTGGTGTATGTGGTGCCCGCGGTGTAGTTGGGTATGTGGTGCCCGCGGTGTAGTTGGGTATGTGGTGCCCGCGGTGTACTAGGGTATGTGATGCCCGCGGAGTACTAGGGTATGTGGTGCCCGCGGTGTAGTTGGGTATGTGATGTGGTGCCCGCGGTGTACTAGGGTATGTGGTGCCCGCGGTGTACTTGGGACTTGGGTATGTGGTGCCCGCGGTGTAGTTGGGTATGTGGTGCCCGCGGTGTAGTTGGGTATGTGATGCCCGCGGGCACCACATACCAAGTATACCGCGGGCACCTCATACCCTAGTACACCGCGGGCATCACATACCCAACTACACCGCAGGCACCGTACACCGCGGGCACCACATACCCAAGTACACCGCGGGCACCACAGACCCTAGTACTCCGCGGGCATCACATACCCAACTACACCGCGGGCACCACACCACATACCCACTTACACCGCGGGCACCACATACCCTAGTACACCGCGGGCACCACATACCCAACTACACCGCGGGCACCACATACCCTAGTACACCGCGGGCACCACGCACCACATACCCAACTACACCGCGGGCACCACATACCCAAGTACACCTCGGGCATCACATACCCAACTACACCGCGGGCACCACATACCCTAGTACTCCGCGGGCATCACATACCCAAGTACACCGCGGGCACCACATACCCAACTACACCTCGTGCACCAGATACCCTAGTACACCGCGGGCACCACATACCCTAATACACCACATACCCAAGTACACCGCGGGCACCACATACCCTAGTACACCGCGGGCACCACATACCCTAGTACACCGCGGGCACCACATACCCAAGTACACAGCGGGCATCACATACCCAACTACACACCACATACCCTAGTACACCGCGGGCATCACATACCCAACAACACCGCGGGCATCACATACCTTACTACACCGCGGGCACCACATACTCTAGTACACCGCGGGCATCACATACCCAACTACACCGCGGGCACCACATACCCTAGTACACCGCGGGCACCACATACCCAACTACACCGCGGGCACCACATATGTAGTTGGGTATGTGGTGCCCGCGGTGTACTTGGGTATGTGGTGCCCGCGGTGTACTTGGGTATGTGGTGCCCGCGGTGTACTAGGGTATGCGATGCCCGCGGTGTACTTGGGTATGTGATGCCCGCGGTGTACTAGGGTACGAGGTGCCCGCGGTGTACTTGGGTATGTGATGCCCGCGGTGTACTAGGGCATGTGGTGCCCGCGGTGTACTAGGGTATGTGATGCCCGCGGTGTACTAGGGTATGTGGTGCCCGCGGTGTAGTTGGGTATGTGATGCCCGCGGCGTACTAGGGTATGTGGTGCCCGCGGTGTACTAGGGTATGTGATGCCCGCGGTGTACTAGGGTATGTGGTGCCCGCGGTGTAGTTGGGTATGTGATGCCCGCGGTGTACTAGGGTATGTGGTGCCCGCGGTGAAGTTGGGTATGTAGTGCCCGTGTTGTAGTTGGGTATGCGATGCCCGCGGTGTACTAGGGTATGTGGTGCCCGCGGTGTACTAGGGTATGCGATGCCCGCGGTGTACTAGGGTATGTTGTGCCCGCGGAGTACAAGGGTATATGGTGCCCGCGGTGTAGTTGGGTATGTGGTGCCCGCGGTGTAGTTGGGTATGTGGTGTAGGGTATGTGATGCCCGCGGAGTACTAGGGTATGTGGTGCCCGCCGCATACCCATTTACATCGCGGGCACCACATACCCATTTACACCGCGAGCACCACATACCCAAGTACACCACGGGCACCACATACCCAACTACACCGCGGGCACCACATACCCTAGTACACCGCGGGCACCACATACCCAACTACACCGCGGGCACCACATACCCAAGTACACCGCGGGCACCACATACCCAACTACACCGCGGGCACCACATACCCTAGTACACCGCGGGCACCACATACCCTAGTACACCGCGGGCATCACATACCCAACTACACCGCGGGCACCACATACTCTAGTACACCGCGGGCATCACATACCCTAGTACACCGCGGGCATCATATACCCTAGTACACCGCGGGCACCACATACCCTAGTACTCCGCGGGCATCGTGGTGTACTAGGGTATGTGATGCCCGCGGTGTACTAGGGTATGTGGTGCCTGTGGTGCCCGCGGTGTACTAGCGGTGTAGTTGGGTATGTGATGCCCGCGGTGTAGTTGGGTATGTGATGCCCGCGGTGTACTTGGGTATGTGGTGCCCGCGGTGTACTAGGGTATGTGGTGCCCGCGGTGTAGTTGGGTATGTGATGCCCGCGGAGTACTAGGGTATGTGATGCCCGCGGTGTACTAGGGTATGTGGTGCCCGCGGTGTAGTTGGGTATGTGATGCCCGCGGTGTATTAGGGTATGTGGTGCCCGCGGTGTAGTTGGGTATGTGGTGCCCGCGGTGTAGTTGGGTATGTGATACCCGAGGTGTACTAGGGTATGTGGTGCCCGCGGTATACATGGGTATGTGGTGCCCGCGGTGTACTAGGGTAGTATGTGGTGTACTAGGGTATGTGATGCCCGCGGTGTACTAGGGTATGTGGTGCCCGCGGTATACTTGGGTATGTGGGTGCTCGCGGTGTAAATGGGTATGTGGTGCCCGTGATGCCCGCGGTGTACTTGGGTATGCGGTGCCCGCGGTGTACTAGGGTATGTGATGCCCGAGGTGTACTTGGGTATGTGGTGCCCGCGTTGTATTTGGGTATGTGGTGCCCGCGGTGTAGTTGGACACCGCGGGCACCACATACCCTAGTACACCGCGGGCATCACATACCCTAGTACACCGCGGGCACCACATACCCAACTACACCGCGGGCATCACATACCCAAGCACACCGTGGGCATCACATACCCAAGTACACCGCGGGCATCATATACTGGAGCATAACCTTCAGCACGCGTAAAAAGCTAATAAGTAGCCGCCAAAAGTTATACTTGCGATAGGTGCTGGTTCAAAGGTTTAAATAGGGAATCTAGACTTGCGATAACTTTAGACGTTGCAGAGCTAAAATAACCTAGGTATTATAGGAAGGTTCACTCACCAGCAACGCCAGCAATCCAGTCCAGGGGGGTCTATACAGGTTCACAAGCATCCAAGACCACGTCACGACACAGAAGTTTGTATTGTCAATGTAAATTGTTATTCCTTGCGAAATGAAGCGATGATGTATCGCTCCGCGATGCGATTTGATCTCAACAACAGTAATTTAGTTGGAGACCGCGAAAGCCGAGGATCTGACCGGACCTCGAGGCTATCGGAGACACGGCAGCTGCACGACCAGAGATGTCGGCGCCAGAACCATGAATCGAATGAACGCCAGCGCGAAGAGTGAATGCCGGCGCGCGATGCGATGAGTGAATGAACGGGTAGCGATATACGTTCGCATGTTCACTAGTTCACTCTGATAGGTGGGCGCGAAATACAAATTCGCGCGTATTACCCCGATTATAAGATTACATAACATTACAAGCGAGATAAACCAACCTTTTTCTACCTATAAGTATTTTTAACCATACAACGTCAAAAATATTGAAATATATATAAATTACACACAAACGTGCTGTTGGCGTAACCATTTTCCCCGGCTTGAAAGTTCCTACTTTCAAAACACAAGAAAAGCGAAATATTTTAATTGCATATCGCCGCGAAACTCTACCATATAAGCGATGTAACAAGCAAATAAATTATGCTAAAGTTATCCTAAAGAAAATTATACTAATATGTTTAAATTACTAACCCTAACCTAATCAACTGAATGCAATTTAGTTTATTGAGTTGGAAGAGGGCACAATTTTACAATCGGTCTGCTCTGAAGCATTCCACCTTGTACTTTAACAGAAGCTACTCGACAGATGCCTTTCTTGTCCGGAAAGATTTCAGTAATTAAACCTAACGGCCAATGCAAGGGCATGACGTTATCCTGCATGGAGACTACAACCATACCAACACGTACTGGGTTGGAAGGAGTATTCCACTTTTGTCTTGACTGAAGGGTGTGCAGATACTCGTTGCGCCACCGCTTCCAGAATGACTGGACTAGTTGGTCAGTTAACTCATGTCGTGAAACAAGGTGTAAACGCGTTTCAGTAATTTCGCGAGCAGGTAAAAACACCAGCGGTTTCGTGTTAAGAAAATGCGCAGGTGTAAGAGCGGTAGGTTCTGACGGATCCGAGCTAAGTGCATAAAGAGGCCGGGAGTTCAACAAGGCTTCTACTTGAGCTAACATAGTATTGAGCTCATCAAAGGTAAGAATTTGTTGGCCAACGACCTTCAAAAGATGCGTTTTAACACTCTTTACCTCACTTTCCCAACATCCCCCGAAATGCGGAGCTCTGCATGGGATTGTTTTGAGAATAATTTTATGATCCGCCAATTCCTGTTCCCAATAGGGGCGATATTCATGTGATAGAAAATGGTAAAGATCGCGAAGATATGACCTAGCACCAACAAAGTTGGTGGCGTTGTCTGAGTACAGACACTCGATTGGACCACGGCGAGAAATGAAGCGTTTTAATGCTGACAAGAAGCTCGCGGTGCTGAGATCTGAGGCAACTTCCAGATGCAAAGCCCGCGTTGTCAAGCACGTAAACAGACAAATGTAAGCCTTACGACTCTTTTGACCTCTGCCGCGAACAGAAGTGATCATAAGCGGCCCGGCATAATCACACCCAGTGTGTGAAAATGCTTTAGGAGCAACTTCGACACGAGATTGCGGCAGATCAGCCATGATTGGAAAAACCGGTCGTGGCTTGGCGCGAAAGCAAATATTGCAATTAAATGTTATATGACGAACAATACGTCGAGCGGACAGAATCCAATACCTCTGCCTCAAAAGAGATAGCAGAAGGTTCGGACCTGTGTGAAAGTTTTTTATATGACAGTGGGAAACCAGAAGTTCCACTACGTGGTCCTGTCGAGGAAGCAAAATTTGGTGACGAGAGTCAAAGTCTAACGCAGAATTGGCTAAGCGTCCACCAACGCGAATAAGTCCATCATGCAGAAATGGACTAAGTTTCTGTAATGGCTTAGAACATAATTGTTTGCGTTTTAATCGATCAAGATCTGATTCGAAATATATTCGTTGAACAGAGCGCCACACTTTTAGTTCAGCGAATTCCAAGTCCGATGCGGTGATGGGCCCCTTAGGGAGGCGCCTAAGGAATTTATAAACAAAACAAATTGTCTTTAAATATTTCATCCAAGACGAAAATCTTTTGGCGCGGTCGTACAAAATGTCTTCCGTTGAAGAACCCTCTGAACAAGAACTATCCTGTGTTACCGCAGGAAGGGCAACAGGCTTCATTTCTGGCATCTCTTGCGCTTCACCAGAGACATATGGCTTGACAGGCCATTCGTGTCGAGGTGTTGCAAGCCACGGTGGTCCAGCCAACCACAATGGATGGTGAACCAGTTGAACCGGTGTCAAGCCGCGAGAGAGACAGTCACTCGGATTCTCAGATCCTTTGACATGAAAGAAGTGTTCTGCCGATAGATTTTCATGAATTTTAGCGATGCGATTGGCCACATAAGTGTGCCAGCGATGTGGCGATGAATGAATCCAACTCAAAGTTACAGTTGAATCTGAAAAAGCTACGACAGCCTCAATGGCGCATCGAGCGGAGTAAAGATCAAAAACTCGTTTTATCAAAATTGATAAAAGGAGTGCGGCGCATAGCTCCAGGCGAGCTAGCGATACAACCTTTAGAGGTGCGACTTTGGATTTGGCGCATATTAGTGAGACAACAATTTTACCATCTGGCTTAACCACATGAGCGTAGACTACGCCACCGTAAGCTTTCTCACTAGCATCCGCGAATCCAACTATTACAAGTTGACATTTTTCAATAACGCCAATATGACGTGCGAATTTAAGCTGCGAAATTTGGGGTAACTCAGCTTGAAATTGTTCCCAGAGGCGAACAATGCGATGCGGTGGGACATCATCCCAATCGATTTTGACTAGCCAGAGTTCCTTGATCATAAGCTTAGCGAACAAAATCATTGGTGCGACTAAACCCAAAACATCAAAAAGGCGAGCGATAGACGACAGGATATTCCTTTTTGTGCAAGGGCGATCATCAGGGTTGACCTGAAATGCGAAATAGTCTTCGTCGGGAAACCAACGGAGACCGAGAATTTTCAGCGTCGGATCCTTACTTAGATCGACACTGTGCGAGAGTCGCAATGACTCGGGAATAGCTTGAAGAACTTCAGAGCTATTGCTTGACCACTTGGTCAATTCAAAATCACCAAGAGAAAATATCTTAATCAATTGATGAGAAGACTCTATTGCTTTCTCTACACTAGTAGTAGAGCTGGCGATATCGTCCATGTATATGTCTCGGCTCAGTATCTCACTGGCGAGAGGAAAGCGATGACCTTCATCCTTACACAATTGTTGAATTGTGCGGATAGCGATAAAGGGAGAACATTTAAGTCCAAAAGGGACAACTGAAAACTGAAAAACCTTTATTTCTTCGGTTTCGTGAAACCGGTAGAGAATGCGTTGCAGCGGGCGATCAGAAGATCGCACTGCGATTTTGAGGTACATGGCTTTCACGTCAGAGGTGATAGCCACAGCGAAAAGTCTCAAGTTCAATAAAATATTGAGAAGGTCCGCTTGAAGAACGGGACCTGCGTAAAGAATGTCATTAAGTGACGTTCCATTGTCTGTCTTCGCGCTTGCATCAAGCACCACGCGTAACTTGGTGGTAGTCTTGTCCTCGCGAATGACAGCATGGTGCGGGATATAAAACGAGACCTCACCGGGTAAAACTCCTTCAACGAGAGAAAGGTAGTTGTTTTTCAGATAATCTTTAATGACATCATCATAAAGAATTTTGACATTAGGATGCGATTTAAATTTACGTTCGAGGCTAAGAAACCTACGACGTGCGATTTCGAAAGAATTGCCTAAAGCCGAAACGTCCATCTTGAGTGGCAAAGCAGTCACATACTTGCCAGTAGGGGTGCGAGTAGTTGTGGAACAATAAAATTGTTCACAGTGCTTATCATCTACGCTAGTTATAGAAGAAGCCTGAACTTCTTCTATCTCCCAGAATTTGCGCAAATCACAACATTCTAAAGACGACGTAGCGCAGAAAGACATCGTAGCGGTAGGAGGCTCTAAGATAGGTGCGTCTCCCATTAATATATAACCTAACACAGTCTCTAATGCGTCTGGACATCCAGCTGTAGAAGTAACCTCGCTGGGTTGCAATAACTTAGCAAACAGCTTCACTCCAAGCAAGATGTCAATATTCCCTGGCACACTCCAAGTATCATCAGCCAGTAAGCGCGAATCGATATGACCGAGATCAGCGACATCTATCGAACACAACGGAAGCTGTCCTGTTATCTCATCGAGTACCAAGGCATCAATGGTGTACTTAGGTTGAGCACGAAGGCGCGAGCTAAATGTGAAGTCTACGGAACCACGAACAGACTGAGAAGTACCACCGATACCTTTCACAGTGACGACAGAATCATCACGGATAGGTAGCCCTAACATACGGCAACATCGGGTAGTAATATAATTCTTCTGAGAACCCGGGTCCAAAAGACAGCGAACAACAACATCCTTTCCTTTTCTACCTACCACTAACACTTTCGCAGTAGCTAAAACTTCCGTGGTGCGAGTATTATTTTGAGCCAAAGCCGAATGAGTACACAAAGAAACACGTTTCTCATCCGGGGTCTGATCTTCAGCACTAACCGACGGCGCGGCGCTAGCTGCCTGCAGTTGTTTCTTTTGTTGTGGCGGCGATTGATCGAAATGTAACAAGGTGTGATGTTTACTATTACATTTCTTGCATGTAATCGATGATTGACATTTAGATACAGTGTGTTGGTCACTAAGACAATTACCACATATGCGATTGTCTTTTATGTGTTTAAATTTATCAGTCGTGTTTAATTTTAAAAAGGCGCCACACTTATATAAGTTAGCGTGCTTCGACTGACAAAGCGAACATGTAGGTGACGTAGCTACGTACACCTGCGAAACCCTAGCGGACGTGACGGACGGCGCACCAGCGCCGGAGCCAGCAGTCGAGCGCTCTGGCCGCTGCGGCGCAGTGCGATATAATATTTTTACTTGTTCTCGTACAAATTTAACGAAATAATCGTAATCTACGCTTTGAGGATCTTTCAATGTGCGAAGCGACATTTCATAATGTTTTGCGATGTCGGAATCTATTAACTTAAGACCCGCGTACATAAATATAAAATCAGACATATTGTCTATTTTTAATTGCTTGAGCCCGGCAACAATAGCGGTATATTTATCAAACACCTTTTCAACATTAGCGGGCGAAGAACCAGCTGATTTTAGCGAGAACAGCTGATTCAAATAGTTTACAGCGAGAGCGCGCGTGTCCCGGTATTTAGCGATAAGCGCATCCCAGATAACACGATAGTTTTCTGCAGCGGGCACAATGCCGACTGCCACGCCCTTCGCCTTGCCTTTGAGGTGACTCAACAAGTAATGGATGCGATCCGAATCCGAAAGATCGGGATTGGTGTGAATAACACGTTTGAATGTTTCATAAAAGAAAGGGAAGTTCTGAATATCACCATCAAAGGTAGGTAGCTCAATGCGAGGTATTTTGATATGCGGAGTACCTGACCTACTTGTCGAGGTAGTTGAATCCTTAGTTGGGGTTAATGAACTCAAAACATTTTTAATTTCGCACGAAAGATCGTCAAAGGCGGAAAGCGAATTATAATTAACCTCGTACTTGGGGTTTACTTTCATTGAAATGAGATTTATATTGTCAATCATATTAATATACTCATTACGAATGGTATCTATTGTTTTAGCTTGAGCAATAAAAGTGTTCCGCGATTTTTCGTCATCAAGATTGCCGATCGAATCATATAATGTTTGTATGCGAGCGAAATAAGCGGCACGTTTGCCTTCATAAAGTTTTAATTTATTTTGTAAATCTTCCATTTTAAATAAACAATAGAATCAACAAACAAAAAATTTTTTATAAGTACAAAAATTATTGACTCGGGACCTTAATTATCCGACGACGGAACCCTTAACAAGCTAATTGCGAAAAATGCGAATCAAACAAATCAAAAAACAAATGTTTGAAAATAAAAATATGTTATAATATGTAGATACGGAACCAATTTTCCCTACTTGTATGCGGAACCCTAGCGGAACGCGCAACAAAAAAAACAACAAAAATGTTATTACAATAACACAACAGGTACGGGAGTATTTCCCGCCCGGTACCTATCACAACAACTTAGTGAAGGCAGCGTAAACAAAAGACTATTCAGTAGATATAACTTGTAAGTACGGAGACACTTTTCATAGGTAAATAACTTATACCAAACAAAAACTTCTATAGTTACTTACAATACAACTAACCAAATGTGTATTTATACAAAATACATGCGATGCGATGCGATACGAATTACAACTCAGTATGGTAGGTACGAATAAGACGCAGCAATAACTTAGCCGATAGCTTTCCGTAGACCATATGATCCTAAATAACTTATAGGTGTAACTCGCAGAAACGTAAACAAAAACACAATGTTTTTTAGGTAGAAATAATATCTAACCTAGCGAAAACCTAACTTTTACGTAGGTGTAAATACGGAATTAACTTATCCGATATCACAACCGTAGCGTAAGTAGGTATAGTGGTAAACAAAAACTTTATCTACCAAAAAACGAAACAATAACAAAATTATTATTTGCGATTAATTTGAATAAATTGCACTAATTTAATCAAATGCGATGTGGACTGTATTGCGATTAATTTCTCGTACAATACGAGGCGATTAAATAGAATAACAATTATCATACAAAACTTCTTATAAATCAAGATAACGAAAGTTCAATGACTTGTCATAAAAGTTCTAGAAGTATCTACGATCTCCATGCACTCTACGCACGAACCGATCACGACCATGTACCGTGCGTGCCACGGCGGGGATTTGTATGGCGCACGAAACTACCCGAAATTAAAATGCGATGGAAAGTTTTATGCGTATTTTGCGAAAACACTTATTTCACGACACAAATCACTGTACATATTAATAACTTAAATATTTTCGTTACGATTTTTATGTTTATAATGCAAATTAATAACTTAAATTCACTAAGTGACGGGACTGCTATAAAGAACGCAGGCCAATATAGACCTTACGTACAACGCAATAAGGACGAGTTTCCTATAACGATATGCAATTATACGTAATTAAAATTTTAGATTTTTATAGATTTTAGGCTAAAAGTATCTAAGCTCACTAGGATCAAATGATAAAGTATCCAGGCTCGCTAGGACCAAAATGGAGCATAACCTTCAGCACGCGTAAAAAGCTAATAAGTAGCCGCCAAAAGTTATACTTGCGATAGGTGCTGGTTCAAAGGTTTAAATAGGGAATCTAGACTTGCGATAACTTTAGACGTTGCAGAGCTAAAATAACCTAGGTATTATAGGAAGGTTCACTCACCAGCAACGCCAGCAATCCAGTCCAGGGGGGTCTATACAGGTTCACAAGCATCCAAGACCACGTCACGACACAGAAGTTTGTATTGTCAATGTAAATTGTTATTCCTTGCGAAATGAAGCGATGATGTATCGCTCCGCGATGCGATTTGATCTCAACAACAGTAATTTAGTTGGAGACCGCGAAAGCCGAGGATCTGACCGGACCTCGAGGCTATCGGAGACACGGCAGCTGCACGACCAGAGATGTCGGCGCCAGAACCATGAATCGAATGAACGCCAGCGCGAAGAGTGAATGCCGGCGCGCGATGCGATGAGTGAATGAACGGGTAGCGATATACGTTCGCATGTTCACTAGTTCACTCTGATAGGTGGGCGCGAAATACAAATTCGCGCGTATTACCCCGATTATAAGATTACATAACATTACAAGCGAGATAAACCAACCTTTTTCTACCTATAAGTATTTTTAACCATACAACGTCAAAAATATTGAAATATATATAAATTACACACAAACGTGCTGTTGGCGTAACCATATACTCTAGTACACTGCGGGCACCACATACCCTAGTACACCGCGGGCACCACATACCCTAGTACACCGCGGGCACCACATACCCAAGTACACCTCGGGCATCACATACCGGAGTACTAGGGTATGTGGTGCCCGCGGTGTAGTTGGGTATGTGATGCCCGCGGTGTAGTTGGGTATGTGGTGCCCGCGGTGTACTTGGGTATGTGGTGCCCGCGGTGTACTTGGGTATGTGATGCCCGAGGTGTACTGGGGTATGTGATGCCCGCGGTGTACTAGGGTATGTGGTGCCCGCGGTGTAGTTGGGTATGTGATGCCCGCGGTGTACTAGGGTATATGGTGCCTGCGGTGTTGTTGGGTATGTGATGCCCACGGTGTACTTGGGTATGTGGTGCCCGCGGTGTACTAGGGTATGTGATGCCCGCGGTGTACTAGGGTATTTGGTGCCCGCAGTGTACTAGGGTATGTGATGCCCGAGGTGTACTTGGGTATGTGGTGCCCGCGGTGTACTAGGGTATGTGGTGCCCGCGGTGTAGTTGGGTATGTGATGCCCGCGGTGTACTAGGGTATGTGGTGCCCGCAGTGTAGTTGGTATGTGATGCCCGTGGTGTAGTTGGGTATGTGGTGCCCGCGGTATACTTGGGTATGTGGTGTACTAGGGTATGTGGTGCCCGCGATGTTAATGGGTATGCGGTGCCCGCGGTGTAGTTGGGTATGTGGTGCCCGCGGTGTAGTTGGGTATGTGATGCCCGCGGTATACATGGGTATGTGAGTGCCCGCGGTGTACAAGGGTATGTGGTGCCCGCGGTGTAGTTGGGTATGTGGTGCCCGCGGTGTAGTTGGGTATGTGGTGCCCGCGGTGTACTAGGGTATGTGGTGCCCGCGGTGTAGTTGGGTATGTGGTGCCCGCGGTGTACTTGGGTATGTGGTGCCCGCGGTGTACTAGGGTATGTGATGCCCGCGGTGTACTAGGGTATGTGGTGCCCGCGGTGTACTAGGGTATGTGATGCCCGCGGTATACTTGGGTATGTGTACACCGCGGGCACCACATACCCTAGTACGCCGCGGGCATCACATACCCTAGTACACCGCGGGCATCGTACACCGCGGGCACCACATACCCTAGTACATCGCGGGCATCACATACCCAACTACACCGCGGGCACCACATACCCTAGTACACCGCGGGCACCACATACCCTAGTACACCGTGGGCACCCCATACCCTAGTACACCGCGGGCACCACATACCCTAGTACACCGCGGGCCCAACTACACCGCGGGCACGCGGTGTACTGGGGTATGTGGTGCCCGCGGAGTACTAGGGTATGTGGTGCCCGCGGTGTACTTGGGTATGTGGTGCCAGCGGTGTAGATGGGTATGTGATGCCCGCGGTGTACTAGGGTATGTAGTGCCGGCGGTGTAGTTGGGTATGTGGTGCCCGCGGTGTAGTTGGGTATGTGGTGCCCGCGGTGTACTAGGGTATGTGGTGCCCGCGGTGTACTAGGGTATGTGATGCCCGCGGTGTACTAGGGTATGTGATGCCCGAGGTGTATTTGGGTATGTTGTGCCCGCGGTGTTGTTGGGTATGTGATGCCCGCGGTGTACTAAGGTATGTGGTGCCCGCGGAGTACTAGGGTATGTGGTGCCCGCGGTATACATGGGTATGTGGTGCCCGCGGTGTACTAGGGTATGTGGTGCCCGCGGTGTATTAGGGTATGTGGTGCCCGCGGTGTACTTGGGTATGTAGTGCCCGCTGTGTACTTGGGTATGTGATGCCCGCGGTGTAGTTGGGTATGTGATGTCCGAGGTGTACTTGGGTATGTGGTGCCCGCGGTGTAGTTGGGTATGTGATGCCCGCGGTGTAGTTGGGTATGTGGTGTATGTGGTGCCCGCGGTGTAGTTGGGTATGTGGTGCCCGCGGTGTAGTTGGGTATGTGGTGCCCGCGGTGTACTAGGGTATGTGATGCCCGCGGAGTACTAGGGTATGTGGTGCCCGCGGTGTAGTTGGGTATGTGATGTGGTGCCCGCGGTGTACTAGGGTATGTGGTGCCCGCGGTGTACTTGGGACTTGGGTATGTGGTGCCCGCGGTGTAGTTGGGTATGTGGTGCCCGCGGTGTAGTTGGGTATGTGATGCCCGCGGGCACCACATACCAAGTATACCGCGGGCACCTCATACCCTAGTACACCGCGGGCATCACATACCCAACTACACCGCAGGCACCGTACACCGCGGGCACCACATACCCAACTACACCGCGGGCACCACAGACCCTAGTACTCCGCGGGCATCACATACCCAACTACACCGCGGGCACCACACCACATACCCACTTACACCGCGGGCACCACATACCCTAGTACACCGCGGGCACCACATACCCAACTACACCGCGGGCACCACATACCCTAGTACACCGCGGGCACCACGCACCACATACCCAACTACACCGCGGGCACCACATACCCAAGTACACCTCGGGCATCACATACCCAACTACACCGCGGGCACCACATACCCTAGTACTCCGCGGGCATCACATACCCAAGTACACCGCGGGCACCACATACCCAACTACACCTCGTGCACCAGATACCCTAGTACACCGCGGGCACCACATACCCTAATACACCACATACCCAAGTACACCGCAGGCACCACATACCCTAGTACACCGCGGGCACCCCATACCCTAGTACACCGCGGGCACCACATACCCAAGTACACAGCGGGCATCACATACCCAACTACACACCACATACCCTAGTACACCGCGGGCATCACATACCCAACAACACCGCGGGCATCACATACCCTACTACACCGCGGGCACCACATACTCTAGTACACCGCGGGCATCACATACCCAACTACACCGCGGGCACCACATACCCTAGTACACCGCGGGCACCACATACCCAACTACACCGCGGTGTAGTTGGGTATGTGGTGCCCGCGGTGTACTTGGGTATGTGGTGCCCGCGGTGTACTTGGGTATGTGGTGCCCGCGGTGTACTAGGGTATGCGATGCCCGCGGTGTACTTGGGTATGTGATGCCCGCGGTGTACTAGGGTACGAGGTGCCCGCGGTGTACTTGGGTATGTGATGCCCGCGGTGTACTAGGGCATGTGGTGCCCGCGGTGTACTAGGGTATGTGATGCCCGCGGTGTACTAGGGTATGTGGTGCCCGCGGTGTAGTTGGGTATGTGATGCCCGCGGCGTACTAGGGTATGTGGTGCCCGCGGTGTACTAGGGTATGTGATGCCCGCGGTGTACTAGGGTATGTGGTGCCCGCGGTGTAGTTGGGTATGTGGTGCGATGCCCGCGGTGTACTAGGGTATGGGGTGCCCGCGGTGAAGTTGGGTATGTAGTGCCCGTGTTGTAGTTGGGTATGCGATGCCCGCGGTGTACTAGGGTATGTGGTGCCCGCGGTGTACTAGGGTATGCGATGCCCGCGGTGTACTAGGGTATGTTGTGCCCGCGGAGTACAAGGGTATATGGTGCCCGCGGTGTAGTTGGGTATGTGGTGCCCGCGGTGTAGTTGGGTATGTGGTGTAGGGTATGTGATGCCCGCGGAGTACTAGGGTATGTGGTGCCCGCCGCATACCCATTTACATCGCGGGCACCACATACCCATTTACACCGCGAGCACCACATACCCAAGTACACCACGGGCACCACATACCCAACTACACCGCGGGCACCACATACCCTAGTACACCGCGGGCACCACATACCCAACTACACCGCGGGCACCACATACCCAAGTACACCGCGGGCACCACATACCCAACTACACCGCGGGCACCACATACCCTACTACACCGCGGGCACCACATACCCTAGTACACCGCGGGCATCACATACCCAACTACACCGCGGGCACCACATACTCTAGTACACCGCGGGCATCACATACCCTAGTACACCGCGGGCATCATATACCCTAGTACACCGCGGGCACCACATACCCTAGTACTCCGCGGGCATCGTGGTGTACTAGGGTATGTGATGCCCGCGGTGTACTAGGGTATGTGGTGCCTGTGGTGCCCGCGGTGTACTAGCGGTGTAGTTGGGTATGTGATGCCCGCGGTGTAGTTGGGTATGTGATGCCCGCGGTGTACTTGGGTATGTGGTGCCCGCGGTGTACTAGGGTATGTGGTGCCCGCGGTGTAGTTGGGTATGTGATGCCCGCGGAGTACTAGGGTATGTGATGCCCGCGGTGTACTAGGGTATATGGTGCCCGCGGTGTAGTTGGGTATGTGATGCCCGCGGTGTATTAGGGTATGTGGTGCCCGCGGTGTAGTTGGGTATGTGGTGCCCGCGGTGTAGTTGGGTATGTGATACCCGAGGTGTACTAGGGTATGTGGTGCCCGCGGTATACATGGGTATGTGGTGCCCGCGGTGTACTAGGGTAGTATGTGGTGTACTAGGGTATGTGATGCCCGCGGTGTACTAGGGTATGTGGTGCCCGCGGTATACTTGGGTATGTGGGTGCTCGCGGTGTAAATGGGTATGTGGTGCCCGTGATGCCCGCGGTGTACTTGGGTATGCGGTGCCCGCGGTGTACTAGGGTATGTGATGCCCGAGGTGTACTTGGGTATGTGGTGCCCGCGTTGTATTTGGGTATGTGGTGCCCGCGGTGTAGTTGGACACCGCGGGCACCACATACCCTAGTACACCGCGGGCATCACATACCCTAGTACACCGCGGGCACCACATACCCAACTACACCGCGGGCATCACATACCCAAGCACACCGTGGGCATCACATACCCAAGTACACCGCGGGCATCATATACTCTAGTACACTGCGGGCACCACATACCCTAGTACACCGCGGGCACCACATACCCTAGTACACCGCGGGCACCACATACCCAAGTACACCTCGGGCATCACATACCCGAGTACTAGGGTATGTGGTGCCCGCGGTGTAGTTGGGTATGTGATGCCCGCGGTGTAGTTGGGTATGTGGTGCCCGCGGTGTACTTGGGTATGTGGTGCCCGCGGTGTACTTGGGTATGTGATGCCCGAGGTGTACTGGGGTATGTGATGCCCGCGGTGTACTAGGGTATGTGGTGCCCGCGGTGTAGTTGGGTATGTGATGCCCGCGGTGTACTAGGGTATGGGGTGCCCGCGGAGTACTAGGGTATGTGATGCCCGCGGTGTCATTGGGTATGTGATGCCCGCGGTGTACTAGGGTATGTGGTGCCCGCGGTGTAGTTGGGTATGTGATGCCCGCGGTGTACTAGGGTATGTGGTGCCCGCGGTGTACTAGGGTATGTGATGCCCGCGGTGTAGTTGGGTATGTAATGCCCGCGGTGTCATTGGGTATGTGGTGCCCGCGGTACTAGGGTATGTGGTGCCCGCGGTGTACTAGGGTATGTGATGCCCGCGGTGTACTAGGGTATGTGATGCCCGCGGTGTACTAGGGTATGTGATGCCCGCGGCGTACTAGGGTATGTGTTGCCCGCGGTGTACTAGGGTATATGTTGCTCGCGGTGTAGTTGGGTATGTGATGCCCGCGGTGTAGTTGGGTATGTGATGCCCGCGGTGTACTAGGGTATGTGAACTACACCTCGGGCACCACATACCCCAGTACACCGCGGGCATCACATACCCTAGTACACCGCGGGCACCACATACCCCAACTACACCGCGGGCACCACATACCCTAATACACCGCGGGCACCACATACCCAAGTACACCTCGGGCATCACATACCCAACTACACCGCGGGCACCACATACCCTGCGGTGACCCAACTACACCGCGTGCACCACATACCCATGTATACCGCGGGCATCACATACCCTAGTACACCACATACCCTAGTACACCGCGGGCATCACATACCCAACTACACCACGGGCACCACATACCCTAGTACTCCGCGGGCACCACATACCCTAGTACATCGCGGGCACCACATACCCAACTACACCGCGGGCACCACATACCCTAGTACACCGCGGGCATCACATACCCAACTACACCGCGGGCACCACATACCCTAGTACACTGCCGGCACTACATACCCTAGTACACCGCGGCACCACATACTCTAGTACACCGCGGGCATCACATACCCTAGTACTCCGCGGGCACCCCATACCCTAGTACACCGCGGGCATCATATACCCTAGTACACCGCGGGCATCACATACCCAACTACACCGCGGGCACCACATACCCTAGTACACCGCGGGCATCACATACCCTAGTACACCTCGGGCATCACATACCCAACTACACCGCGGGCACCACATACCCTGCGGTGACACACCTCGGGCACCACATACCCCAGTACACCGCGGGCATCACATACCCTAGTACACCGCGGGCACCACATACCCCAACTACACCGCGGGCACCACATACCCTAATACACCGCGGGCACCACATACCCAAGTACACCTCGGGCATCACATACCCAACTACACCGCGGGCACCACATACCCTGCGGTGACCCAACTACACCGCGTGCACCACATACCCATGTATACCGCGGGCATCACAAACCCTAGTACACCACATACCCTAGTACACCGCGGGCATCACATACCCAACTACACCTCGGGCACCACATACCCTAGTACTCCGCGGGCACCACATACCCTAGTACATCGCGGGCACCACATACCCAACTACACCGCGGGCACCACATACCCTAGTACACCGCGGGCATCACATACCCAACTACACCGCGGGCACCACATACCCTAGTACACTGCCGGCACTACATACCCTAGTACACCGCGGCACCACATACTCTAGTACACCGCGGGCATCACATACCCTAGTACTCCGCGGGCACCCCATACCCTAGTACACCGCGGGCATCATATACCCTAGTACACCGCGGGCATCACATACCCAACTACACCGCGGGCACCACATACCCTAGTACACCGCGGGCATCACATACCCTAGTACACCGCGGGCACCACATACCCTAGTACACCGCGGGCACCACATACCCAAGTATACCGCGGGCACCACATACCCTAGTACACCGCGGGCACCACCACATAACCAACTACACCGCGGGCACCACATACCCAACTACACCGCGGGCACCACATACCCTAATACACCTCGGGCATCACATACCCAAGTACACCTCGGGCATCACATACCCTAGTATACCGCGGGCACCACATACCCTAGTACACCGCGGGCATACTAGGGTATGTAGTGCCGGCAGTGTACTAGGGTATGTGATTAGTACACCGCGGGCACCACATACCCTAGTACTCCGCGGGCATCACATACCCTAGTACACCTCGGACATCACATACCCAATGACACAGCGGGCATCACATACCCTAGTACATCGCGGGCATCACATACCCTAGTACACCGCGGGCACCACATACCCTAGTACCACATGCCCTAGTACACCGCGGGCATCACATACCCTAGTACACCACATACCCAACTACACCGCGGGCACCACATACCCTAGTACCGCGGGCACCACATACCCAATGACACCGCGGGCATTACATACCCAACTACACCGCGGGCATCACATACCCAACTACACCGCGGGACACCACATACTTGGGTATGTGGTGCCCGCGGTGTAGTTGGGTATGTGATGCCCGCGGTGTAATTGGGTATGTGGTGCCCGCGGTGTACTAGGGTATGTGGTGCCCGCGGTGTACTAGGGTATATGGTGCCCGCGGTGTACTAGGGTATGTGATGCCCGAGGTGTAGTTGGGTATGTGATGCCCGCGGTGTACTAGGGTATGTGGTGCTCGCGGAGTACTAGGGCATGTGGTGCCCGCGGTGTACTAGGGTATGTGATGCCCGAGGTGTAGTTGGGTATGTGATGCCCGCGGAGTACTAGGGTATGTGGTGCCCGCGGTGTACTTGGGTATGTGATGCCCACGGTGTACTAGGGTATGTGGTGCCCGCGGTATACTTGGGTATGTGGTGCCCGCGGTATACTTGGGTATGTGGTGTACTAGGGTATGTGATGCCCGCGGAGTACTAGGGTATGTGGTGCCCGCGGTATACATGGGTATGTGGTGGCGGTGTTGCACCACATACCGCATCACATACCCAACTACACCGCGGGCACCACATACCCTAGTACACCGCGGGCATCATATACCCTAGTACACCACATACCCAAGTATACCGCGGGCACCACATACCCAAGTATACCGCGGGCACCACATACCCTAGTACACCGCGGGCATCACATACCCTAGTACACCGCGGGCACCACATACCCAAGTACACCGCGGGCACCACATACCCTAGTACACCGCGGGCACCACATACCCATGTATACCGCGGGCACCACATACCCTAGTACACCGCGGGCATCACATACCCAACTACACCGCGGGCACCACATACCCTAGTACACTGCGGGCACCACATACCCAACTACACCGCGGGCACCACATACCCTAGTACACCGCGGGCATCACATACCCTAGTACACCGCGGGCATCACATACCCAACTACATCGCGGGCACCACATACCCAAGTACACCGCGGGCACCACATACCCAAGTCCCAAGTACACCGCGGGCACCACATACCCAACTACACCGCGGGCACCACATACCCTAGTACACCGCGGGCATCACATACCTAACTACACCGCGGGCACCACATACCCAAGTACACCGCGGGCATCGCATACCCTAGTACACCGCGGGCTACACCTCGGACATCACATACCCAACTACACCGCGGGCACCACATACCTAACAACACCGCGGGCACCACATACCCTAGTACACCGCAGGCACCACATACCCAACTACACCGCGGGCACCACATACCCAACTACACCGCGGGCACCACATACCCTAATACACCGCGGGCACCACATACCCAAGTACACCGCGGGCATCACATACCCAACAACACCGCGGGCACCACATACCCTAGTATACCGCGGGCACCACATACCCTAGTACACCGCGGGCATCTTATACCCAACTACACCGCGGGCACCACATACCCAAGTCCCAAGTACACCGCGGGCATCACATACCCAAGCACACCGCGGGCACCACATACCCTAGTACACCGCGGGCACCACATACCCTAGTATACCGCGGGCATCACATACCCTAGTACACCGCGGGCATCACATACCCTAGTACGCCGCGGGCACCACATACCCTAGTACACCGCGGGCACCACATACCCAATTACACCGCGGGCATCACATACCCAACTACACCGCGGGCACCACATACCCAAGTACACCTCGGACATCACATACCCAACTACACCGCGGGCACCACATACCCTAGTACACCGCGGGCACTACATACCCAAGTACACCGCGGGCACCACATACCCTAGTACACCGCGGGCACCACATACCCAACTACACCGCGGGCACCACATACCCAACTACACCGCGGGCACCACATACCAAGTATACCGCGGGCATCACATACCCAACTACGAGTACTAGGGTATGTAGTGCCCGCGGTGTACTAGGGTATGTGGTGCCCGCGGTATACTTGGTATGTGGTGCCCGCGGTGTAGTTGGGTATGTGATGCCCGCGGTGTCATTGGGTATGTGGTGCCCGCGGTGTACTAGGGTATGTGATGCCCGCGGTGTACTAGGGTATGTGATGCCCGCGGTGCACCACATACCCTAGTACACCGCGGGCACCACATACCCAACTACACCGCGGGCACCACATACCCTAATACACCTCGGGCATCACATACCCAAGTACACCGCGGGCATCACATACCCTAGTATACCGCGGGCACCACATACCCTAGTACACCGCGGGCATACTAGGGTATGTAGTGCCGGCAGTGTACTAGGGGCCCGCGGTGTATTTAGGTATGTGGTGCCCGCGGTATATTTGGGTATGAGATGACCGCGGTGTACTTTGTGATGCCCGCGGTGTAGTTGGGTATGTGATGCCCGCGGTGTAGTTGGGTATGTGATGCCCGCGGTGTACTAGGGTATGTGGTGCCCGCGGTGTTGTTAGGTATGTGGTGCCCGCGGTGTAGTTGAGTATGTGATGTCCGAGGTGTAGCCCGCGGTGTACTAGGGTATGCGATGCCCGCGGTGTACTTGGGTATGTGGTGCCCGCGGTGTCATTGGGTATGTGGTGCCCGCAGTGTACTAGGGTATGTGGTGCCCGCGGTGTACTAGGGTATGTGGTGCCCGCGGTGTAGTTGGGTATGTGGTGCCCGCGGTGTACTAGGGTATGTGGTGCCCGCAGTGTAGTTGGTATGTGATGCCCGCGGTGTACTAGGGTATGTGGTGCCCGCGGTGTAGTTGGGTATGTGCACCACATACCCAAGTACACCTCGGGCACCACATACCCTAGTACACCGCGGGCATCACATACCCTAGTACACCGCGGGCACCATATACCCTAGTACACCGCCGGCACTACATACCCTAGTACACCGTGGGCATCACATACCCAAGTACACCGCGGGCACCACATACCCTAGTACACCGCGGGCATCACATACCCTAGTACACCGCGGGCATCACATACCCAACTACACCTCGGGCGGGCACCACATACCCTAGTACACTGCGGGCATCACATACCCATCTACACCGCGGGCACCACATACCCAAGTCCCAAGTACACCGCGGGCATCACATACCCTAGTACACCGCGGGCACCACATACCCAACTACACCGCGGGCACCACATACCCTAGTACACCGCGGGCATCACATACCCTAGTACACCGCGGGCACCACATACCCTAGTACATCGCGGGCACCACATACCCTAGTATACCTCGGGCACCACATACCCAAGTACACCGCATACCCTAGTACACTGCGGGCACCACATACCCAAGTCCCAAGTACACCTCGGGCACCACATACCCAACTACACCGCGGGCACCACATACCCTAATACACCGCGGGCACCACATACCCTAGTACACCGCGGGCACCACATACCCATGTATACCGCGGGCACCACATACCCTAGTACTCCGCGGGCACCACATACCCAACTACACCGCGGGCAACACATACCCTAGTACTCCGCGTACATCGCGGGCATCACATACTGGTGCCCGCGGTGTAGTTCGGTATGTGATGCCCGCGGTGTACTAGGGTATGTGGTGCCCGCGGTGTACTAGGGTATGTGGTGCCCGCGGTGTAGTTGGGTATGTGGTGCCCGTAGTGTAGTTGGGTGGTGCCCGCGGTGTATTAGGGTATGTGGTGCCCGCGGTGTAGTTGGGTATGTGGTGCCCGCGGTGTACTTGGGTATGTGATGCCCGCGGTGTACTGGGGTATGTGGTGCCCGCGGTGTACTAGGGTATGTGATGCCCGCGGTGTACTAGGGTATGTGGTGCCCGCGGTGTAGTTGGGTATGTGATGCCCGCGGTGTACTAGGGTATGTGGTGCCCGCGGTGTACTAGGGTATGTGGTGCCCGCGGTGTAGTTGGGTATGTGGTGCCCGCGGCGTACTAGGGTATGTGGTGCCCGCGGTGTACTAGGGTATGTGGTGCCCGCGGTATACATGGGTATGTGGTGCCCGCGTTGTATTGTGGTATGTGGTGCCCGCGGTGTACTAGGGTATGTGGTGCCCGCGGTGTAGTTGGGTATGTGATGCCCGCGGTGTACTAGGGTATGTGGTGCCCGCGGTGTGCTTGGGACTTGGGGCATCACATACCCAACTACACCGCGGGCACCATATACCCTAGTACACCGCCGGCACTACATACACTAGTACACCGCGGGCATCACATACCCAACTACACCGCGGGCACCACATACCCTAGTACTCCGCGGGCACCCCATACCCTAGTACACCGCGGGCATCACATACCCAAGTACACCGCGGGCATCATTTACCCTAGTACTCCGCGGGCATCACATACCCAACTGCCCGCGGTGTACTAGGGTATGTGGTGCCCGCGGTGTAGTTGGGTATGTGATGCCCGAGTTGTACGTTGGGTATGTGGTGCCCGCGGTGTACTAGGGTATGTAATGCCCGGGCATCACATACCCAACTACACCGCGGGCACCACATACCCAACTACACCGCGGGCACCATATACCCTAGTACACCGCGGGCACCACATACCCTAGTACGCCGCGGGCACCACATACCCTAGTACACCGCGGGCACCACATACCCTAGTACACCGCGGGCACCACATACCCTAGTACTCCGCGGGCATCACATACCCAACTACACCACGGGCACCACATACCCAACTACACCACGGGCACCACATACCCATCTACACCGCGGGCACCACATACCCAAGTACACCGCGGGCATCACATATCCTAGTACACTGCGGGCATCGCATACCCAACTACAACACGGGCACTACATACCCAACTTCACCGCGGGCACCCCATACCCTAGTACAGGTGTACTAGGGTATGTGGTGCCCGCGGTATACTAGGGTATGTGGTGCCCGCGGTATACTTGGGTATGTGGTGCCCGCGGTGTAGTTGGGTATGTGGTGCCCGCGGTGTAGTTGGGTATGTGGTGCCCGCGGGGTACTTGGGTATGTGGTGCCCGCGGGCACCACATACCCTAGTACACCGCGGGCACCACATACCCTAGTACACCAAGGGCACCACATACCCAACTACACCGCGGGCACCACATACCCTAGTACTCAAGTACACCTCGGGCATCACATACCCAACTACACCGCGGGCACCACATACCCTAGTACACCGCGGGCACCACATACCCTAGTACACCGCGGGCAACACATACCCTAGTACTCCGTATGCGGTGCCCGCGGTGTAGTTGGGTATGTGGTGTCCCGCGGTGTAGTTGGGTATGTGATGCCCGCGGTGTACTAGGGTATGTGGTGCCCGCGGTGTAGTTGGGTATGTGGTGCCCGCGGTGAAGTGCCCGCGGTGTATTAGGGTATGTGGTGCCCGCGGTGTAGTAAGGTATGTGATGCCCGCGGTGTACTAGGGTATGTGGTGCCCGCGGTGTACTAGGGTATGTGGTGCCCGCGGTGTATTAGGGTATGTGGTGCCCGCGGTGTAGTTGGGTATGTGGTGCCCGCGGTGTACTTGGGTATGTGGTGCCCGCGGTGTACTAGGGTATGTGGTGCCCGCGGTGTAAGTGGGTATGTGGTGCCCGCGGTGTACTAGGGTATGTGGTGCCCGCGGTGTACTAGGGTATGTGGTGCCCGCGGTGTAGTGCCCGCGGTATACATGGGTATGTGGTGCCCGCGGTGTATTAGGGTATGTGGTGCGGTGCCCGAGGTGTACTAGGGTATGTGGTGCCCGCGGTGTACTAGGGTATGTGATTGCCGCGGTGTACTAGGGTATGTGATGCCCGCGGTGTAGTTGGGTATGTGATGCCCGCGGTGTAGTTGTACACCGCGGGCATCACATACCCAACTACACCGCGGTACACCGCGGGCATCACATACCCAAGTACATCTCGGCACCACATACCCTAGTACACTGCGGGCACCACATACCCAACTACACCGCGGGCACCACATACCCAACTACACCGCGGGCACCACATACCCTAGTACACCGCGGGCATCACATACCAACTGCACCGCGGGCACCACATACCCAAAACCCAAGTACACCGCGGGCACCACATAGTGCCGGCGGTGTACTAGGGTATATGGTGCCCGCGGTGTAGTTGGGTATGTGATGCCCGCGGTATACTTGGGTATGTGGTGCCCGCGGTGTAGTTGGGTATGTGGTGCCCGCGGTGTAGTTGGGTATGTGGTGCCCGCTGTGTAGTAAGGTATGCATACCCTAGTACTCCGCGGGCACCCCATACCCTAGTACACCGCGGGCACCACATACCCTACTACACCGCGGGCACCACATACCCAACTACACCGCGGGCACCACATACCCTAGTATACCGCGGGCACCACATACCCTAGTACTCCGCGGGCATCACATACCCCAGTACACCTCGGGCATCACATACCCTAGTACACCGCGGTACAAGGGTATGTGGTGCCCGCGGTGTACTAGGGTATGTGGTGCCCGCGGTATACATGGGTATGTGGTGCCCGCGGTGTCCCGCGGTATACATGGGTATGTGGTGCCCGCGGTGTACTAGGGTATGTGGTGCCCGCAGTGTTGTTGGTATGTGATGCCCGCGGAGTACTAGGGTATGTGTTGCCCGCGGTGTACTAGGGTATGTGGTGCCCGCGGTATACTTGGGTATGTGATGCCCGCGGTGTACTTGGGTATGTGATGCCTGTGGTGCCCGCGGTGTACTTGGGTATGTGGTGCCCGCGGTGTACTAGGGTATGTGGTGCCCGCGGTATACATGGGTATGTGGTGCCCGCGGGCACCACATACCCTAGTACACCGCGGGCACCACATACCCTAGTACACCGCGGGCACCACATGCCCTAGTACATCGCGGGCACCACATATCCTAGTACACCGCGGGCACCACATACCCTAGTACTCCGCGGGCATCACATACCCATCTACACCGCTGATGTGGTGCCCGCGGTGTGCGCACCACATACCCTAATACACCGCGGGCACCACATACCCTAGTACACCGCGGGCACCACATACCCAAGTACAACGCGGGCACCACATACCCATATGTAGTGCCCGCGGTGTACTAGGGTATGTGATGCCCGCGGTGTAGTTGGGTATGTGAAGCCCTAGTACACCGCGGGCACCACATACCCAACTACACCGCGGGCACCACATACAAAGTATACCGCGGGCACCTCATACCCTAGTACACCGCGGGCATCACATACCCAACTACACCGCGGGCACCACATACCCTAGTACACCGCGGGCACCACACGAGGTGTACTAGGGTATATGATGCCCGCGGTGTACTAGGGTATGGGGTGCCCGCGGTGTAGTTGGGTATGTGATGCCCGCGGTGTACTAGGGTATGTGGTGCCCGCGGTGTACTGGGGTATGTAGTGCCCGCGGTGTACTAGGGTATGTGATGCCCGCGGTGTACTAGGATATGTGATGCCCGCGGTGTACTTGGGTATGTGGTGCCCGCAGTGTAGTTGGTATGTGATGCCCGCGGAGTACTAGGGTATGTGATGCCCGCGGTGTACTAGGGTATGTGGTGCCCGCGGTGTAGTTGGGTATGTGGTGCCCGCGGTGTACTAGGGTATGTGGTGCCCGCGGTGTACTAGGGTATGTGGTGCCCGCGGTGTAGTTGGGTATATGATGCCCGCGGTGTACTAGGGTATGTGATGCCCGCGGTGTAGTTGGGTATGCGGTGCCCGCGGTGTACTAGGGTATGTGGTGCCCGCGGTGTAGTTGGGTATGTGGTGCCCGCGGTGTACTAGGGTATGTGGTGCCCGCGGGCACCACATACCCAACTACACCGCGGGCACCACATACCCTAGTACACCGCGGGCAACACATACCCTAGTACTCCGCGGGCATCACATACCCTAGTACACCGCGGGCACCACATACCCTAGTACTCCGCGGGCATCACATACCCAAGTACACCGCGGGCACCACATACCCTAGTACGCCACGAGCATCACATATCCTAGTACACTGCGGGCACCACATACCCATGTATACCGCGGGCACCACATACCCTAGTACACCGCGGGCACCACATACCCTAGTTCACCGCGGGCACCCCATACCCTAGTACACCGCGGGCACCACATACCCTAGTACACCTCCGCTGGCACCACATACGCGGTGTAGTTGGGTATGTGGTGCCCGCGGTGTACTAGTGCCCGCAGTGTACTAGGGTATGTGGTGCCCGCAGTGTACTAGGGTATGTGGTGCCCGCGGTGTACAAGGGTATGTGGTGCCCGCCACATACCCAACTTCACCGCGGGCATCACATACCCAACTACACCACGGGCATCACATACCCTAGTACACCGCGGGCATCACATACCAACTACACCGCGGGCATCACATATCCTAGTACACTGCGGGCACCACATACCCTAGTACACCGCGGGCACCCCATACCCTAGTACTAGTGCCGGCGGTGTACTAGGGTATATGGTGCCCGCGGTGTAGTTGGGTATGTGATGCCCGCGGTGTACTAGGGTATGTGGTGCCCGCAGTGTACTAGGATATGTGATGCCCGCGGTGTAGTTGGTATGTGATGCCCACGGTGTACTAGGGTATGTGGTGCCGGGTATGTGATGCCCGCGGAGTACTAGGGTATGTGGTGCCCGCGGTGTACTAGGGTATATGGTGCCCGCGGTGTACTAGGGTATGTGATGCCCGAGGTGTACTAGGGTATGTGGTGCCCGCGGTGTACTAGGGTATGTGGTGCCCGCGGTATACTTGGGTATGTGGTGCCCGCGGTGTACTAGGGTATATGATGCCCGCGGTGTATTAGGGTATGTGGTGCCCGCGGTGTACTAGGGTATGTGGTGCCCGCGGTGTACTAGGGTATGTGGTGCCCGCGGTGTACTAGGGTATATGGTGCCCGCGGTGTACCGCGGTGTAGTTGGGTATGTGATGCCCGCGGTGTACTAGGGTATGTGGTGCCCGCGGTGTACTAGGGTATGTGGTGCCCGCGGTGTTGTTGGGTATGTGATGCCCGCGATGTAGTTGGGTATGTGATGCCCGCGGTGTACTAGGGTATGTGGTGCCCGCGGTGTACTAGGGTATGTGATGCCCACGGTATACTAGGGTATGTGGTGCCCGCGGTGTACTAGGGTATGTGGTGCCCGCGGTGTAGTTGGGTATGTGGTGCCCGCGGTGTAGTTGGGTATGTGATGCCCGCGGAGTACACTACACCGCGGGCACCACATACCCAACTACACCGCGGGCACCACATACCCAACTACACCGCGGGCACCACATACCCTAGTACACCGCGGGCATCATATACCCTAGTACACCGCGGGCAACACATACCCAAGTACATCTCGGGCACCACATACCCTAGTACACCGCGGGCACCTCATACCCAAATACACCGTGGGCACCACATACCCTAGTACATCGCGGGCACCACATACCCAAGTACACCTCGCGGGCACCACATACCCAAGTACACCTCGGGCATCACATACCCAACTACACCGCGGGCTCCACATACCCTAGTACACCGCGAGCACTACATACCCAACTACACGCATCACATACCCAACTACACCGCGGGCATCACATACCCAACTACACCGCGAGCATCATATACCCTAGTACACCGCGGGCACCACATACCCTAGTACACCGCGGGCATCACATACCCTAGTACACCGCGGGCATCACATACCCTAGTACACCGCGGGCATCACATACCCTAGTACACCGCGGGCACCACATACCCAAGTACACCTCGGGCATCACATACCCAACTACACCGCGGGCACCACATACCCAACTACACCGCGGGCACCGCATACCCATTTACATCGCGGGCACCACATACCCCAGTACACCGCGGGCATCACATACCCAACTACACCGCGGGCACCACATACCCTAGTACACCGCGGGCATCACATACCCAAGTACACAGCGGGCACCACATACCCTAGTACTCCGCGGGCACCACATACCCAACTACACCACGGGCACCACATACCCAAGTACACCTCGGGCATCACATACCCAACTACACCGCGGGCACCACATACCCTAGTACACCGCGGGCACCACATACCCTAGTACACCGCGGGCACCACATACCTAAATACACCGCGGGCACCACATACTCTAGTACACCGCGGGCATCACATACCCATCTACACCGCTGGCACCACATACATCACATACCCAACTACACCGGGGGCACCACATACCCTAGTACACCGCGGGCACCACATACCCTAGTACTCCGCGGGCATCACATACCCAAGTACACCGCGGGCACCACATACCCATGTATACCGTGGGCACCACATACCCTAGTACACCGCGGGCACCACATACCCTAGTACACCGCGGGCACCACATACCCTAGTACCGAACTACACCGCGGGCACCACATACCCTAGTACACCGCGGGCACTCACATACCCAACTACACCGCGGGCACCCCATACCCTAGTACACCGCGGGCATCACATACCCAACTACACCGCGGGCACCACATACCCAAGTATACCGTGGGCACCACATACCCTAGTACACCGCGGGCACCACATACCCTAGTACACTGCGGGCATCACATGTATGTGGTGCCCGTGGTGTACTAGGGTATGTGGTGCCCGCGGTGTACTAGGGTATGTGATGCCCGCGGTGTAGTTGGGTCGCGGGCATCACATACCCAACTACACCGCGGGCACCACATACCCAAGTACACCGCGGGCATCACATACCCAACTACACCGCGGGCACCACATACCCTGGTGTACTTGGGTATGTGGTGCTCGCGGTGTACTAGGGTATGTGGTGCCCGCGGTGTAGTTGGGTATGTGGTGCCCGCGGTGTACTAGGGTATGTGGTGCCCGCGGTGTACTAGGGTATGTGATGCCCACGTTGTACTAGGGTATGTGGTGCCCGCGGTGTACTAGGGTATGTGATGCCCGCGGTGTACTAGGGTATGTGGTGCCCGCGGTGTACTAGGGTATATGGTGCCCGCGGTGTACTTGGGTATGTGGTGCCCGCGGTGTACTAGGGTTTGTGGTGCCCGCAGTGTAGTTGGGTATGTGGTGCCCGCGGTATACTAGGGTATGTGATCATCACATACCCAACTACACCGCGGGCACCACATACCCAACTACACCGCGGGCACCCCATACCCTAGTACACTGCGGGCACCACATACCCAACTACACCGCGGGCACCACATACCCTAGTACTCCGCGGGCACCACATACCCTAGTACACCGCGGGCATCACATACCCTAGGTATTTGGTGCCCGCAGTGTACTAGGGTATGTGGTGCCCGCAGTGTACTAGGGTATGTGGTGCCCGCGGTGTAGTTGGGTATGTGGTGCCCGCGGTGTAGTTGGGTATGTGGTGCCCGCGGTGTATTTGGGTATGTGGTGCCCGCGGTGTAGTTGGGTATGTGGTGCCCGCGGTGTAGTTGGGTATGTGGTGCCCGCGGTGTAGTTGGGTATGTGGTGCCCGCGGTGTAGTTGGGTATGTGGTGCCCGCGGTGTACTAGGGTATGTGGTGCCCGCGGTGTACTAGGGTATGCGGTGCCCGCGGTATACATGGGTATGTGGTGCCCGCGGTGTACTAGGGTATGTGGTGCCCGCTGTGTACTTAGGTATGTGGTGCCCGCGGTATACTTGGGTATGTGGTGCCCGCGGTGTACTAGGGTATGTGGTGCCCGCGGTGTACTAGGGTATGTGTTGCCCGCGGTGTACTAGGGTATATGATGCCCGCGGTGTACTAGGGTATGTGGTGCCCGCGGTGTAGTTGGGTATGTGGTGCCTGTACTAGGGTATGTGATGCCCGCGGTATACTAGGGTATGTGGTGCCCGCGGTGTACTAGGGTATGTGGTGCCCGCGGTGTAGTTGGGTATGTGATGCCCGCGGTGTACTAGTGTATGTAGTGCCGGCGGTGTACTAGGGTATATGGTGCCCGCGGTGTAGTTGGGTATGTGGTGCCCGCGGTGTACTTGGGTATGTGGTGCCCCACATACCCAACTACACCGCGGGCACCACATACCCATGTATACCGCGGGCACCACATACCCTAGTACACCGCGGGCATCACATACCCAAGTACACCGCGGGCACCACATACCCTAGTACAGTGATGCCCGCGGTGTACTAGGGTATGTGATGCCCGCGGTGTACTTGGGGCCCGCGGTATACATGGGTATGTGGTGCCCGTGGTGTACTAGGGTATGTGGTGCCCGCGGTGTACTAGGGTATGTGGTGCCCGCGGTGTAGTTGGGTATGTGATGCCCGAGGTGTACTTGGGTTTGTGGTGCCCACGGTGTAGTTGGGTATGTGATGCCCGCGGTGTACTTGGGTATGTGGTGCCCGCGGTGTACGCGGTGTACTAGGGTATGTGGTGCCCGCGGTGTTGTTGGGTATGTGATGCCCGCGGTGTACTAGGGTATGTGGTGCCCGCGGTATACTTGGGTTTGTGGTGCCCGCGGTGTACTAGGGTATATGATGCCCGCGGTGTACTAGGGTATGGGGTGCCCGCGGAGTACTAGGGTATGTGGTGCCCGCGGTGTACTAGGGTATGTGGTGCCCGCGGTGTAGTTGGGTATGTGATGCCCGAGATGTACTTGGGTATGTGATGCCCGCGGTGTACTAGGGTATGTGGTGCCCGCGGTGTAGTTGGGTATGTGATGCCCGTGGCGTACTTGGGTATGTGATGCCCGCGGTGTACTAGGGTATGTGGTGCCCGCGGTGTATTAGGGTATGTGATGCCCGCGGTGTACTAGGGTATGTAGTGCCGGCGGTGTACTAGGGTATGTGGTGCCCGCGGTGTATTAGGGTATGTGGTGCCCGCGGTGTAGTTGGGTATGTGGTGCCCGCGGTGTACTTGGGTATGTGGTGCTCGCGGTGTAAATGGGCACCGCGGGCACCACATACCCTAGTACACCACATACCTAAGTATACCGCGGGCATCACATACCCAACTACACCGCGGGCACCACATACCCTAGTACACCGCGGGCACCACATACCCAACTACACCGCGGGCACCACATACCCAATGTGGTGCACCACATACCCTAATACACCGCGGGCATCACATACCCTAGTACACCGCGGGCATCACATACCCAACTACACCGCGGGCATCACATACCTAACTATACCGCGGGCACCACATACCCTAGTTCACCGCGGGCATCACATACCCAACTACACCACGGGCACCACATACCCAACTACACCGCGGGCATCACATACCCAAGTACACCTCGGGCATCACATACCCTAGTACACCGCGGGCACCACATACCCAAGTACACCGCGGGCATCACAAAGTACACCGCGGTCATCTCATACCCTAGTATACCGCGGGCACCACATACCCTAGTACACCGCGGGCACCACATACCACAATACAACGCGGGCATCACATACCCTAGTACAACGCGGGCACCACATACCCAAGTACACCTCGGGCATCACATACCCAACTACACCGCGGGCACCACATACCAAGTATACCGCGGGCACCTCATACCCTAGTACACCGCGGGCATCACATACCCAACTACACCGCGGGCACACCGCGGGCACCACATACCCTAGTACACCGCGGGCATCACATACCCTAGTACACCGCGGGCACCACATACCCTAGTACACCGCGGGCACCACATACCCTAGTACACCGCGGGCATCACATACCCAACTACACCGCGGGCATCACATACCCAACTACACCGCGGGCACCACATACCCTAGTATACCGCGGGCACCACATACGTGGTGCCCGCGGTGTACTAGGGTATGTGGTGCCCGCGGTATACTAGGATATGTGGTGCCGGCGGTGTACTAGGGTATGTGGTGCCCGCGGTGTGGTGCTCGCGGTGTACTAGGGTATGTGGTGCCCGCGGTGTACTTGGGTATGTGGTGCCCGCGGGCACCACATACCCTAGTACACCGCGGGCATCACATACCCAACTACACCGCGGGCACCACATACCCAAATATACCGCGGGCACCACATACCCTAGTACACCGCGGGCATCACATACCCAACTACACCGTGGGCATCACATACCCTAGTACACCGCGGGCATCACATACCCAAGTACACCGCGGGCACCACATACCCTAGTACACCGCGGGCACCACATACCCTAGTATACCGCGGGCACCACATACCCTAGTACATGCCCGCAGTGTAGTTGGTATGTGATGCCCGCGGAGTACTTGGGACTTGGATATGTGATGTCCGAGGTGTACTTGGGTATGTGGTGCCCGCGGTGTACTAGGGTATGTGATGCCCGCAGTGTACATGGGACTTGGGTATGTGGTGCCCGCGGTGTAGTTGGGTATGTGGTGCCCGCGGTGTACTAGGGTATGTTGTGCCCTTGGTGTACTAGGGTATGTGGTGCCCGCGGTGTAGTTGGGTATGTGGTGCCCGCGGTGTACTAGGGTATGTGGTGCCCGCGGTGTAGTTGGGTATGTGGTGCCCGCGGTGTACTAGGGTATGTGATGCCCGCGGTGTAGTTGGGTATGTGGTGCCCGCGGTGTAGTTGGGTATGTGATGCCCGAGATGTACCGCGGGCACCACATACCCTAGTACACCGCGGGCATCACATACCCTACTACACTGCGGGCATCACAAAGTATACCGCGGGCACCACATACCCTAGTACACCGCGGGCATCACATACCCTAGTACACCGAGGGCATCACATACCCAACTACACCTCGGACATCACATACCCAACCAGTGTACTAGGATATGTGATGCCCGCGGTGTACTAGGGTATGGGGTGCCCGCGGAGTACTAGGGTATGTGGTGCCCGCGGTGTACTAGCGGTTTACTAGGGTATGTGGTGCCCGCGGTGTACTAGGGTATGTGGTGCCCGCGGTGCCCGCGGTGTATTTAGGTATGTGGTGCCCGCGGTATATTTGGGTATGTGGTGCCCGCGGTGTACTAGGGTATGTGGTGCCCGCGGTGTACTAGGGTATGTGGTGCCCGCGGTGTAGTTGGGTATGTGATGCCCGCGGTGTACTAGGGTATGTGGTGCCCGCGGTATACATGGGTATGTGGTGCCCGCGATGTACTAGTACACCGTGGGCATCACATACCCAAGTACACCGCGGGCACCACATACCCATGTATACCGCGGGCACCACATACCCTAGTACACCGCGGGCACCACATACCCAAGTACACCTCGGGCCACCACATACCCTAGTACACCGCGGGCATCACATACCCTAGTATACCGCGGGCACCACATACCCTAGTACACCGCGGGCACCACATACCCATGTATACCGCGGGCACCACATACCCTAGTACACCGCGGGCACCACATACCCAATTACACCACGGGCACCACATACCCAACTACACCGCGGGCACCACATACCCTAGTACACCGCGGGCACCACATACCCTAGTACACCGCGGGCACCACATACCCTAGTACACCGCGGGCATCACATACCCAACTACACCGCGGGCACCACATACCCTAGTACACCGCGGGCACCACATACCCAACATACCGTGGTGCCCGCGTTGTACTTGGGTATGTGATGCCCGCGGTGTACTAGGGTATGTGGTGCCCGCGGTGTAGTTGGGTATGTGATGCCCGCGGTGTACTTGGGTATGTGATGCCCGCGATGTAAATGGGTATGCGGTGCCCGCGGTGTACTAGGGTATGTGGTGCCCGCGGTGTAGTTGGGTATGTGGTGCCCGCGGTGTAGTTGGGTATGTGATGCCCGCGGTGTACTAGGGTATGTGGTGCCCGCGGTGTATTAGGGTATGTGGTGCCCGCGGTGTAGTTGGGTATGTGGTGCCCGCGGTGTAGTTGGGTATGTGATGCCCGCGGTGTACTAGGGTATGTGGTGCCCGCGGTGTACTTGGGTATGTGGTGCCCGCGGTGTAGTTGGGTATGTGGTGCCCGCGGTGTAGTTAGGTATGTGGTGCCTGCGGTGTACTAGGGTATGCGGTACCCGCGGTGTACTAGGGTATGTGATGCCCGCGGTGTACTAGGGTTTGTGGTGCCCGCGGTGTAGTTGGGTATGTGATGCCCGAGATGTACTTGGGTATGTGATGCCCGCGGTGTACTAGGGTATGTGGTGCCCGCGGTGTACTTGGGTATGTGGTGCCCGAGGTATACTAGGGTATGTGGTACTAGGGTATGTGGTGCCCGCGGTGTACTAGGGTATGTGGTGCCCAAGGTGTAGTTGGGTATGTGATACCCGAGGTGTACTAGGGTATGTGGTGCCGGCGTTGTAGTTGGGTATGTGGTGCCCGCGGTGTACTTGGGTATGTGGTGCCCGCGGTGTACTAGAGTATGTGGTGCCCGCGGTGTAGTTGGGTATGTGATGCCCGCGGTGTACTGGGGTATGTGATGCCCGCGGTGTACTAGGGTATGTGGTGCCCGCGGTGTAGTTGGGTATGTGGTGCCCGCTGTGTAGTTGGGTACAACATACCCTAGTACACCGCGGGCACCACATACCCAAGTATACCGCGGGCACCACATACCCAAGTACTCCGCGGGCACCACATACCCATGTATACCGCGGGCACCACATACCCATGTATACCGCGGGCACCACATACCCTAGTACACCGCGGGCACCACATACCCTAGTACTCCGCGGGCACCCCATACCCTAGTACACCGCGGGCATCATATACCCTAGTACACCGCGGGCACCACATACCCAAGTACACCGCGGGCATCACATACCCAACTACACCGCGGGCACCACATACCCTAGTACACCGCGGGGGCATCACATACCCAACTACACCACGGGCACCACATACCCAACTACACCGCGGGCACCCCATACCCTAGTACACCGCGGGCACCACATACCCTAGTACACCGAGGTCATCTCATACCTAAGTATACCGTGGGCATCACATACCCTAGTACACCGCGGGCATCACATACCCAAATACAACGCGCGCACCACATACCAAAATACACCGCGGGCACCACATACCCTATTACACCGCGGGCACCACATACCCTAGTACACCGCGGGCATCACATACCCTAGTACTCCGCGGGCATCACATACCCAACTACACCACGGGCACCACATACCCTAATACACCGCGGGCACCACATACCCAAGTACACCTCGGGCATCACATACCCTAGTACACTGCGGGCACCAAATACCCTAGTACCGCGGGCACCACATACCCAACTACACCGCGGGCACCACATACCCTAGTACACCGCGGGCGGACATCACATACCCTAGTACACCGCGGGCACCACATACCCAACTACACCGCGGGCATCACATAGCCAAGTACACCGCGGGCACCACATACCCTAGTACACCGCGGGAATCACATACCCAACTACACCACGGGCATCACATACCCAAGTACACCTCGGGCATCACATACCCAACTACACCGCGGGCTTCACATACCCTAGTACACTGCGGGAACCACATACCCAACTACACCGCGGGCACCACATACCCTAGTACACCGCGGGCACCACATACCCAACTACACCGCGGGCACCACATACCCTAGTACACCGCGGGCATCACATACCCGCGGGCACCACATACCCAACTACACCGCGGGCACCACATACCCTAGTACACCGCGGGCATCACATACCCAAGTACACAGCGGGCACCACATACCCTAGTACTCCGCGGGCATCACATACCCAACTACACCGCGGGCACCACATACCCTAGTACTCTACACCGCGGGCACCACATACCCATGTATACCGCGGGCACCACATACCCAAGTACACCGCGGGCACCACATACCCTAGTACACCGCGGGCACCACATACCCAACTACACCGCGGGCATCACATACCCTAGTACACCGCGGGCACCACATACCCTAGTACGCCGCGGGCACCACATACCCAACTACACCGCAGGCACCACATACCCAAGTACACCGCGGGCACCCGCGGTGTACTAGGGTATGCGGTGCCCGCGGTGTACTAGGGTATATGGTGCCCGCGGTGTAGTTGGGTATGTGATGCCCGCGGTGTACTAGGGTATACCGCGGGCACCTCATACCCTAGTACACCGCGGGCATCACATACCCAACTAGTATGTGATGCCCACGTTGTACTTAGGTATGTGATGCCCGCGGTGTAGTTGGGTATGTGGTGCCCGCGGTGTACTAGGGTATGTGGTGCCCACGGTGTACTAGGGTATGTGATGCCCGCGGTATACTTGGGTATGTGGTGCCCGCGGTATAGTTAGGTATGTGATGCCCGCGGTGTACTAGGATATGTGATGCCCGCGGTGTACTTGGGTATGTGGTGCCCGCGGTGTTGTTGGGTATGTGATGCCCGCGGTGTACTAGGGTATGTGGTGCCCGCGGTGTAGTTGGGTATGTGATGCCCGCGGTGTACTAGGGTATGTGATGCCCGCGGTGTCATTGGGTATGTGGTGCCCGCGGTATACTTGGGTATGTGGTGCCCGCGGTGTAGTTGGGTATGTGGTGCCTATGTGGTGCCCGCGGTGTATTAGGGTATGTGATGCCCGCGGTGTAGTTGGGTATCTGGTGCACGCGGTGTACTAGGGTATGTGGTGCCCGCGGTGTAGTTGGGTATGTGATGCCCGCGGTGTACTAGGGTATGGGGTGCCCGCGGTGTAGTTGGGTATGTGGTGCCCGTGGTGTACTTTGGTATGTGATGCCCGCGGTGTACTAGGGTATGTGTTGCCCGCGGTGTACTAGGGTATATGATGCATACCCTAGTACACCGCGGGCATCACATACCCATCTACACCGCTGGCACCACATACCCAAGTATTCCGCGGGCACCACATACCCAAGTACACCGCGGGCACCACATACCCAAGTACAGTTGGGTATGTGGTGCACATACCCAACTACACCGCGGGCATCACATACCCAAGTATACCGTGGGCATCACATACCCTAGTACACCGCGGGCATCACATACCCAACTACACCGCCGGGCACCACATACCCAACTACACCGCGGGCACCACATACCCTAGTACACCGCGGGCACCACATACCCAACTACACCACGGGCATCACATACCCTAGTACACCGCGGGCACCACATACCCAAGTACACCGCGGGCACCACATACCCTAGTACACCGCGGGCACCACATACCCAAATATACCGCGGGCACCACATACCCTAGTACACCGCGGGCACCACATATCCTAGTACACCGCGGGCATCACATACCCAACTACACCGCGGGCACCACATACCGTAGTACACCGCGCGGTGTAGTTGGGTGTGTGGTGCCCGCAGTGTACTAGGGTATGTGGTGCCGACAGACGCTCTGAGCACCCTCGCACGGGAAACACGTATCGCGGGCATCACATACCCAACTACACCGCGGGCACCACATACCCTAGTACACCGCGGGCACCACATACCCTAGTACACCGCGGGCACCACATACCCAAATACACCGCGGGCACCACATACCCTAGTACACCGCGGGCACCACATACCCAACATACCGTGGTGCCCGCGTTGTACTTGGGTATGTGATGCCCGCGGTGTACTAGGGTATGTGGTGCCCGCGGTGTAGTTGGGTATGTGATGCCCGCGGTGTACTTGGGTATGTGATGCCCGCGATGTAAATGGGTATGCGGTGCCCGCGGTGTACTAGGGTATGTGGTGCCCGCGGTGTAGTTGGGTATGTGATGCCCGCGGTGTACTAGGGTATGTGGTGCCCGCGGTGTAAATGGGTATGTGGTGCCCGCGATGTACTAGTACACCGTGGGCATCACATACCCAAGTACACCGCGGGCACCACATACCCATGTATACCGCGGGCACCACATACCCTAGTACACCGCGGGCACCACATACCCAAGTACACCTCGGGCCACCACATACCCTAGTACACCGCGGGCATCACATACCCTAGTATACCGCGGGCACCACATACCCTAGTACACCGCGGGCACCACATACCCAAGTATACCGCGGGCACCACATACCCTAGTACACCGCGGGCACCACATACCCAATTACACCACGGGCACCACATACCCAACTACACCGCGGGCACCACATACCCTAGTACACCGCGGGCACCACATACCCTAGTACACCGCGGGCACCACATACCCTAGTACACCGCGGGCATCACATACCCAACTACACCGCGGGCACCACATACCCTAGTACACCGCGGGCACCACATACCCAACATACCGTGGTGCCCGCGTTGTACTTGGGTATGTGATGCCCGCGGTGTACTAGGGTATGTGGTGCCCGCGGTGTAGTTGGGTATGTGATGCCCGCGGTGTACTTGGGTATGTGATGCCCGCGATGTAAATGGGTATGCGGTGCCCGCGGTGTACTAGGGTATGTGGTGCCCGCGGTGTAGTTGGGTATGTGGTGCCCGCGGTGTAGTTGGGTATGTGATGCCCGCGGTGTACTAGGGTATGTGGTGCCCGCGGTGTATTAGGGTATGTGGTGCCCGCGGTGTAGTTGGGTATGTGGTGCCCGCGGTGTAGTTGGGTATGTGATGCCCGCGGTGTACTAGGGTATGTGGTGCCCGCGGTGTACTTGGGTATGTGGTGCCCGCGGTGTAGTTGGGTATGTGGTGCCCGCGGTGTAGTTAGGTATGTGGTGCCTGCGGTGTACTAGGGTATGCGGTACCCGCGGTGTACTAGGGTATGTGATGCCCGCGGTGTACTAGGGTATGTGGTGCCCGCGGTGTAGTTGGGTATGTGATGCCCGAGATGTACTTGGGTATGTGATGCCCGCGGTGTACTAGGGTATGTGGTGCCCGCGGTGTACTTGGGTATGTGGTGCCCGAGGTATACTAGGGTATGTGGTACTAGGGTATGTGGTGCCCGCGGTGTACTAGGGTATGTGGTGCCCAAGGTGTAGTTGGGTATGTGATACCCGAGGTGTACTAGGGTATGTGGTGCCGGCGTTGTAGTTGGGTATGTGGTGCCCGCGGTGTACTTGGGTATGTGGTGCCCGCGGTGTACTAGAGTATGTGGTGCCCGCGGTGTAGTTGGGTATGTGATGCCCGCGGTGTACTGGGGTATGTGATGCCCGCGGAGTACTAGGGTATGTGTTGCCCGCGGTGTAGTTGGGTATGTGGTGCCCGCTGTGTAGTTGGGTACAACATACCCTAGTACACCGCGGGCACCACATACCCATGTATACCGCGGGCACCACATACCCTAGTACTCCGCGGGCACCACATACCCATGTATACCGCGGGCACCACATACCCATGTATACCGCGGGCACCACATACCCTAGTACACCGCGGGCACCACATACCCTAGTACTCCGCGGGCACCCCATACCCTAGTACACCGCGGGCATCATATACCCTAGTACACCGCGGGCACCACATACCCAAGTATACCGCGGGCATCACATACCCAACTACACCGCGGGCACCACATACCCTAGTACACCGCGGGGGCATCACATACCCAACTACACCACGGGCACCACATACCCAACTACACCGCGGGCACCCCATACCCTAGTACACCGCGGGCACCACATACCCTAGTACACCGAGGTCATCTCATACCTAAGTATACCGTGGGCATCACGTACCCTAGTACACCGCGGGCATCACATACCCAAGTACAACGCGGGCACCACATACCAAAATACACCGCGGGCACCACATACCCTAATACACCGCGGGCACCACATACCCTAGTACACCGCGGGCATCACATACCCTAGTACTCCGCGGGCATCACATACCCAACTACACCACGGGCACCACATACCCTAATACACCGCGGGCACCACATACCCAAGTACATCTCGGGCATCACATACCCTAGTACACTGCGGGCACCAAATACCCTAGTACCGCGGGCACCACATACCCAACTACACCGCGGGCACCACATACCCTAGTACACCGCGGGCGGACATCACATACCCTAGTATACCGCGGGCACCACATACCCAACTACACCGCGGGCATCACATAGCCAAGTACACCGCGGGCACCACATACCCTAGTACACCGCGGGCATCACATACCCAACTACACCACGGGCATCACATACCCAAGTACACCTCGGGCATCACATACCCAACTACACCGCGGGCTTCACATACCCTAGTACACTGCGGGAACCACATACCCAACTACACCGCGGGCACCACATACCCTAGTACACCGCGGGCACCACATACCCAACTACACCGCGGGCACCACATACCCTAGTACACCGCGGGCATCACATACCCGCGGGCACCACATACCCAACTACACCGCGGGCACCACATACCCTAGTACACCGCGGGCATCACATACCCAAGTACACAGCGGGCACCACATACCCTAGTACTCCGCGGGCATCACATACCCAACTACACCGCGGGCACCACATACCCTAGTACTCTACACCGCGGGCACCACATACCCAAGTATACCGCGGGCACCACATACCCAAGTACACCGCGGGCACCACATACCCTAGTACACCGCGGGCACCACATACCCAACTACACCGCGGGCATCACATACCCTAGTACACCGCGGGCACCACATACCCTAGTACGCCGCGGGCACCACATACCCAACTACACCGCAGGCACCACATACCCAAGTACACCGCGGGCACCCGCGGTGTACTAGGGTATGCGGTGCCCGCGGTGTACTAGGGTATATGGTGCCCGCGGTGTAGTTGGGTATGTGATGCCCGCGGTGTACTAGGGTATACCGCGGGCACCTCATACCCTAGTACACCGCGGGCATCACATACCCAACTAGTATGTGATGCCCACGTTGTACTTAGGTATGTGATGCCCGCGGTGTAGTTGGGTATGTGGTGCCCGCGGTGTACTAGGGTATGTGGTGCCCACGGTGTTCTAGGGTATGTGATGCCCGCGGTATACTTGGGTATGTGGTGCCCGCGGTATAGTTAGGTATGTGATGCCCGCGGTGTACTAGGATATGTGATGCCCGCGGTGTACTTGGGTATGTGGTGCCCGCGGTGTTGTTGGGTATGTGATGCCCGCGGTGTACTAGGGTATGTGGTGCCCGCGGTGTAGTTGGGTATGTGATGCCCGCGGTGTACTAGGGTATGTGATGCCCGCGGTGTCATTGGGTATGTGGTGCCCGCGGTATACTTGGGTATGTGGCGCCCGCGGTGTAGTTCGGTATGTGGTGCCTATGTGGTGCCCGCGGTGTATTAGGGTATGTGATGCCCGCGGTGTAGTTGGGTATCTGGTGCACGCGGTGTACTAGGGTATGTGGTGCCCGCGGTGTAGTTGGGTATGTGATGCCCGCGGTGTACTAGGGTATGGGGTGCCCGCGGTGTAGTTGGGTATGTGGTGCCCGTGGTGTACTTTGGTATGTGATGCCCGCGGTGTACTAGGGTATGTGTTGCCCGCGGTGTACTAGGGTATATGATGCATACCCTAGTACACCGCGGGCATCACATACCCATCTACACCGCTGGCACCACATACCCAAGTATTCCGCGGGCACCACATACCCTAGTACACCGCGGGCACCACATACCCAAGTACAGTTGGGTATGTGGTGCACATACCCAACTACACCGCGGGCATCACATACCCAAGTATACCGTGGGCATCACATACCCTAGTACACCGCGGGCATCACATACCCAACTACACCGCCGGGCACCACATACCCAACTACACCGCGGGCACCACATACCCTAGTACACCGCGGGCACCACATACCCAACTACACCACGGGCATCACATACCCTAGTACACCGCGGGCACCACATACCCAAGTACACCGCGGGCACCACATACCCTAGTACACCGCGGGCACCACATACCCAAATATACCGCGGGCACCACATACCCTAGTACACCGCGGGCACCACATATCCTAGTACACCGCGGGCATCACATACCCAACTACACCGCGGGCACCACATACCGTAGTACACCGCGCGGTGTAGTTGGGTGTGTGGTGCCCGCAGTGTACTAGGGTATGTGGTGCCGACAGACGCTCTGAGCACCCTCGCACGGGAAACACGTATCGCGGGCATCACATACCCAACTACACCGCGGGCACCACATACCCTAGTACACCGCGGGCACCACATACCCTAGTACACCGCGGGCACCACATACCCAAATATACCGCGGGCACCACATACCCTAGTACACCGCGGGCACCACATACCCAACATACCGTGGTGCCCGCGTTGTACTTGGGTATGTGATGCCCGCGGTGTACTAGGGTATGTGGTGCCCGCGGTGTAGTTGGGTATGTGATGCCCGCGGTGTACTTGGGTATGTGATGCCCGCGATGTAAATGGGTATGCGGTGCCCGCGGTGTACTAGGGTATGTGGTGCCCGCGGTGTAGTTGGGTATGTGGTGCCCGCGGTGTAGTTGGGTATGTGATGCCCGCGGTGTACTAGGGTATGTGGTGCCCGCGGTGTATTAGGGTATGTGGTGCCCGCGGTGTAGTTGGGTATGTGGTGCCCGCGGTGTAGTTGGGTATGTGATGCCCGCGGTGTACTAGGGTATGTGGTGCCCGCGGTGTACTTGGGTATGTGGTGCCCGCGGTGTAGTTGGGTATGTGGTGCCCGCGGTGTAGTTAGGTATGTGGTGCCTGCGGTGTACTAGGGTATGCGGTACCCGCGGTGTACTAGGTGTGGTGACACAGATTAGGCAAGCGTACGCGAGCAAACTGCGTTTGGCCTAATCATCGTTTTTTAGTACTGTTAATTATTTCATCAGTCACACTCCAGTCCACCCCGGGTACTATACGTCTTAAAGGACATAATTTCGTTATGGTTAAATATACTATATATAAAGTAGTTAACTAGTGAATAACAAATAGAATTGTAATAACGTGTTGAACAGTGAAAATAGAACTATAAACTTTTACCTGGTTTAAATTATTTAAACAACCCACACCCCCTTAGCACCCTAAACAAATAGTATAGCTAACTAGGAACAGCATATCTAAATTGGTGACCCTCGACGTTTGTTTAGTGGTGTTAAGGTTCACAGCGGAGGTGACTCAATTTCAAAGTACCGGGAAGTGAGAAATAACTGTCGTCGTTACCAATCACAATGGAGGGATCGGCGGCAGCATCAAAATTAAGTTACATTATGAACGAAGGATCAATCGACGCAATCTCGTTAACTACAGGAGAGATAAGCCAAATTGTAGCAGAAATCCGAACGCTAGGAGAAAGAATGTCAAGGTTAGAAACCAACCGTGGCAGGTCAAGGTCGAGAGAAAATTATTTTCGTGGCAGATCATCATCAAGAGGACGTCATAATAGTTCAAGGCGTAGCCCATCGGACCCCAATTGGTTGTGCAGTTATCATTTTCGCTATAAGCACAAGGCATTTAAATGCGTGGAGCCGTGCAACTGGAAAAAGCGAAATGATTCTAAACAAAGGGATCATTCTCAAGGACAGCGCAGCCAGCCGGAAAACTAGCCTCGGTGCAACCGAAGGCGGACGAGTGCACCGGCAGTGTCAACTACCGCCTCAGCGTGATGGACTATAAAACAGGTTTAAAATTTTTAATAGATAGTGGTGCAAACGTTTCAGTGTTTCCGCGTAGACTCATTAACAAGTGCGATTTTAAGGAAAGTGAACAATACAGACTATATGCAGCTAATGGAACCGAGATAAAGACTTATGGTGTACACATTTTAGATTTAGATCTTAAATTAAGACGATGTTTTAGATTTATTATAGCAGATGTTAAACAACCAATTATAGGCGCAGACTTTTTAGTTAAACATAAATTGTTAATAGATTTAAGTGGTCGTAAATTAATAGATCAAATAACAAATTTGAATGTTATAGCTAGTGTATCTAACATTAATGATCCTACTTTAAAAACCGTAGACGATGCACATCCTTATTCTGATTTATTACAGAAGTATGCTGACATTACTAAGCCATATTTTTTCAAGGAAAATACCAAGCATAATGTTTTTCATACGATTGAGACAACAGGACCACCAGTTCATGCGCGTGTTAGACCTCTACCACCGGACAGGTATGCTAAAGCTAAAAAAGAATTTCAGATATTGCAGGAATTAGGAATTTGTAGACCTAGTAAAAGCGCGTGGGCCAGCCCCTTGCACATAGTGCCAAAGAAGGACGGTAATATTAGGCCATGCGGTGATTATAGGATGTTAAATGCAATTACCAAACCGGATAGATATCCAGTGCCCAGACTTCAGAATTTTACTTATTTACTTTCAGGTAAAAAGATATTTTCGAAGTTAGATGTTAATAGAGCTTTTAATTGTATACCAGTAGCTGAATCTGACATAGAGAAAACAGCAGTGATAACGCCCTTTGGTTTAATAGAGTACATGAAAATGCCATTTGGATTACGTAATAGTGCACAGACTTTTCAGCGATTCATGGACAATAATGTTTTACAGGGCTTAGACTATATTTTTGCCTACATTGATGACGTGATTGTGGCAAGCGATGACATCATAAGCCATCGACATCATTTAGAAGAAGTTTTTAAGCGATTTAATGACTGTGGAATTACCATTAATATTAGTAAATGTTGTTTTGGACAGGAAAAGCTTGAGTTTCTAGGATACGAGGTATCGACGGAAGGTATTAAACCTTTGGACCACAAGGTGAAGGCTATCGTGGATTTTCCGAGACCCACCACCGTGGAAGAATTAAGAAGATACCTTGGTATGTTGAATTTTTATAGGTCTCACATACCCAAAGCTGCGGATCAGCAGGCCGAATTGCACAAATATCTTCACAACTCAAAGCGTAAAGACAAGTCAAAGATTGAGTGGACGGTGAAGGCCGATCAAGATTTTTTACAGACCAAAGTAAGTCTAGAAAATGCAGTTTTGTTATCGCACCCATCCACAGATTGTCCAATGATATTGATGACTGATGCGAGTAATACCAGCGTAGGCGCATCACTCCAACAACAAGAAGGTAAGTCATGGAAACCCTTAGGTTTTTTCTCAAAACGATTAACTGACGCTCAGAAAAAGTATAGTACATACGATAGAGAACTTTTAGCAATTTATTTAGCGATAGTTCATTTTCGGTATTTAATTGAAGGACGAGAATTAGTAGTTATGACTGATCACAAACCATTGACACATTTATTTAGTAAAATAGGGACTAACAAAGAGACACCGCGTAGAACAAGACAGATTATGTACATTAGTGAATTTACGACACAGATTAGTTTTATTGAAGGAAAAGAAAATACTGTAGCGGATTGTTTATCAAGAGTAGAATCAATTTCGTGCCCTACAGTCATAGATTTTTCTGAACTCTCCGTTGCACAGGAAACGGATGAACAGCTTGCAAAACTATTCAAAGAACAAAATAGTAGTAACTTTGTTTTAAAACGTATCGTATTACCGAGTTCGGTGAAGTCCATTGTTTGTGAAACGTCAGCAGAGCGAGCGCGACCGTATTTAACAAAAGAATTTAGACGCGTAGCATTTGACACAGTACATAATTTAAGCCACCCAGGCATTCGAACTACTAGAAAATTAGTAACTGATAGGTATTTCTGGATAGGTATGAATAAAGACATAAATTTATGGGCAAAGTCATGTGTACGTTGCCAGAGATCAAAAGTTTTGAAACACACGGTATCCGATCTAGGTCAGTTTCAAAACGCAGATCGTTTCCAGCATGTTCACATAGACATAATAGGACCATTACCAACTACTGCAGACGACTATAGGTATTGTATTACCATGATAGACAGGTTTACAAAATGGCCGGAAGCAGTTCCAACTAAAGACATTACAGCGGAAACGGTAGCCAAAGTTTTTTATGAAAGTTGGATAACGCGTTTTGGTTGTCCAGATAGAATAACTAGTGATCAGGGAAGACAGTTTGAAAGCAATATATTTAAGCAATTAATGTCATTATTAGGAATACATAAGATTAGAACCAGTCCGTATCACCCACAGAGTAATGGCACGGTAGAGAGATGGCACCGTAGTTTAAAGGCAGCTTTAATGGCCCGTCTCGATAATAGTTCATGGATAAAAGAATTACCAACCGTCATGTTAGGTTTACGAGCAGCCTCACGTGTTGATACAAACGTTAGTGCCGCAGAATTAGTATACGGTTCAACAATTAGATTACCTGGTGATTTTTACGATTTATCAAATAAAGTTCAAATAGATTCAGAAACATACGTACATAGACTGAGACAGATTATTAATAGTTACAAACCAGTATTGCGTGAAAATAAAGATTCAAGAAAAGTTTTTGTTCATAAAGATTTAAAGGAGTGTCAATTTGTTTTTGTTAGAAATGACATGGTACGTAGGTCTTTACAACCTCCGTACGATGGCCCATTCAAAATAATTAAAAGAAGAGACAAAGTTTATACGATACAAATTAAAGATAGGCAAGTTAATATTTCTATAGATCGCTTAAAGCCAGCATATATATTAGAAAATAATGACAACGAAAGTGGAAATCGAACCCACAACTCAGTGCATGACAGTTCCAACAATCTTGATAGGCAAAACACAAACATGTTGCAATCAAATACTGAGAAACGAACTACACGTTCTGGCAGAGTCATCAAGTTGCCAGTACGTTTCAATTTGTAAGATAGGTATTTTATTATTTTATACTTATATTTTATTATTAAGAAATACATTTTAGCATTTTTGCATTTAGGTTAAAGTTCTTTAAACTTAAAAACTAAACATTTTCAATAAATTTTGTTCATATTGCAGTTTTATCATTAACGTTTTACATAGGTACTTATTCATTTTTATTTCATTTTACATTGAGACTCTGTATCTAATGATCATTACAATGGGCAAGAATCAAAGTAAAGAACAAAATGATCAAATTATTATCGCCCAATCTGGAGCAAATGCTTCAGGAGTCGAAGCACAATTGAACAAATACGATATAACAATTGGAATAATTTTAATAATTTTAACAGTGATTATCATCTATTTTTTATACAAGAAATGTCATAGACGTACGAAAGGTTGGGTAAAGCGACAAGTGATGGCTATCACGCCACAGCAAAATGAACAGCCAGTACCCACAGTAACTTCAGTGCCTAAAGTTAAGATAGTAAGTGTTTGAAATAAGGAAAATAAAAAAAAACAAAATGTTTGTAATAATAAGTATATTTTTTTGTATCAATGTTTCATATTTTTTTTGTATTTCACTAAATTATGATTAAACTGTAAACTCATAAGTACTAATTTTTTTCTTCATAATAATGTTCCTAAATAAAATAAATATTTTTTTTGTTTTGTAATGACAGTGTAATAAAATATTTTTTTAAGATATGTACTTAACATAATTTTGTAGCTAACTGTACTTTTGCATTAATTCAATATAACATAACATTGTAAGGTTCAAGGTTCAAGCAATCGTTTCATACGCGAGTCATAACAACAGCGATAAAGTTTATTCTTAGTAAGCATATTTGACTCGTGTATGAATCGATGTGTTTAGTTAAAATGTTTTAGAATTGTTTTGATTAAATAAGTTTTAGATTTTTGAATATTGTAAATTTTTTTTGAAAAATTTTGAAAAAGGGGAGGATTGATGTGGTGACACAGATTAGGCAAGCGTACGCGAGCAAACTGCGTTTGGCCTAATCATCGTTTTTTAGTACTGTTAATTATTTCATCAGTCACACTCCAGTCCACCCCGGGTACTATACGTCTTAAAGGACATAATTTCGTTATGGTTAAATATACTATATATAAAGTAGTTAACTAGTGAATAACAAATAGAATTGTAATAACGTGTTGAACAGTGAAAATAGAACTATAAACTTTTACCTGGTTTAAATTATTTAAACAACCCACACCCCCTTAGCACCCTAAACAAATAGTATAGCTAACTAGGAACAGCATATCTAAATAGGGTATGTGATGCCCGCGGTGTACTAGGGTATGTGGTGCCCGCGGTGTAGTTGGGTATGTGATGCCCGAGATGTACTTGGGTATGTGATGCCCGCGGTGTACTAGGGTATGTGGTGCCCGCGGTGTACTTGGGTATGTGGTGCCCGAGGTTTACTAGGGTATGTGGTACTAGGGTATGTGGTGCCCGCGGTGTACTAGGGTATGTGGTGCCCGCGGTGTAGTTGGGTATGTGATACCCGAGGTGTACTAGGGTATGTGGTGCCGGCGTTGTAGTTGGGTATGTGGTGCCCGCGGTGTACTTGGGTATGTGGTGCCCGCGGTGTACTAGGGTATGTGGTGCCCGCGGTGTAGTTGGGTATGTGATGCCCGCGGTGTACTGGGGTATGTGATGCCCGCGGAGTACTAGGGTATGTGGTGCCCGCGGTGTAGTTGGGTATGTGGTGCCCGCTGTGTAGTTGGGTACAACATACCCTAGTACACCGCGGGCACCACATACCCATGTATACCGCGGGCACCACATACCCTAGTACTCCGCGGGCACCACATACCCATGTATACCGCGGGCACCACATACCCATGTATACCGCGGGCACCACATACCCTAGTACACCGCGGGCACCACATACCCTAGTACCCCGCGGGCACCCCATACCCTAGTACACCGCGGGCATCATATACCCTAGTACACCGCGGGCACCACATACCCAAGTATACCGCGGGCATCACATACCCAACTACACCGCGGGCACCACATACCCTAGTACACCGCGGGGGCATCACATACCCAACTACACCACGGGCACCACATACCCAACTACACCGCGGGCACCCCATACCCTAGTACACCGCGGGCACCACATACCCTAGTACACCGAGGTCATCTCATACCTAAGTATACCGTGGGCATCACGTACCCTAGTACACCGCGGGCATCACATACCCAAGTACAACGCGGGCACCACATACCAAAATACACCGCGGGCACCACATACCCTAATACACCGCGGGCACCACATACCCTAGTACACCGCGGGCATCACATACCCTAGTACTCCGCGGGCATCACATACCCAACTACACCACGGGCACCACATACCCTAATACACCGCGGGCACCACATACCCTAGTACACCGCGGGCATCACATACCCAACTACACCGCGGGCACCGCATACCCATTTACATCGCGGGCACCACATACCCAAGTACACCGCGGGCACCACATACCCAACTACACCGCTAGTATACCGCGGGCATCACATACCCAAGTACACCGCGGGCATCACATACCCAACTACACCGCGGGCACCACATACCCAAGTACACCGCGGGCATCACATACCCTAGTACACCGCGGGCACCACATACCCAACTACACCGCGGGCACCACATACCCAAGTACACCGCGGGCACCACATACCCTAGTACTCCGCGGGCATCACATACCCAACTACACCGCGGGCACCACATACCCAACTACACAGCGGGCATCACATTCCCAACTACACCGCGGGCACCACATACCCTAGTACACCGCGGGCACCACATACCCTAGTATACCACGGGCATCACATACCCAACTACACCGCGGGCACCACATACCCAACTTCACCGCGGGCACCATATACCCTAGTACACCGCGGGCACCACATACCCATGTATACCGCGGGCACCACATACCCTAGTACACCGCGGGCACCACATACCCTAGTACGCCGCGGGCACCACATACCCAGCGTGTACTGGGGTATGTGGTGCCCGCGGTGTACTAGGGTATGTGATGCCCGAGGTGTACTTGGGTATGTGGTGCCCGCGGTGTACTAGGGTATGTGGTGCCCGCGGTGTAGTTGGGTATGTGATGACCGCGGGCACCACATACCCTAGTACACCGCGGTGTAGTTGGGTATGTGATGCCCGCGGTGTACTAGGGTCTGTGGTGCCCGCGGTGTACTAGGGTATGTGGTGCCCGCGGTGTACTAGGGTATGTGGTGCCCGCGGTGTACTAGGGTATGTTGTGCCGCGGTGTACTAGGCACAACATACCCTAGTATACACCGCGGGCATCACATACCCAACTACACCGCGGGCACCACATACCCTAGTTTACCTCGGGCACCACATACCCAACTGTACTTGGGTATGTGGTGCCAGCGGTGTAGATGGGTATGTGATGCCCGCGGTGTACTAGGGTATGCATCATATACCCTAGTACACCGCGGGCAACACATACCCTAGTACACCGCGGGCACCACATACCCAACTACACCGCGGGCACCACATACCCTAATACACCGCAGGCACCACATACCCTCATATACCCAACTACACCGCGGGCAACACATACCCTAGTACACCGCGGGCACCACATACCCAAGTACACCGCGGGCACCACATACCCTAGTATACCGCAGGCACCTCGTACCCTAGTACACCGCGGGCATCACATACCCAAGTACACCGCTGCCCGCGGTGTACTAGGGTATGTGGTGCCCGCGATGTACTAGGGTATGTGGTGCCCGCAGTGAACTAGGGTATGTGGTGCCCGCGGTGTAGTTGGGTATGTGATGCCGCGGTGTTGTTAGGTATGTGATGCCCGCGGTGTACTAGGGTATGTGGTGCCCGCGGTGTACTAGGGTATGTGATACCCAAGTACACCCAGGCACCACATACCCAACTACACCGCGGGCACCACATACCCAAGTACACCGCGGGCACCACATACCCATGTACACCGCGGGCACCACATACCCAAGTACACCTCGGGCATCACATAACCCTAGTACACCGCGGTACCACATACCCTACTACACCGCGGGCACCCCATACCCTAGTACACCGCGGGCATCACATACCCTAGTACACCGCGGGCATCACATACCCAACTACACCGCGGGCACCACATACCCTAGTACACCGCGGGCACCACATACCCAACTACACCGCGGGCACCACATACACAACTACACCGCGGGCACCACATACCCTAGTACACCGCGGGCACACCGCGGGCACCACATACCCCAGTACACCGCGGGCACCACATACCCAACTACACCGCGGGCATCACATACCCAAGTACACCTCGGGCATCACATACCCTAGTACACTGCGGGCACCAAATACCCTAGTACCGCGGGCACCACATACCCAACTACACCGCGGGCACCACATACCCTAGTACACCGCGGGCGGACATCACATACCCTAGTATACCGCGGGCACCACATACCCAACTACACCGCGGGCATCACATAGCCAACCACACCGCGGGCACCACATACCCTAGTACACCGCGGGTATCACATACCCAACTACACCACGGGCATCACATACCCAAGTACACCTCGGGCATCACATACCCAACTACACCGCGGGCTTCACATACCCTAGTACACTGCGGGAACCACATACCCAACTACACCGCGGGCACCACATACCCTAGTACACCGCGGGCACCACATACCCAACTACACCGCGGGCACCACATACCCTAGTACACCGCGGGCATCACATACCCGCGGGCACCACAGGTAGAAACACGTATCGCGGGCATCACATACCCAACTACACCGCGGGCACCACATACCCTAGTACACCGCGGGCACCACATACCCTAGTACACCGCGGGCACCACATACCCAAATATACCGCGGGCACCACATACCCTAGTACACCGCGGGCACCACATACCCTAGTACACCGCGGGCATCACATACCCAACTACACCGCGGGCACCACATACCGTAGTACACCGCGCGGTGTAGTTGGGTGTGTGGTGCCCGCAGTGTACTAGGGTATGTGGTGCCGACAGACGCTCTGAGCACCCTCGCACGGGAAACACGTATCGCGGGCATCACATACCCTAGTACACCGCGGGCATCACATACCCAACTACACCGCGGGCACCACATACCCTAGTACACCGCGGGCATCACATACCCAAGTACAACGCGGGCACCACGGTATGTTGGGTATGTGGTGCCCGCGGTGTACTAGGGTATGTGGTGCCCGCGGTATATTTGGGTATGTGGTGCCCGCGGTGTACTAGGGTATGTGGTGCCCGCGGTGTACTAGGGTATGTGGTGCCCGCGGTGTAGTTGGGTATGTGATGCCCGCGATACGTGTTTCCCGTGCGAGGGTGCTCAGAGCGTCTGTCGGCACCACATACCCTAGTACACTGCGGGCACCACACACCCAACTACACCGCGCGGTGTACTACGGTATGTGGTGCCCGCGGTGTAGTTGGGTATGTGATGCCCGCGGTGTACTAGGGTATGTGGTGCCCGCGGTGTACTAGGGTATGTGGTGCCCGCGGTATATTTGGGTATGTGGTGCCCGCGGTGTACTAGGGTATGTGGTGCCCGCGGTGTACTAGGGTATGTGGTGCCCGCGGTGTAGTTGGGTATGTGATGCCCGCGATACGTGTTTCTACCTGTGGTGCCCGCGGGTATGTGATGCCCGCGGTGTACTAGGGTATGTGGTGCCCGCGGTGTAGTTGGGTATGTGGTGCCCGCGGTGTACTAGGGTATGTGGTGCCCGCGGTGTAGTTGGGTATGTGGTTCCCGCAGTGTACTAGGGTATGTGAAGCCCGCGGTGTAGTTGGGTATGTGATGCCCGAGGTGTACTTGGGTATGTGATGCCCGTGGTGTAGTTGGGTATGTGATGCCCGCGGTGTACTAGGGTATGTGGTGCCCGCGGGCATCACATACCCAAGTACACCGCGGGCATCACATACCCAACTACACCGCGGGCACCACATACCCTAGTACACCGCGGGCATCACATACCCAAGTACAACGCGGGCACCACGGTATGTTGGGTATGTGGTGCCCGCGGTGTACTAGGGTATGTGGTGCCCGCGGTATATTTGGGTATGTGGTGCCCGCGGTGTAGTTGGGTATGTGGTGCCCGCGGTGTAGTTGGGTATGTGATGCCCGCGGTGTACTAGGGTATGTGGTGCCCGCGGTGTACTTGGGTATGTGGTGCCCGCGGTGTAGTTGGGTATGTGGTGCCCGCGGTGTAGTTAGGTATGTGGTGCCTGCGGTGTACTAGGGTATGCGGTACCCGCGGTGTACTAGGGTATGTGATGCCCGCGGTGTACTAGGGTATGTGGTGCCCGCGGTGTAGTTGGGTATGTGATGCCCGAGATGTACTTGGGTATGTGATGCCCGCGGTGTACTAGGGTATGTGGTGCCCGCGGTGTACTTGGGTATGTGGTGCCCGAGGTATACTAGGGTATGTGGTACTAGGGTATGTGGTGCCCGCGGTGTACTAGGGTATGTGGTGCCCGCGGTGTAGTTGGGTATGTGATACCCGAGGTGTACTAGGGTATGTGGTGCCGGCGTTGTAGTTGGGTATGTGCTGCCCGCGGTGTACTTGGGTATGTGGTGCCCGCGGTGTACTAGAGTATGTGGTGCCCGCGGTGTAGTTGGGTATGTGATGCCCGCGGTGTACTGGGGTATGTGATGCCCGCGGAGTACTAGGGTATGTGGTGCCCGCGGTGTAGTTGGGTATGTGGTGCCCGCTGTGTAGTTGGGTACAACATACCCTAGTACACCGCGGGCACCACATACCCATGTATACCGCGGGCACCACATACCCTAGTACTCCGCGGGCACCACATACCCATGTATACCGCGGGCACCACATACCCATGTATACCGCGGGCACCACATACCCTAGTACACCGCGGGCACCACATACCCTAGTACTCCGCGGGCACCCCATACCCTAGTACACCGCGGGCATCATATACCCTAGTACACCGCGGGCACCACATACCCAAGTATACCGCGGGCATCACATACCCAACTACACCGCGGGCACCACATACCCTAGTACACCGCGGGGGCATCACATACCCAACTACACCACGGGCACCACATACCCAACTACACCGCGGGCACCCCATACCCTAGTACACCGCGGGCACCACATACCCTAGTACACCGAGGTCATCTCATACCTAAGTATACCGTGGGCATCACGTACCCTAGTACACCGCGGGCATCACATACCCAAGTACAACGCGGGCACCACATACCAAAATACACCGCGGGCACCACATACCCTAATACACCGCGGGCACCACATACCCTAGTACACCGCGGGCATCACATACCCTAGTACACCGCGGGCATCACATACCCAACTACACCACGGGCACCACATACCCTAATACACCGCGGGCACCACATACCCTAGTACACCGCGGGCATCACATACCCAACTACACCGCGGGCACCGCATACCCATTTACATCGCGGGCACCACATACCCAAGTACACCGCGGGCACCACATACCAAACTACACCGCTAGTATACCGCGGGCATCACATACCCAAGTACACCGCGGGCATCACATACCCAACTACACCGCGGGCACCACATACCCAAGTACACCGCGGGCATCACATACCCTAGTACACCGCGGGCACCACATACCCAACTACACCGCGGGCACCACATACCCAAGTACACCGCGGGCACCACATACCCTAGTACTCCGCGGGCATCACATACCCAACTACACCGCGGGCACCACATACCCAACTACACAGCGGGCATCACATTCCCAACTACACCGCGGGCACCACATACCCTAGTACACCGCGGGCACCACATACCCTAGTATACCACGGGCATCACATACCCAACTACACCGCGGGCACCACATACCCAACTTCACCGCGGGCACCATATACCCTAGTACACCGCGGGCACCACATACCCATGTATACCGCGGGCACCACATACCCTAGTACACCGCGGGCACCACATACCCTAGTACGCCGCGGGCACCACATACCCAGCGTGTACTGGGGTATGTGGTGCCCGCGGTGTACTAGGGTATGTGGTGCCCGCGGTGTACTTGGGTATGTGATGCCCGCGGTGTACTAGGGTATGTGGTGCCCGCGGTGTAGTTGGGTATGTGATGACCGCGGGCACCACATACCCTAGTACACCGCGGGCACCACGTACTTGGGTATGTGATGCCCGCGGTGTACTAGGGTCTGTGGTGCCCGCGGTGTACTAGGGTATGTGGTGCCCGCGGTGTACTAGGGTATGTGTTGCCCGCGGTGTACTAGGGTATGTTGTGCCGCGGTGTACTAGGCACAACATACCCTAGTATACACCGCGGGCATCACATACCCAACTACACCGCGGGCACCACATACCCTAGTTTACCTCGGGCACCACATACCCAACTGTACTTGGGTATGTGGTGCCAGCGGTGTAGATGGGTATGTGATGCCCGCGGTGTACTAGGGTATCACATACCCAACTACACCGCGGGCAACACATACCCTAGTACACCGCGGGCACCACATACCCAAGTACACCGCGGGCACCACATACCCTAATACACCGCGGGCACCACATACCCTCATATACCCAACTACACCGCGGGCAACACATACCCTAGTACACCGCGGGCACCACATACCCTAGTACATTGCGGGCACCACATACCCTAGTATACCGCAGGCACCTCGTACCCTAGTACACCGCGGGCATCACATACCCAAGTACACCGCTGCCCGCGGTGTACTAGGGTATGTGGTGCCCGCGATGTACTAGGGTATGTGGTGCCCGCAGTGAACTAGGGTATGTGGTGCCCGCGGTGTAGTTGGGTATGTGATGCCGCGGTGTTGTTAGGTATGTGATGCCCGCGGTGTACTAGGGTATGTGGTGCCCGCGGTGTACTAGGGTATGTGATACCCAAGTACACCCAGGCACCACATACCCAACTACACCGCGGGCACCACATACCCAAGTACACCGCGGGCACCACATACCCAAGTATACCGCGGGCACCACATACCCAAGTACACCTCGGGCATCACATAACCCTAGTACACCGCGGTACCACATACCCTAGTACACCGCGGGCACCCCATACCCTAGTACACCGCGGGCATCACATACCCTAGTACACCGCGGGCATCACATACCCAACTACACCGCGGGCACCACATACCCTAGTACACCGCGGGCACCACATACCCAACTACACCGCGGGCACCACATACACAACTACACCGCGGGCACCACATACCCAACTACACCGCGGGCATCACATACCCAAGTACATCTCGGGCATCACATACCCTAGTACACTGCGGGCACCAAATACCCTAGTACCGCGGGCACCACATACCCAACTACACCGCGGGCACCACATACCCTAGTACACCGCGGGCGGACATCACATACCCTAGTATACCGCGGGCACCACATACCCAACTACACCGCGGGCATCACATAGCCAAGTACACCGCGGGCACCACATACCCTAGTACACCGCGGGCATCACATACCCAACTACACCACGGGCATCACATACCCAAGTACACCTCGGGCATCACATACCCAACTACACCGCGGGCTTCACATACCCTAGTACACTGCGGGAACCACATACCCAACTACACCGCGGGCACCACATACCCTAGTACACCGCGGGCACCACATACCCAACTACACCGCGGGCACCACATACCCTAGTACACCGCGGGCATCACATACCCGCGGGCACCACATACCCAACTACACCGCGGGCACCACATACCCTAGTACACCGCGGGCATCACATACCCAAGTACACAGCGGGCACCACATACCCTAGTACTCCGCGGGCATCACATACCCAACTACATCGCGGGCACCACATACCCTAGTACTCTACACCGCGGGCACCACATACCCATGTATACCGCGGGCACCACATACCCAAGTACACCGCGGGCACCACATACCCTAGTACACCGCGGGCACCACATACCCAACTACACCGTGGGCATCACATACCCTAGTACACCGCGGGCACCACATACCCTAGTACGCCGCGGGCACCACATACCCAACTACACCGCAGGCACCACATACCCAAGTACACCGCGGGCACCCGCGGTGTACTAGGGTATGCGGTGCCCGCGGTGTACTAGGGTATATGGTGCCCGCGGTGTAGTTGGGTATGTGATGCCCGCGGTGTACTTGGGTATACCGCGGGCACCTCATACCCTAGTACACCGCGGGCATCACATACCCAACTAGTATGTGATGCCCACGTTGTACTTAGGTATGTGATGCCCGCGGTGTAGTTGGGTATGTGGTGCCCGCGGTGTACTAGGGTATGTGGTGCCCACGGTGTACTAGGGTATGTGATGCCCGCGGTATACTTGGGTATGTGGTGCCCGCGGTATAGTTAGGTATGTGATGCCCGCGGTGTACTAGGGTATGTGATGCCCGCGGTGTACTTGGGTATGTGGTGCCCGCGGTGTTGTTGGGTATGTGATGCCCGCGGTGTACTAGGGTATGTGGTGCCCGCGGTGTAGTTGGGTATGTGATGCCCGCGGTGTACTAGGGTATGTGATGCCCGCGGTGTCATTGGGTATGTGGTGCCCGCGGTGTACTTGGGTATGTGGCGCCCGCGGTGTAGTTCGGTATGTGGTGCCTATGTGGTGCCCGCGGTGTATTAGGGTATGTGATGCCCGCGGTGTAGTTGGGTATCTGGTGCACGCGGTGTACTAGGGTATGTGGTGCCCGCGGTGTAGTTGGGTATGTGATGCCCGCGGTGTACTAGGGTATGGGGTGCCCGCGGTGTAGTTGGGTATGTGGTGCCCGTGGTGTACTTTGGTATGTGATGCCCGCGGTGTACTAGGGTATGTGTTGCCCGCGGTGTACTAGGGTATATGATGCATACCCTAGTACACCGCGGGCATCACATACCCATCTACACCGCTGGCACCACATACCCAAGTATTCCGCGGGCACCACATACCCTAGTACACCGCGGGCACCACATACCCAAGTACAGTTGGGTATGTGGTGCACATACCCAACTACACCGCGGGCATCACATACCCAAGTATACCGTGGGCATCACATACCCTAGTACACCGCGGGCATCACATACCCAACTACACCGCCGGGCACCACATACCCAACTACACCGCGGGCACCACATACCCTAGTACACCGCGGGCACCACATACCCAACTACACCACGGGCATCACATACCCTAGTACACCGCGGGCACCACATACCCAAGTATACCGCGGGCACCACATACCCTAGTACACCGCGGGCACCACATACCCTAGTACACCGCGGGCATCACATACCCAACTACACCGCGGGCATCACATACCGTAGTACACCGCGCGGTGTAGTTGGGTGTGTGGTGCCCGCAGTGTACTAGGGTATGTGGTGCCCGCGTTGTATTTGGGTATGTCGTGTGGTGCCCGCGGTGTACTTGGGTATGTGATGCCCGCGGTGTAGTTGGGTATGTGATGCCCGCGGTGTATTAGAGTATATGATGCCCGCGGTGTACTTGGGTATGTGATGTCCGCTTAGTTCTAGGGTATGTGGTGCCCGCGGTATACTTGGGTATGTGGCGCCCGCGGTGTAGTTCGGTATGTGGTGCCCGCGGTGTACTAGGGTATGTGATGCCCGCGGTGTAGTTGGGTATGTGGTGCCCGCGGTGTACTTGGGTATGTATGTGGTGCCTGCGGTGTTGTTGGGTATGTGATGCCCGCGGAGTACTAGGGTATGTGGTGCCCGCGGTGTACTAGGGTATGGGGTGCCCGCGGTGTAGTTGGGTATGTGATGCCCGCGGTGTACTAGGGTATGTGATGCCCGCGGTGTACTAGGGTATGAGGTGCCCGCGGTGTACTAGGGTATAAGATGCCCGCGGTGTACCCCTAATACACCGCGGGCACCACATACCCTAGTACACCTCGGGCATCACATACCCAACTACATCGCGGGCATCACATACCCAACTACACCGCGGGCACCACATACCCTAGTACACCGCGGGCACCACATACCCTAGTACACCGCAGGGTATGTGGTGCCCGCGGTGTACTTGGGTATGTGGTGCCCGCGGTGTAGTAAGGTATGTGATGCCCGCGGTGTAGTTGGGTATGTGATGCCCGCGGTGTACTAGGGTATGTGGTGCCCGCGGTGTACTAGGGTATGTGGTGCCCGCGGTGTACTTGGGTATGTGATGCCCGCGGTATACATGGGTATGTGGGGTGAACTAGGGTATGTGGTGCCCGCGGTGTAGTTGGGTATGTGATGCCCGCGGTGTACTAGGGTATGTGGTGCCCGCGGTGTAGTTGGGTATGTGGTGCCCGCGGTGTACTAGGGTATGTGGTGCCCGCGGTGTACTAGGGTATGTGGTGCCCGCAGTGTAGATGGGTATGTGATGCCCGCGGTGTACTAGGGTATGTGATGCCCGCGGTGTACTAGGGTATGTGATGCCCGCGGTGTATTAGGGTATGTGGTGCCCGCGGTGTAGTTGGGTATGTGGTGCCCGCGGTGTAGTTGGGTATGTGATAGTGTACTTGGGTATGTGGTGCCCGCGGTGTACTAGGGTATGTGGTGCCCGCGGTATACTAGGGTATGTGGTGCCCGCGGCATACTTGGGTATGTGGTGCCCGCGGTGTATTTGGGTATGTGGTGCCCGTAGTGTAGTTGGGTATGTGGTGCCTATGTGGTGCCCGCGGTGTATTAGGGTATGTGATGCCCGCGGTGTAGTTGGGTATCTGGTGCACGCGGTGTACTAGGGTATGTGGTGCCCGCGGTGTAGTTGGGTATGTGATGCCCGCGGTGTACTAGGGTATGGGGTGCCCGCGGTGTAGTTGGGTATGTGGTGCCCGTGGTGTACTTTGGTATGTGATGCCCGCGGTGTACTAGGGTATGTGTTGCCCGCGGTGTACTAGGGTATATGATGCATACCCTAGTACACCGCGGGCATCACATACCCATCTACACCGCTGGCACCACATACCCAAGTATTCCGCGGGCACCACATACCCTAGTACACCGCGGGCACCACATACCCAAGTACAGTTGGGTATGTGGTGCACATACCCAACTACACCGCGGGCATCACATACCCAAGTATACCGTGGGCATCACATACCCTAGTACACCGCGGGCATCACATACCCAACTACACCGCCGGGCACCACATACCCAACTACACCGCGGGCACCACATACCCAAGTACACCGCGGGCACCACATACCCAACTACACCACGGGCATCACATACCCTAGTACACCGCGGGCACCACATACCCAAGTATACCGCGGGCACCACATACCCTAGTACACCGCGGGCACCACATACCCTAGTACACCGCGGGCATCACATACCCAACTACACCGCGGGCACCACATACCGTAGTACACCGCGCGGTGTAGTTGGGTGTGTGGTGCCCGCAGTGTACTAGGGTATGTGGTGCCCGCGTTGTATTTGGGTATGTGGTGTGGTGCCCGCGGTGTACTTGGGTATGTGATGCCCGCGGTGTAGTTGGGTATGTGATGCCCGCGGTGTATTAGAGTATATGATGCCCGCGGTGTACTTGGGTATGTGATGTCCGCTTAGTTCTAGGGTATGTGGTGCCCGCGGTATACTTGGGTATGTGGCGCCCGCGGTGTAGTTCGGTATGTGGTGCCCGCGGTGTACTAGGGTATGTGATGCCCGCGGTGTAGTTGGGTATGTGGTGCCCGCGGTGTACTTGGGTATGTATGTGGTGCCTGCGGTGTAGTTGGGTATGTGATGCCCGCGGTGTACTAGGGTATGTGGTGCCCGCGGTGTACTAGGGTATGGGGTGCCCGCGGTGTAGTTGGGTATGTGGTGCCCGCGGTGTACTAGGGTATGTGATGCCCGCGGTGTACTAGGGTATGTGGTGCCCGCGGTGTACTAGGGTATAAGATGCCCGCGGTGTACCCCTAATACACCGCGGGCACCACATACCCTAGTACACCTCGGGCATCACATACCCAACTACATCGCGGGCATCACATACCCAACTACACCGCGGGCACCACATACCCTAGTACACCGCGGGCACCACATACCCTAGTACACCGCAGGGTATGTGGTGCCCGCGGTGTAGTTGGGTATGTGGTGCCCGCGGTGTAGTAAGGTATGTGATGCCCGCGGTGTAGTTGGGTATGTGGTGCCCGCGGTGTACTAGGGTATGTGGTGCCCGCGGTGTACTAGGGTATGTGGTGCCCGCGGTGTACTTGGGTATGTGATGCCCGCGGTATACATGGGTATGTGGGGTGAACTAGGGTATGTGGTGCCCGCGGTGTAGTTGGGTATGTGATGCCCGCGGTGTACTAGGGTATGTGGTGCCCGCGGTGTAGTTGGGTATGTGGTGCCCGCGGTGTACTAGGGTATGTGGTGCCCGCGGTGTACTAGGGTATGTGATGCCCGCAGTGTAGATGGGTATGTGATGCCCGCGGTGTACTAGGGTATGTGATGCCCGCGGTGTACTAGGGTATGTGATGCCCGCGGTGTATTAGGGTATGTGGTGCCCGCGGTGTAGTTGGGTATGTGGTGCCCGCGGTGTAGTTGGGTATGTGATAGTGTACTTGGGTATGTGGTGCCCGCGGTGTACTAGGGTATGTGGTGCCCGCGGTATACTAGGGTATGTGGTGCCCGCGGCATACTTGGGTATGTGGTGCCCGCGGTGTATTTGGGTATGTGGTGCCCGTAGTGTAGTTGGGTATGTGATGCCCGCGGTGTAGTTGGGTATGTGGTGCCCGCGGTGTAGTTGGGTATGTGATGCCCGAGGTGTACGGTATGTGGTGCCCGCGGTGTGCTTGGGTATGTGGTGCCCGCGGTGTACTAGGGTATGTGATGCCCGCGGTGTACTAGGGTATGTGGTGCCCGCGGTGTACTAGGGTATGTGGTGCCCGCGGTGTACTAGGGTATGTGTACACCGCGGGCACCACATACCCTAGTACGCCGCGGGCACCACATACCCTAGTACACCGCGGGACACCGCGGGCATCACATACCCAACTAGTATGTGATGCCCACGTTGTACTTAGGTATGTGATGCCCGCGGTGTAGTTGGGTATGTGGTGCCCGCGGTGTACTAGGGTATGTGGTGCCCGCGGTGTACTAGGGTATGTGATGCCCGCGGTATACTTGGGTATGTGGTGCCCGCGGTATAGTTAGGTATGTGATGCCCGCGGTGTACTAGGATATGTGATGCCCGCGGTGTACTTGGGTATGTGGTGCCCGCGGTGTTGTTGGGTATGTGATGCCCGCGGTGTACTAGGGTATGTGGTGCCCGCGGTGTAGTTGGGTATGTGATGCCCGCGGTGTACTAGGGTATGTGATGCCCGCGGTGTCATTGGGTATGTGGTGCCCGCGGTATACTTGGGTATGTGGCGCCCGCGGTGTAGTTCGGTATGTGGTGCCTATGTGGTGCCCGCGGTGTATTAGGGTATGTGATGCCCGCGGTGTAGTTGGGTATCTGGTGCACGCGGTGTACTAGGGTATGTGGTGCCCGCGGTGTAGTTGGGTATGTGATGCCCGCGGTGTACTAGGGTATGGGGTGCCCGCGGTGTAGTTGGGTATGTGGTGCCCGTGGTGTACTTTGGTATGTGATGCCCGCGGTGTACTAGGGTATGTGTTGCCCGCGGTGTACTAGGGTATATGATGCATACCCTAGTACACCGCGGGCAACACATACCCAACTACACCGCTGGCACCACATACCCAAGTATTCCGCGGGCACCACATACCCTAGTACACCGCGGGCACCACATACCCAAGTACAGTTGGGTATGTGGTGCACATACCCAACTACACCGCGGGCATCACATACCCAAGTATACCGTGGGCATCACATACCCTAGTACACCGCGGGCATCACATACCCAACTACACCGCCGGGCACCACATACCCAACTACACCGCGGGCATCACATACCCTAGTACACCGCGGGCACCACATACCCAACTACACCACGGGCATCACATACCCTAGTACACCGCGGGCACCACATACCCAAGTATACCGCGGGCACCACATACCCTAGTACACCGCGGGCACCACATACCCTAGTACACCGCGGGCATCACATACCCAACTACACCGCGGGCACCACATACCGTAGTACACCGCGCGGTGTAGTTGGGTGTGTGGTGCCCGCAGTGTACTAGGGTATGTGGTGCCCGCGTTGTATTTGGGTATGTGGTGTGGTGCCCGCGGTGTACTTGGGTATGTGATGCCCGCGGTGTAGTTGGGTATGTGATGCCCGCGGTGTATTAGAGTATATGATGCCCGCGGTGTACTTGGGTATGTGATGTCCGCTTAGTTCTAGGGTATGTGGTGCCCGCGGTATACTTGGGTATGTGGCGCCCGCGGTGTAGTTCGGTATGTGGTGCCCGCGGTGTACTAGGGTATGTGATGCCCGCGGTGTAGTTGGGTATGTGGTGCCCGCGGTGTACTTGGGTATGTATGTGGTGCCTGCGGTGTTGTTGGGTATGTGATGCCCGCGGAGTACTAGGGTATGTGGTGCCCGCGGTGTACTAGGGTATGTGGTGCCCGCGGTGTAGTTGGGTATGTGATGCCCGCGGTGTACTAGGGTATGTGATGCCCGCGGTGTACTAGGGTATGTGGTGCCCGCGGTGTACTAGGGTATAAGATGCCCGCGGTGTACCCCTAATACACCGCGGGCACCACATACCCTAGTACACCTCGGGCATCACATACCCAACTACATCGCGGGCATCACATACCCAACTACACCGCGGGCACCACATACCCTAGTACACCGCGGGCACCACATACCCTAGTACACCGCGGGGTATGTGGTGCCCGCGGTGTAGTTGGGTGTGTGGTGCCCGCGGTGTAGTAAGGTATGTGATGCCCGCGGTGTAGTTGGGTATGTGGTGCCCGCGGTGTACTAGGGTATGTGGTGCCCGCGGTGTACTAGGGTATGTGGTGCCCGCGGTGTACTTGGGTATGTGATGCCCGCGGTATACATGGGTATGTGGGGTGAACTAGGGTATGTGGTGCCCGCGGTGTAGTTGGGTATGTGATGCCCGCGGTGTACTAGGGTATGTGGTGCCCGCGGTGTAGTTGGGTATGTGGTGCCCGCGGTGTACTAGGGTATGTGGTGCCCGCGGTGTACTAGGGTATGTGGTGCCCGCAGTGTAGTTGGGTATGTGGTGCCCGCGGTGTACTAGGGTATGTGATGCCCGCGGTGTACTAGGGTATGTGATGCCCGCGGTGTATTAGGGTATGTGGTGCCCGCGGTGTAGTTGGGTATGTGGTGCCCGCGGTGTAGTTGGGTATGTGATAGTGTACTTGGGTATGTGGTGCCCGCGGTGTACTAGGGTATGTGGTGCCCGCGGTATACTAGGGTATGTGGTGCCCGCGGCATACTTGGGTATGTGGTGCCCGCGGTGTATTTGGGTATGTGGTGCCCGTAGTGTAGTTGGGTATGTGGTGCCTATGTGGTGCCCGCGGTGTATTAGGGTATGTGATGCCCGCGGTGTAGTTGGGTATCTGGTGCACGCGGTGTACTAGGGTATGTGGTGCCCGCGGTGTAGTTGGGTATGTGATGCCCGCGGTGTACTAGGGTATGGGGTGCCCGCGGTGTAGTTGGGTATGTGGTGCCCGTGGTGTACTTTGGTATGTGATGCCCGCGGTGTACTAGGGTATGTGTTGCCCGCGGTGTACTAGGGTATATGATGCATACCCTAGTACACCGCGGGCATCACATACCCATCTACACCGCTGGCACCACATACCCAAGTATTCCGCGGGCACCACATACCCTAGTACACCGCGGGCACCACATACCCAAGTACAGTTGGGTATGTGGTGCACATACCCAACTACACCGCGGGCATCACATACCCAAGTATACCGAGGGCATCACATACCCTAGTACACCGCGGGCATCACATACCCAACTACACCGCCGGGCACCACATACCCAACTACACCGCGGGCACCACATACCCTAGTACACCGCGGGCACCACATACCCAACTACACCACGGGCATCACATACCCTAGTACACCGCGGGCACCACATACCCAAGTATACCGCGGGCACCACATACCCTAGTACACCGCGGGCACCACATACCCTAGTACACCGCGGGCATCACATACCCAACTACACCGCGGGCACCACATACCGTAGTACACCGCGCGGTGTAGTTGGGTGTGTGGTGCCCGCAGTGTACTAGGGTATGTGGTGCCCGCGTTGTATTTGGGTATGTGGTGTGGTGCCCGCGGTGTACTTGGGTATGTGATGCCCGCGGTGTAGTTGGGTATGTGATGCCCGCGGTGTATTAGAGTATATGATGCCCGCGGTGTACTTGGGTATGTGATGTCCGCTTAGTTCTAGGGTATGTGGTGCCCGCGGTATACTTGGGTATGTGGCGCCCGCGGTGTAGTTCGGTATGTGGTGCCCGCGGTGTACTAGGGTATGTGATGCCCGCGGTGTAGTTGGGTATGTGGTGCCCGCGGTGTACTTGGGTATGTATGTGGTGCCTGCGGTGTAGTTGGGTATGTGATGCCCGCGGAGTACTAGGGTATGTGGTGCCCGCGGTGTACTAGGGTATGGGGTGCCCGCGGTGTAGTTGGGTATGTGGTGCCCGCGGTGTACTAGGGTATGTGATGCCCGCGGTGTACTAGGGTATGTGGTGCCCGCGGTGTACTAGGGTATAAGATGCCCGCGGTGTACCCCTAATACACCGCGGGCACCACATACCCTAGTACACCTCGGGCATCACATACCCAACTACATCGCGGGCATCACATACCCAACTACACCGCGGGCACCACATACCCTAGTACACCGCGGGCACCACATACCCTAGTACACCGCAGGGTATGTGGTGCCCGCGGTGTAGTTGGGTATGTGGTGCCCGCGGTGTAGTAAGGTATGTGATGCCCGCGGTGTAGTTGGGTATGTGGTGCCCGCGGTGTACTAGGGTATGTGGTGCCCGCGGTGTACTAGGGTATGTGGTGCCCGCGGTGTACTTGGGTATGTGATGCCCGCGGTATACATGGGTATGTGGGGTGAACTAGGGTATGTGGTGCCCGCGGTGTAGTTGGGTATGTGATGCCCGCGGTGTACTAGGGTATGTGGTGCCCGCGGTGTAGTTGGGTATGTGGTGCCCGCGGTGTACTAGGGTATGTGGTGCCCGCGGTGTACTTGGGTATGTGGTGCCCGCAGTGTAGATGGGTATGTGATGCCCGCGGTGTACTAGGGTATGTGATGCCCGCGGTGTACTAGGGTATGTGATGCCCGCGGTGTATTAGGGTATGTGGTGCCCGCGGTGTAGTTGGGTATGTGGTGCCCGCGGTGTAGTTGGGTATGTGATAGTGTACTTGGGTATGTGGTGCCCGCGGTGTACTAGGGTATGTGGTGCCCGCGGTATAATAGGGTATGTGGTGCCCGCGGCATACTTGGGTATGTGGTGCCCGCGGTGTATTTGGGTATGTGGTGCCCGTAGTGTAGTTGGGTATGTGATGCCCGCGGTGTAGTTGGGTATGTGGTGCCCGCGGTGTAGTTGGGTATGTGATGCCCGAGGTGTACGGTATGTGGTGCCCGCGGTGTCCTTGGGTATGTGGTGCCCGCGGTGTACTAGGGTATGTGATGCCCGCGGTGTACTAGGGTATGTGGTGCCCGCGGTGTACTAGGGTATGTGGTGCCCGCGGTATACTTGGGTATGTGTACACCGCGGGCACCACATACCCTAGTACGCCGCGGGCACCACATACCCTAGTACACCGCGGGACACCGCGGGCACCACATACCCATGTATACCGCGGGCACCACATACCCTAGTACACCGCGGGCACCACATACCCTTGTACCGCGGTGTACTAGGGTATGTGATGCCCGCGGTGTACACCGCGGGCATCACATACCCAACTACACCGCGGGCACCACATACCCTAGTACACCGCGGGCACCACATACCCTAGTACACCGCGGGCACCACATACCCAACTACACCGCGGGCACCCCATACCCTAGTACACCGCGGGCATCACATACATAGGTGTTGTTGGGTATGTGATGCCCGCGGAGTACTAGGGTATGTGGTGCCCGCGGTGTAGTTGGGTATGTGATGCCCGCGGTGTACTAGGGTATGTGGTGCCCGCGGTGAACTAGGGTATGTGGTGCCCGCGGTGTAGTTGGGTATGTGTTGCCCGCGGTGTAGTTGGGTATGTGGTGCCCGCGGTGTACTAGGGTATGTGGTGCCCGCGGGCACCACATACCCAAGTACACCGCGGGCATCATATACCCTAGTACTCCGCGGGCATCACATACCCAACAACACCGCGGGCGGGCACCACATACCCATGTATACCGCGGGCACCACATACCCAAGTACACCGCGGGCACCACATACCCTAGTACTCCGCGGTGTATTTGGGTATGTGTTGCCCGCGGTGTACTAGGGTATATGATGCCCGCGGTGTACTAGGGTATGTGGTGCCCGCGGTGTAGTTGGGTATGTGGTGCCCGCGGTGTACTAGGGTATGTGGTGCCCGCGGTGTACTAGGGTATGTGGTGCCCGCAGTGTAGATGGGTATGTGATGCCCGCGGTGTACTAGGGTATGTGATGCCCGCGGTGTACTAGGGTATGTGATGCCCGCGGTGTATTAGGGTATGTGGTGCCCGCGGTGTAGTTGGGTATGTGGTGCCCGCGGTGTAGTTGGGTATGTGATAGTGTACTTGGGTATGTGGTGCCCGCGGTGTACTAGGGTATGTGGTGCCCGCGGTATACTAGGGTATGTGGTGCCCGCGGCATACTTGGGTATGTGGTGCCCGCGGTGTATTTGGGTATGTGGTGCCCGTAGTGTAGTTGGGTATGTGATGCCCGCGGTGTAGTTGGGTATGTGGTGCCCGCGGTGTAGTTGGGTATGTGATGCCCGAGGTGTACGGTATGTGGTGCCCGCGGTGTGCTTGGGTATGTGGTGCCCGCGGTGTACTAGGGTATGTGATGCCCGCGGTGTACTAGGGTATGTGGTGCCCGCGGTGTACTAGGGTATGTGGTGCCCGCGGTATACTTGGGTATGTGTACACCGCGGGCACCACATACCCTAGTACGCCGCGGGCACCACATACCCTAGTACACCGCGGGACACCGCGGGCACCACATACCCATGTATACCGCGGGCACCACATACCCTAGTACACCGCGGGCACCACATACCCTTGTACCGCGGTGTACTAGGGTATGTGATGCCCGCGGTGTACACCGCGGGCATCACATACCCAACTACACCGCGGGCACCACATACCCTAGTACACCGCGGGCACCACATACCCTAGTACACCGCGGGCACCACATACCCAACTACACCGCGGGCACCCCATACCCTAGTACACCGCGGTGTTGTTGGGTATGTGATGCCCGCGGAGTACTAGGGTATGTGGTGCCCGCGGTGTAGTTGGGTATGTGATGCCCGCGGTGTACTAGGGTATGTGGTGCCCGCGGTGAACTAGGGTATGTGGTGCCCGCGGTGTAGTTGGGTATGTGTTGCCCGCGGTGTAGTTGGGTATGTGGTGCCCGCGGTGTACTAGGGTATGTGGTGCCCGCGGTGTACTAGGGTATGTGATGCCCGCGGGCACCACATACCCAAGTACACCGCGGGCATCATATACCCTAGTACTCCGCGGGCATCACATACCCAACAACACCGCGGGCGGGCACCACATACCCATGTATACCGCGGGCACCACATACCCAAGTACACCTCGGGCACCACATACCCTAGTACTCCGCGGTGTATTTGGGTATGTGTTGCCCGCGGTGTACTAGGGTATGTGGTGCCCGCGGTGTACTAGGGTATGTGGTGCCCGCGGGCACCACATACCCAAGTACACCTCGGGCATCACATACCCAACTACACCGCGGGCACCACATACCCAACTACACCGCGGGCACCACATACCCTAGTACACCGCGGGCACCACATACCCAAGTACACCGCGGGCACCACATACACCGCGGGCATCACATACCCAAGTACACCGCGGGCACCACATACCCTAGTACACCGCGGGCACCACATACCCAACTACACCGCGGGCACCACATACCCTAGTACACCGCGGGCACCACATACCCAAGTACACCGCGGGCACCACATACCCTAGTACACCGCGGGCACCACATACCCATGTATACCGCGGGCACCACATACCCAAGTACTGTGGTGCCCGCGGTGTACTAGGGTATGTGGTGCCCGCGGTGTACTTGGGTATGTTGTGCCTGCGGTGTAGTTGGGTATGTGGTGCCCGCGGTGTAGTTGGGTATGTGATGCCCGCGGTATACTAGGGTATGTGGTGCCCGCGGTGTACTTGGGTATGTGATGCCCGCAGTGTACTAGAGTATATGATGCCCGCGCGGGCACCACATACCCAAGTATACCGCGGGCACCACATACCCTAGTACACCGCGGGCACCACATACCCAACTACACCGCGGGCATCACATACCCAACTACACCGCAGGCATCACATACCCAACTTCACCGCGGGCACTACATACCCTAGTACACCGCGGGCATCACATACCCAACTACACCGCGGGCACCACATACCCAACTACACCGCGGGCACCACATACCCTAATACACCGCGGGCACCACATACCCTAGTACACCGCGGGCATCACATACCCTAGTACACCGCGGGCACCACATACCGTAGTACACCGCGGGCACCACATACCCAATCACACCTCGGGCATCACATACCCTAGTACACCGCGGGCACCACATACCCTAGTACATCGCGGGCACCACATACCCTAGTACACCGCGGGCACCACATACCCTAGTACACCGCGGGCACCACATACCCAACTACACCGCGGGCATCACATATCCTAGTACACCGCGGGCACCACATACCCAAATATACCGCGGGCACCACATACCCTAGTACACCGCGGGCATCACATACCCAAGTACACCGTGGGCACGTGCATCACATACCCAAGCGTTGTACTAGGGTATGTGGTGATCGCAGTGTACTAGGGTATGTGGTGCCCGCGGTGTACTTGGGTATGTGGTGCCCGCGGTGTACTAGGGTATGTGATGCCCGCGGTGTAGTTGGGTATGTGGTGCCCGCGGTGTTGTTGGGTATGAGATGCCCGCGGTGTACTAGGGTATGTGGTGCCCGCGGTGTAGTTGGGTATGTGGTGCCCGCAGTGTACTAGGGTATGTGGTGCCCGCGGTGTACTAGGGTATGTGGTGCCCGCGGTGTACACTGCGGGCATCGCATACCCAACTACACCGCGGGCACCGCACCTCATACCCTAGCACACCGCGGGCATCACATAGTACACCGCGGGCACCACATACCCAACTACACCGCGGGCACCACATACCCTAGTACACCGCGGGCACCACATACCCCAGTACACCGCGGGCATCACATACCCTAGTACACCGCGGTACTAGGGTATGTGGTGCCCGCGGTGTACTAGGGTATGTGGTGCCCGCGGTGTAGTTGGGTATGTGGTGCCCGCGGTGTCCCGCGGTGTACTAGGGTATGTGGTGCCCGCGGCGTACTAGGGTATGTGGTGCCCGCGGTGTACACATACCCAAGTATACCGCGGGCACCACATACCCTAGTACACCGCGGGCACCACATACCCTAGTACACCGCGGGCATCACATACCCTAGTACACCGCGGGCACCACATACCCAAGCACACCGCGGGCACCACATACCGTACACCTCGGGCATCACATACCCAACTACACCGCGGGCACCACATACCCAACTACACCGCGGGCATCACATACCCAACTACACTACGGGCACCACATACCCAAATACACCGCGGGCACCACATACCCAAGTATGCCGCGGGCACCACATACCCTAGTATACCGCGGGCACCACATACCCTAGTACACCGCGGGCACCACATACCCAAGTACACTATCACATACCCAACTACACCGCGGGCACCACATACCCAACTACACCGCGGGCACCACATACCCTAATACACCGCGGGCATCACATACCCTAGTACACCGCGGGCATCACATACCCAAGTACACCGCGGGCATCACATACCCATCTACACTGCGGGCACCACATACCCTAGTACACCGCGGGCACCACATACCCTAGTACACCGCGGGCACCACATACCCAACTACACCGCGGGCACCACATACCCTAGTACACCGCGGGCATCACATACCCAACTACACCCCGGGCACCACATACCCTAGTTCACCCCACATACCCATGTATACCGCGGGCATCACATACCCAAGTACACCGCGGGCACCACATACCCTAGTACACCGCGGGCACCACATACCCTAGTACACCGCGGGCACCACATACCCAACTACACCGCGGGCATCACATACCTTACTACACCGCGGGCACCACATACCCAACTACACCGCGGGCACCACATACCCTGCGGTGTACTAGGGTATGTGGTGCCCGCGGTGTACTAGGGTATGTGGTGCCCGCGGTGTAGTTGGGTATGTGATGCCCGCGATGTAGTTGGGTATGTGATGCCCGAGGTGTACTAGGGTATGTGGTGCCCGCGGTGTATTAGGGGTACACCGCGGGCATCTTATACCCTAGTACACCGCGGGCACCACATACCCTAGTACACCGCGGGCATCACATACCCTAGTACACCGCGGGCACCACATACCCAACTACACCGCGGGCACCCCATACCCTAGTACACCGCGGGCACCACATACCCTAGTACTCCGCGGGCATCACATACCCAACTACACCGCAAGCACCACATACATACTCAAGTACACCGCGGGCACCACATACCCAACTACACCGCGGGCATCACATACCCTAGTACACCGCGGGCACCACATACCGAACTACACCGCGGGCGCCACATACCCAAGTATACCGCGGGCACCACATACCCTAGAACTAAGCGGACATCACATACCCAAGTACACCGCGGGCATCATATACTCTAATACACCGCGGGCATCACATACCCAACTACACCGCGGGCATCACATACCCAACTACACCGCCGGGCACCACATACCCAACTACACCGCGGGCACCACATACCCTAGTACACCGCGGGCACCACATACCCAACTACACCACGGGCATCACATACCCTAGTACACCGCGGGCACCACATACCCAAGTATACCGCGGGCACCACATACCCTAGTACACCGCGGGCACCACATACCCTAGTACACCGCGGGCATCACATACCCAACTACACCGCGGGCACCACATACCGTAGTACACCGCGCGGTGTAGTTGGGTGTGTGGTGCCCGCAGTGTACTAGGGTATGTGGTGCCCGCGTTGTATTTGGGTATGTGGTGTGGTGCCCGCGGTGTACTTGGGTATGTGATGCCCGCGGTGTAGTTGGGTATGTGATGCCCGCGGTGTATTAGAGTATATGATGCCCGCGGTGTACTTGGGTATGTGATGTCCGCTTAGTTCTAGGGTATGTGGTGCCCGCGGTATACTTGGGTATGTGGCGCCCGCGGTGTAGTTCGGTATGTGGTGCCCGCGGTGTACTAGGGTATGTGCTGCCCGCGGTGTAGTTGGGTATGTGGTGCCCGCGGTGTACTTGGGTATGTATGTGGTGCCTGCGGTGTAGTTGGGTATGTGATGCCCGCGGAGTACTAGGGTATGTGGTGCCCGCGGTGTACTAGGGTATGGGGTGCCCGCGGTGTAGTTGGGTATGTGGTGCCCGCGGTGTACTAGGGTATGTGATGCCCGCGGTGTACTAGGGTATGTGGTGCCCGCGGTGTACTAGGGTATAAGATGCCCGCGGTGTACCCCTAATACACCGCGGGCACCACATACCGTGAAGACTTTCTCCAACCGGAGAACAGGAACTCTTTCTGCTCTTGAGACCAGTGTTCTAAGCTTTCTGACCACCCCCACATTTTCATACTTCCAGAATCATCTCTTGCACTTGGGGTGGAGGTCGGCCTGTCACAGTGTCTATAAGAACTTCCGCCAGGTTGTGAATGGTGAATGGAGGCGCCGTACACCTCGGGCATCACATACCCAACTACATCGCGGGCATCACATACCCAACTACACCGCGGGCACCACATACCCTAGTACACCGCGGGCACCACATACCCTAGTACACCGCAGGGTATGTGGTGCCCGCGGTGTAGTTGGGTATGTGGTGCCCGCGGTGTAGTAAGGTATGTGATGCCCGCGGTGTAGTTGGGTATGTGGTGCCCGCGGTGTACTAGGGTATGTGGTGCCCGCGGTGTACTAGGGTATGTGGTGCCCGCGGTGTACTTGGGTATGTGATGCCCGCGGTATACATGGGTATGTGGGGTGAACTAGGGTATGTGGTGCCCGCGGTGTAGTTGGGTATGTGATGCCCGCGGTGTACTAGGGTATGTGGTGCCCGCGGTGTAGTTGGGTATGTGGTGCCCGCGGTGTACTAGGGTATGTGGTGCCCGCGGTGTACTAGGGTATGTGGTGCCCGCAGTGTAGATGGGTATGTGATGCCCGCGGTGTACTAGGGTATGTGATGCCCGCGGTGTACTAGGGTATGTGATGCCCGCGGTGTATTAGGGTATGTGGTGCCCGCGGTGTAGTTGGGTTTGTGGTGCCCGCGGTGTAGTTGGGTATGTGATAGTGTACTTGGGTATGTGGTGCCCGCGGTGTACTAGGGTATGTGGTGCCCGCGGTATACTAGGGTATGTGGTGCCCGCGGCATACTTGGGTATGTGGTGCCCGCGGTGTATTTGGGTATGTGGTGCCCGTAGTGTAGTTGGGTATGTGATGCCCGCGGTGTAGTTGGGTATGTGGTGCCCGCGGTGTAGTTGGGTATGTGATGCCCGAGGTGTACGGTATGTGGTGCCCGCGGTGTACTTGGGTATGTGGTGCCCGCGGTGTACTAGGGTATGTGATGCCCGCGGTGTACTAGGGTATGTGGTGCCCGCGGTGTACTAGGGTATGTGGTGCCCGCGGTATACTCGGGTATGTGTACACCGCGGGCACCACATACCCTAGTACGCCGCGGGCACCACATACCCTAGTAAACCGCGGGACACCGCGGGCACCACATAC